>JAXDDX010000167.1:460000-577500 GCA_034670405.1 Hoplostethus atlanticus | reverse complement strand
CTGTTTCCAGCCTCCCTCCCTATATACTCTCCTCCTCCCACCCCCCTTTATCTTTTGGTCTCCTGTTCCTCCTCCCTCCCCCCTCCTGTCTTTCTTCCCTCTTTCATTTGTTCTCTACTCTTTCGTTCCCTCTCCTCACTTTGAGCGAAATAGATTTTCAATTATGTGCTGAGTGCCTGGAAGCTTCTATATTTCCCAACCTGACCCCAATACAGCCGAAGTGACACCCCACACACCAGAAGCACACACATACACCTACATTGTGCGCATGTGCATGCACACACGCACACACATATACACATCTCAGGCTGACACAGAGACACACTCACACTCACACACACACACACACACATCTGATACACTTCCGCCTCCACTTACAGCCTAATGGAGTGGAGGAGAGGCTGGAGAGTGTCCCTGACTGCAGTGTCCCTGACAACCCCATTAAACTACATTACACACACAACTCCTAAACAAAAAAACACACTAAAGAAGTCAAATCCTTATCGAGGGGGAACAGCCACAAAAGACGCCATACTGCATGTTTGAAATGAGGAGGGAACCCGAGCAGCCATGGCCAACTTATACTGGAGCCATACAGCTGAGGGGACACTCCCTTAGTCAACAACGACGGTGTTGCAGGACGTGGTGAGATTTCATTTTTGATGGCTGACACTGACATTCCTTCTATATTTTCCATTGTTAAAAAGCTTGATTTGATCACCGTCCGGGGTCAAAAGTCATAATTATTAATTTCATACCGCTCTCGATTACCATTGTATAGTTCTATACACATATACACACACACACACACACACACACACACACACACACATGGTGATTTCATTAAGCAGTTTGTGCCTCTTCAACATGGCCTCTCCAGGGTGTTAGCGAACGGCTTCCGTATTAAACAGAGGTAGAGGTCAGAGGTCAACAGCCTAATGCCTTATCTCTGATGCACCATGGCCAACCTTATTACTGAGGGCTTAGAGAACAAACACACACACGCGCGCATGCACGAGCACACACACTCATAAATGCATATGAGCACATGTGCGGACACACACACACACACACAGAGAGAGGCATGCATATATTTTCCACACACACACACACACACACACAGCGCAACACCAACACACACCAGGCTAGAGGTGAGATGATAGCCTCGGGGCATGTTCAGCGTGAGAAGATGGAGCGCACGGTGTGGCACACGCCAGCCACACATACGTGTTTCATACAGCGGTAGAGGGGACAGAGCCCGTTGTGTTGAGGGTGGTGAGAGTATTACGACGGCTTGTTTAACAAAAGGACGAACGCGGCGCCGCCTCCCTCTGTCCGAAATACCTCGTTTTAGATGTAGAAAGTCAGTCAATTTATACGAGTGTGTGTGTGTGTAAATGTATACGTGTGCGTGCGCGCGTGTGTGTGTGTGTGTGTGTGTAGGCGTGGTGCTGCTTTGTTAAGGCCTGAATGAGTTGTTGATGGGTACAGCAGCTTGGGTCTCTCAGGGGATGGGGGGGGGGGGGGGAGGAGGGGGAAGTGGAGGGGGAGGATGGGTAAGTTGATAATTGCAGGGGAACTTGGATTCAGTCTGTCCATGTGCACCACAGCAACCGCCTCCCCCCTCTCCACCCCCCTGCCAAAACTCACACAGTATTCTCCCTTTGAAGGGGAGGTCCCTTGATTAGGCCACTTACACTCTGCCCCCCTCCCTTTGTCTGTCTGGCTCTCGGTGTGTCTATCACTCCAACTCTCTCTGTCTCGCTCTTTCGCTCTCTTGCTTTTCTCTCCGTCCACTTTTTTTTTTTTTTTTACAGTTTCTCTCTTTTCCACTTCTTATTTTGTCCCATCGCACTAGAGTGTGTGTGTGTGTGTGTAGGGTGGGGGTGGGGTGGGGTGGGGTGGGGCTCTCAGGTCTCAGCTGCCGTTGTGTGTGAGGGTGAATTACACGCTGTAGCGGAGTGTTGACAGGAGCAGCTGGACATCAGTGGGCCATAGCGCCCACTTTGTATGTGTGTGTTTTGTGTGTGTGTGTGTGTGTGTGTGTGTGTGTGAGCGTGCACGAGCTTCCTGTGGGCCGCTACCCCGACACAGAGCTGACACCTTCTGGCCACTGAGGGAAAAACAGTCTGGGACGAAAAGAGAACACGTCTGGTTTGGTCACGGAGCCTGGCTGGTCAGGACGTCTTTCAGGAAACAACAAACGAAGAAAATCCTGAAGTTTTGGTCGCGAGACAAAAGTTACAAAGCGACATTAAAAACCTTGTGGACTTTCAAAAGGATAGCTTTCATAATATGGTTGATTCTAGCTAGATCCTATTTTATTTTGTGTTGAGATGCTAATATTCTGTTTCTGTTTCATATGAAAAAATGAGCAACACCTTTGGGTAGTTGACGTTGTTTTTTGGACACTTTGGAACAAAAAGAATTGAATTAAATCCAACAAACCACACATTTATTATTTCAGATTAGAGTCTGAATTGATGTGATCATTGAGGACGTTGAAGAAAGAGGAGAGAAATGTAAGAAGGGGACGATTTAAAAAGAGTAAAAGAAGACTGAAGTATTTAGTAATTACAGCAAGAGGAGAGGAGAGGAGAGGAGAGGAGAGGAGAGGAGAGAGGAGGAGAGGAGAGGAGAGGAGAGGACAGAAGAGGAGAGGAGAGAAGAGAAGAGGAGGAGAGAGGAGGAGAGGAGAGGAGAGGAGAGGACAGAAGAGAAGAGAAGAGGAGGAGAGAGGAGGAGCGGAGAGGAGAGGAGAGGAGAGGAGAGAGGAGAGGAGGAGAGAGGAGGAGAGAGGAGGAGAGGAGAGGAGAAGAGAGGAGGAGAGGAGAGGAGAGGAGAGGAGAGGAGAAGAGAGGAGAGGAGAGAGGAGAGGAGAGGAGAAGAGAAGAGAAGAGAGGAGAGAAGAGGAGGAGAGGAGAGGAGAGGAGAGGAGGAGAGGAGAGGAGAGGGGAGGAGAGGAGAGAAGAGGAGAGGAGAAGAGAGGAGAGGAGAAGAGAGGGGAGGAGAGAAGAGAAGAGGAGAGGAGTAATGGGTGAGGAGAGGCTTGCTGGTCTCTTAGCGGGTCGTGAGGCCGGAGACAGAGCTCTGTCACTGCAATCTCACACTCTGCCTCTGTAATGACTCGCCTGGAGGCACAAATGATTTCCTCCACTGGTGTTACTATTGCTAGTCACCTCAAAATCAAGAGAAATGTTGGGGTGGACGTGGCGGGATACGAGGGGCAGAGGCTGGAACGAGGGAACGTGGCAAAAATGGAGGACGGCTGGTAAAATAAACTTACAACTGCAACAAAATAATGGCCCGTCTTATTATTTCTCTTGCTTTATTAATCTCCTTCTTCTTTTACTTCTTTACCGTAAACCAAACAAACTGGAATGTTTTTTTTCTCTTTGTGTTCTGTTTGTCCAGCTGGGCTAGCCGTAGCCGCGGTTCAACTGCTGCTTCAATGTGCCACAATTTTCCATCCGCAAACCTTAAAAATAACCCCCCCCCCCCCCGATTCCACCTCCCCTTTCCACCCGCCTCTTTCTCTCTTTCCACCCCTCCTTGTTCTGCCTCCATCTCCTTCCCTCCTTCCACCCAGGGATGTGTTATAAAGACATCATCGTCACTGGGTGAGGACCAAGGAAAGGAAAAGCAGAGCTGACACGATGATCTATCCACCAGCGGCTTCTCTCCGTGGCTCTGTTTGCAGCTGAGTCGACACAACAGTCCAACGGCGGAGCGTGATGAAGCTATATCTGTAACCATGAGAAAACGGTGACCTCACCTCTCTGATTTAAAAACCCAGGATGTCACCGCAGCATCCCCCCGTTTCTCTGCGGGACTTTGTAGCTACACAAAAGAAGGTTTAAGCTGCGTACACACCGCCGAAAGATCAGGGCAGCGCGCGATAAACACAACTGGTGATGCAGTTGGTGATACTGTGACCCTCCCTTTATTCTGCAAATTTACTGTCTGTGGCTGCAGCATATGATTTGGCAGGTGGGCAGGGAGGGAAAGGAGGAAGGGGAGAGAGAATGAGAGAGAGAGAGAGAGAGAGAGAGAGAGAGAGAGAGAGCATATACATCACTTCATCCTTAATTAGCTGTCATCAGCTTCTCTCCTCTGAGGAACCAGAGACTAATAATTAATGATCAAACTGTAAACTAGACTCTCTCTCTCTCTCTCTCTCTCTCGCTCTCTCTCTCTCTCTCTCTCCCATCCCTCCATCTCTATCATGGCGAGGGAATTAACAAAAAAAAAAAAAAAACCAGTAGTTCACTTGATTTGGTTAGAGAGTAATGAAATCTGACTAGAGGAAAGCTATGTTGGTTCACAGTAAGCCAACAGGGGAGTTAGCTCTCATAGATTAAATAAATGACTCATCGAAAACCAGCAGCAATGAGGTAAGAGACGTCTCTCTACCTTCAGGTTACCAAGGTAACCCGCGCTCCCTGACCTCCAGATTATTGCTGCTTGTTTGGTGTAAAAGAGCGGTGAGCGTCTTTACTACTGTACAGTCCAGTCGCCATGCTGCAACATCGTATAGTCTAATCTATCTGGCTGTGATGAGAATTCATATTGCACGATGAGAACGCGGCCATGCCATGATAGACCATACCAATGTTTTAACAAAGTGTGTGTGTCTGTGTAGACAGAGGAGCTAATTAGAGAGGAACACAGTGTAAGTGGGCATATGTGCACTGGGGGACCAGTCAGCCAACACACTACAGGAAAGCGCTGCAGGGGACGCAGGCAGGCAGGCGACTGACCGGCTCTAGAGCCAACATGGAGCCAACACGGAGCCGCCATGGAGGCATGTTATGGTCGCAGCGCCCCAAGCCCCTGGCACAGTTTCCTTCAGCCCTGTTTGTAGTGGCAGGGAGGGGTGGAAACTGCAGACACACAGACCCCACCACAACCTGTCCTCTCTCCAAGAGGGGACCCATTCTGTGTTGTGGTGTGTGTGTGTGTGTGTGTGTGTGTGTGTGTGTGTGTGTGTGTGTGTGTGTTTCTCCTAAGCTGCTTTTAAGTGCTTTAATTGGATTATCCTTAACGAGTAAACAAACAACTACAGCAACAAAATAATAAGCAAATTAACAAACATGTCAGAAGGCACTCCGCCGCCGTCCCTCTGTCCGTCCGCCAGTCTGCCTCGACACACCAACCTCAACGCTGCACTCGATCCTCCGTCCCACCCTCCTCTCACCTCTCATGTCCAATTATGCTGATTAAGGATGATTCAAAAACACCACTGCTGGAAAGTGTGTGTGTGTGTGTGTGTGTGTGTGTGTGTGTGTGTGTGTGTTACACTTGAATGAGACAGGCGTTCTTAAGTGGCTGCTTTGAAGTCTGTGATGAGCCTATGATTAGTCCTGTGATTCACTGACAGGGAGAGAAAGGGAGGCGAAAGTGAGAGAGCCGGCTCCCGGGAGAAGGGGAAAGCAAAAATAAACAAATGGAGAATTTGAAATGACATCTGTGAATATTATTAGAACATTAATCTGCACTGATGACACAGATGCTTAAGCCATCTCCTTCTGTTATTGTAAGAGGAGAGGAGGAGGAGAGGAGGAGAGGAGAGGAGAGGAGAGGACTGAAGCACTTTACTCTCTATTTTAATACCAATTTATGGCGCTATAAAAAGGTCCATTTCCCGAAAATCTATACAGAAAAATCAAAGCCAAATCATTTCATCACTTCCTCGGTCCTAATTGCAGCCATATGCAATTTTAAAGGCTGTTCTACCTGCTAATGGTTCCCCAGAGGAACAAGGGGTTAATTGCTGCAGCTGGTGATGTAGCTCCTCAGTACTAAAGAGGTGAGGTCTCTCTCTCTGTCTATCACCCCCTCTCTCTCTCTCTCTCTCTCTCCCTCTCTCTCTCTCTCTCTCTCTCTCTCCCTGTCTCTCTCTCTCTCTCTCTCTGGGGGATAGCTGTCTAATAAAGTGTTAAGGAGACAGGCTCAGACTTTTTTTCATCTCTAACTGCGGCGGGCCTCGTGATGAGACATCAAGTGGGTATCGCACATCTTACACTGAACACCAAATTTAAAAAGAAAAATCTATATAGTGAATTATTAGCATGGTTTGGGTTTCTTGGGAGTAATCTCTGGACACGGTTTGATCCAGTGGCCTGAGTTTGGCTGGACTCCTCCAAACAGGTGGGTAGTATGGGGGGGGGTCGAAGGACGGGAAGCAGGGATATGGAGAGGCGGAGGGGGAGGGGGGAGGTGGGAGGGTTGTGAAGGTCAGTGAAAGTCACACAGCAGAGGAGACAAGCAGGAGGTGGGGGTTGGTTGGTGGTTGAGCAAAGTGCTACGAGGGCCCCTATACCCCGCCGCTGATTAAGAGGCAAACGGAGACGGATGGAGGAGAGAGGCACCGGGTCCAAAGAGAGACAGCAGCAAAAATAGAGAGCGATTACACGGACAAGACAGAGAACAAAGAGCGAGAGCGGGAAGTACAATGTCAGAGAGAGAGAGAGAGACTAAGGGTTGAACCCAACTCCTCTGTGTCTCAGCTGTGAGGGGCACCTGTTCACGGTTGGACCACCTCCTCCTGCCAGCCTTAATCAAATTTACCACAGAGACAGACAGTGCAAAGCCTAACTACGCCCCCCCTCTAACAAGAAACCCACTGTGTGTTACATCCAAATAATCTCTACCTCTAACTAGGCTCACACTGTGTGCCACATCCAAAGGTGTCCCACCTCTAACATGCACCAAATCTCCAACCTCACATTAACTGCTTGATTTGTCAGAACATTGTCCTTGTCAGGAAGGTCACAGTCCTCCTCGCTCTCTCCTCCACAAACCACAATAATATATTGTGTGGTGATCAGTTACACACGCGGCTGTCCTCCTCTTGGTCCTCAAACGACATCTACACATTCACTTTCTCTCTTTGCTGTCTGTCATCCTAACACCCGGCGTCTGGCACTATTTCTTCTTCTACTCCTTCCTTCCTCTCTCATCTCCCCACACATCGACGCTACTAGTCCGATCAAATGTATTAATGTTTTTCTTTTAGATATGATCCGATCCGTCTCCGTCTCTTTTTCTATCTGCTTCTGGTTCAATCTGCCGCTGCCTCTCCTCCCACTCTCTCTTGTAAGAGAGAGAGAGAGAGAGAGAGAGAGGTGTCAGTTTCAGTGAAACAACTTAATTCTGATGTCAATGAATTAATTAGATGTGTTAATGAGCTAGCGACAGCTAACCCAAATTAAATTAATACCGTAATGGCCTCAGACAGCGAGAATTAGCTCCCATTTCAGTAAACGCTTTCTGGAGTGTACACAGCCGCTAAGGATAGACACACACTCACACTCACACACACACACACACACACACACACACACACACACACAGCTCAAACAACATCCATCCCCCGGAGCAGATCACCATCCAGATGTAATTAACTGACTAATTACAGGAGCTCGCTCTCGCTACCCCTCCCGTCTCTGTCTCTCTTCCCTCTCCGCCACTTCCACTATCTGCCTCTCTCTCTCTCTCTCTCGCTCGTTTTCTCTCATGCTGCCGTTCGCCCCGTTCGCCCGAGTTTGTGTTGGTTCTCCGGGTAACATTTGAGTTCACGTGTCGATGCCGATTGCGTCACCTATAGCTGTGTAGAAGTGAAGGGTGTTTAACGTCTTGGTCACGAGTGTCGCTGTGTTCCTTCCCTTGCTCTTCTTGTCATCACACTTGAAGTCTCATTACACACTACAGGCCCGACTTAAAGGCTGTTTAGTCTGCCATTAGCTCTAATAGTGACTCCTCCACAGTTTCCACGCTCCAATGGACCTGCTGATGGGAAGCGGTGCCACCAGACTACTAATCTGATCTCAGAGGCACAAAATGGCCGCTGTCTATGTGTGGTTGGCCGGGCTGGAAGCAAAATGGTTGGGAGGGTTTCGGGTGATGTGGTGTCAAAATAAGTATTTGCTTCTTGGTTCTTTATTTCTTTCTTTGTTTCTTTTTCTTTCTTTCTCTCTCACTTCATTTTCTTTTATTTCTTCGAAGCCAGATGGTGATAGTAAAGAAATATCCCCCTCTCCACTCGTGGTATCTCCCCCATCCCTCCCTGGTCTCTCTCACCTGGTTCTGCTGTGAACGGGCTGTGAACAACACTAACAGAATAGGTTATAATCCACTCTGAGACCTTGTGAGGGTGTTACTGGTGTATGTATGCACATGTACGTGTGCTGGCGTGCCTGTTTGTGTGTGTGTGTGTGTGTGTTTATGTGTGTGTACAATGGGTCTGTCTACGTTAGCATGAGTGTTTTCCTGGGGTGAGACTCTGTAGGGAGCGAGCTTCTCTCACAAACACCATCTGTCAACAACAGGCTCACCTGCTAGCAAACATTTAGCTCAGGAACCATCTTGCTTGCTCTCTCTCTCTCTCTCTCTTTTTTTTTCTCCCCCCGCACTGCCGTACACACACACACACACACACACACACACACACACACACAGCAATACAATTCAGCAATGTCAAAGCAGAAAATAATGTAATTTCCCACTTAGTCAACTTGACAATCTCACCTGCTTTGCAGCCTCTCCAATCCCTGCAGAATACACACCGATATGTGTCTGTGTGTATGTGGCGAGAGAGAGAGAGAGAGAGAGAGAGAGAGAGAGAGAGAGAGAGAGAGAGAGAGAGAGAGAGAG
Source organism: Hoplostethus atlanticus (assembly GCA_034670405.1). NCBI lineage: Eukaryota > Metazoa > Chordata > Actinopteri > Trachichthyiformes > Trachichthyidae > Hoplostethus > Hoplostethus atlanticus. The sequence goes on along the minus strand of JAXDDX010000167.1, from coordinate 568,845 downwards.
AGAGATGGATATGCTGAAGAGATAAAAAGCACAAAATAGAACATTTGACACCTTGTCTGAACATGAAAATGGTTGCGTTGGAGAACAAGAAGCAATATGCAGAGAGGGGAGAGATTCAGGGAGAGGAGAGGTGAGAAAGAGAGAGAGGAAGACGGGAGGGAGAGACTATTACCTGAGGTGTCTGACTAAATTAACTTCTCATCATCACTAATTAGCCCCTTGTTCCTTCCTTCCCTCCAGGTGAGTGCTACCTATATTATTGTGTTTGTGCCTGTGCAGTGTGCGTGCGTGTGTGTGTGTGTGTGTGTGTGTGTATGTGTGTATGTGTGTGTGTTCCTTGTTTAGCTTGGGAATGGCAGTCCCTGCAAAGCAACAACACATTCTACAACTCTGTCTGTGTGTGTGTGTGTGTGTGTGTGTGTGTGTGTGTGTGTGTGTGTGTGTGTATCACCTTTTGTTACATTGCATACATAGTTGGTACACGTTATGAGTCTTTATTATTTGTATTTCAGCCACGGTCATCAGAAAACCAGTTGATATTCAGCTTGACATCAGCGGCTGCTCTTGTGCTCTTCATCTATTTTGATGTAGAAGTCGACAGTGAATACTTGCAGAGCACAATAACACCCCGAAACAGACATCATCATTTAAAAGGACCTGAAGGGGAAAGCAGGAAGTCTACCAGCTAAACCAAACAGGAAGTCATCGGCTATCATTGAAAACACGCTGGTATGAGCCACCGGCCTTTGCTGGACATCCCATTTAGTCAAAGCACACTAAGAGCTGTTCTCCCGTCAGTATGACAGCGATGCACGGGGGGGAAAGCTCAGCTCAGCTCTACCGAGAAATATTTCTTTTGAGCTCCAGCCAGCAATAACCCCTAATTAGTTGGCTCCATGTTTAGGGGGCTTTACGCTAAGTATGCCTTATATCACCTTCGCTGTATTAGCCACGACAAAAGACATAGTCACGCTGTATATTCACGGTTTCTCACCGGCACGTTTTTAAGGACGTGGCGTAATCAGATTATTCAAATCGATGTTAATTGGAGCCGTTTCTTCAAAAGGTGGCGTCACGAAAGCAAGCAAGTCGTCTCTGAAGAAAGAAAAGAAACCCGCGTGGACATAAAAAGAACAGTTCTGTGTCGTTTTTTTGTTTTTGTGTTGCGTTCATTTGCTCGATTTCCTTTTTGGTTTTTTTGTAAGTTCCTCCGGTGGGACGTCAGCTGAAGGACAATGAGGCGGATGGATAACCTGATATAATACATATTCATGCTGTTATTTGATCCACTTGTTTGAGGCACAACAAAAGGTAGCTTCCATTCCTCTGTGATCCTCTCTGCTCCCAATCCCTCCGTCGTGCCTCCTTCAGTAGTTTGCCTGTTCGTTCCTCCTTTAATTATCTTTTGAAATCCCCCCACTGTTTAAAACCTTTGTCCCTTTCCTATGTGGAACCTATAAACAGACAGCTTTCTGGGGAGAATAAAAGGAGGAGGGAGAAAAGAATGGGGCATTTCTCAGGTTAATCTTTCCTCCTGCTAAAGCACGAGAAGATTCAGAGACATGTATTGTTTCTGTAGTGGTGTGTAGCACGATGGCTGCAGCGATACTGTTGGTGTTACTGGTTTCATGCACACAGCCCTTACCTATAGAGAGCTGGCATCACACGTTCACCACATCAAAGCTACTTCAACATACATACATTATGGACTCCGAGCAAAGCAAAAGGTTTATGTTACCCACTATAAAGTAACAACAGACTTGAATAGCTTCAACAGTCTCATTGCTAGAACAATTGTAATTACAATAACATTGTCTCGTAATCCTTCTAAATAGGAGCCAGGAACTAAATCGGTTTGGTGATGGCGGTGCTCAGCTTAGTTGCCTTTCACCGGTTTGTACGGTAATCCTCATTAACAAAACACTAATCCCTCCTCGGTGTTGCCATGTTCTGTACCCATCCCCCGTTCCCAGATAAAACTTCACCAAAACTTCTCGCCCCACTTTACCAGACACTGTTGTGACAGAAAGCAAAGACAACTTTAATCAACTCTGTCAAATCGAAATCCTATCAACTTTTCATGGGTAATTATGACGTTAACCAGCAGGCAGAACGCTCTTTGCACTATTTCCACGGGCTTATAAAACACAGGAAGGATTCGACAAAGTTTCCTAATATTTACTCAACTGTTTACAACAGGCTCACAGATGTCAAAATCCTATCAACTACTTACACAAATGTTTGTACATTCATGGTACATTATGAACCGGGGCTGTTACGTTGCTACAGTCTCATTCAGTCAACAAAACATGAAAACCTATGTTGAACAAAGGATTCAGGAAGCTCTCTGCTTGTCACTTGGCTTTCAGCGGTTGATACAGTTGAGAAACACTTTGAATTTGAATTCATCTGATAGATCCAGGGCCCATTTTTCCCTTTTTCTTTTTGACTATACACACACAGACTCTTGGTGGTAATTGCTGATGGAAAATATTTTTTCCCAACATTCAGGTCCCATGACTGTAACTGTTTACCAACATATTTACAACACTTGCAAGGAAAACATAAAAAAAAACATTCACTGCTTCACAATATAAATACAAAATAATGATTTTTAGCTGTTTCTCATCGTCAATATGATGATCTCAATTAATTGGAGCGTGAAGAAAATGTCTTCAAACCAAGAAAACAATTATAACTGCCAAGTCAGAAAAGTGAATCAAACAGTCTCTGTCCCGTGCTAACAGGAGAGTTATGTTTGGTAATGAATTTCAAGGATTTCGCGCCACTACCCGTATCCATGGCAACGAGATAACCATGTAAGCATGTTCTCTTTTTGGTAACATTTTGTCGTATTTTAGTAACTTTAATGATATTTTAGGCTAGAAATATTGTAGGAATGTAGACTCCTTTCTGGTAACTCTACCAGGGACCGGCCTTCATCTACGCTTTGAGATCATTCACCTCATCTTCATCATTTTTATCACTATTGTTTCAATGTGTTGACCTGAACGGACGGCCAGGGCAGCCAGCATTTCCGCATGGATAAGGCCTGGATCATTGAGTGGTGTTGTATTTTTTATGGAAACTTCTCAGGCCCGTGTCTCCCATTCCCTTGTGCAGTTCATAACAATAATAAGATGACGGACCAACATTCACTGGCCAGATACTAACGTGCAAAAGTAAAATGAACATTTCTGAAATTAGAATTAATTACATTTAAATAACTAAGTATAAATACTTTGAAATATCTCCACTAGTAAGTCTACAAACTGATAATGTTACCAAGATATGCCGTAGCGCATTTCCTGGATTGTACTGTCCAGTTGGTTACGTCGATACAATATCTTTACAGTGATTTGGTTACCGGGAAAGTAATTTCCCACCGTACCAGTGAGAAGGCCAAAGACACCAATGCTTTCAATGAACCCGCGAGCAAGAGAATGCACACCCAACATCCTCAGCGTGCACGTTGAAGAGGCGCAATCTGAACAGGAACCGCTCAAGTGTGCATATCTAAAGCCACATCAGACCCAGGTACCTTCAGTCTGAGCCAGGCCCTGAGTGAGTATGCCTTAAAGGGCCAAATAGATTCTGCATTTGGACTTGAAGCTTCAGTGTTACAGCAGCATTCCCAAAGCTTTCCTGTTTAGTTGTTTCTCTCGGTTTCATTGAAAACTCTTGAAGAAGAGTCGGCAGTAAACCTATAGATAGTGTGGAAGACGACTCACATGCATACATCCATGCCAGGATTTTCCTTTTGTTCTGTTGATTCATTACAACACAACTGTCTTTATTCTACCGAATCCATCATCCACACACACACACACACACACACACACACCATCTCTACACTGAGGTTTATTTTGACATTTTTAGGTCAAAGCCTTCTCTTCTATGCAGTTTCCTAGCTAGACCAATTGACTCTGACACACCTCCAGCTGGAGGCGACTCCCCCACAATCCTTTGCTTTCTAATTATTCAGATATCAGACAGGAATGAGAGCTGTGATTCGCCAGCCTTCTTCAATTAGTGTTGTGTTAATTAAAGAGCATCATCAGGTTCTCGTTAGTGATTAAACACCCGAGTGTGATTACTTAACTCAGCGGGGCTCCTGAAGAATCATCTGCCCCCTGATCCCTCGTATGAGTGTGTGTGCACGTGGTGTGTTTGAGCATGTTTGTGTATGTGCATTTCAATTTCAGCAAAGCCAAGGCACTAGCAACGAGAACAGATTCTCCTGCTCACGCCGCATATCAATGCTGCTATGAACACTGCATATGCAAAGCTGTGTGTACGTGTGTGTGTGTGTGTGTGTGCAAGTATTTGTGTGTGTCCGATTAAAGAGGGATTTTTGTTCACTCGCTGATGAGGTGTCTGAAGTAAGTTAATTGCCTATCAAGAGAGCAAGCCAGCTCTGCCTCTGTACGGGTGCATGTGTTTGTATGTGTGTGTGTGTGTGTGTGTGTGTGTGTGTTTGTGTGTACTTGCATTTGTGTATTTTTATCTGTGGGCTGTGCATGCACGTCGATGTCACTTCACAAGCTAATTGCCCATCGGAAGACTGCTCAGGTCCCTGTCCTTTGCTTGGATCGAGTCGGTGTGTAAGTGCGTGTGTTGGCATATGCATGAGTCCATGTGCGTAATTATGGATGTATAATTGTGTGTGTGTGTGTGTGTGTGTTTGTGTGACCAGCAGAGTAATTTACCTCCAGAGGACTAAGATGCTAATTAAGATGAATCAACCTCTAGCCCTCTTGGCCACGCCCCTCTCTCACATTCATCAATGTTATGCACATTATTGTGCAAAATCACATTGTAGGCCAGACGGATCGTAGCTACCACGATCTGACTCATAGTAATATACAGCATTTAATAACACTGTGTACACACACACACACACACACAGAGAAATATCAATATCCATGATTTAATAATGCACTGTACTGATCCATCTGGTTTCACAGGCCTTATTTTGTAGCCACGAGAGCATCACCACGACAACCGGGACCAGAATAACAGATCAAGTAAGTGTGCTAATTGAATGCATGTGTGTGTTTGTTTGTGTGTGCGTGCGTGCATGCTAGTTTATTAAATCCTATTTTATCATTCCAGAGATGAAGAATGTCCTGCCCCTCTCTTCGTTGCATCTACCAGCACACACACACACACACACGCACACACACACACACACACAAACAGATAGCCTCAGCAGGTGAGCGTAGCTGAGTTGACACTTTGTCAGCACAGTGTAATTTGACATAATGAATGCAAGCATCGTTACTGCTGTTAATTGGCCAGACTAATTATACTCTGAGGACGTCATTAGAGAGAACCTGCCGCTCCAACTGTGTGTGTGTGTGTGTGTGTGTGTGTGTGTGTGTGTGTGTAAGTGTGTGTGTAAGTGTGTGTGCATATGTGTGAATACGTGTGTTTATGCTATTATGTCAGGTTGTGGCAGACGGTGGGAAAAGTGGAGTAGACTGGAGGAGATGGTGGGCTGGGCTTAGGAAGGGGGAGGGCTAAAGTGGAGTAGTGCAGGTGGTCACGATTGATGGAGGGGGTGGGAACAGGGGAGACAGGGTGAGGGAAGGTCTAGTTTAGGTACTGCGTCGGGGGTGTGTTTAGACTACAGGCCAGAGAGAGGTGAGGCAGGAAGGAAGGGGAAGGCGGGAGGTTAGAACAGTGAGAGGACCAGGAGGACAGGGGGGTAAGGGTCCAGGCCATGAGGACGAGCTGCAAAGTCAAAATGGGCTACATCATGAAAAGTTCATCAAAGTATGTGACGTTTTCTGCCAAGGTCAGGGGTTATATTACACCTCATGTTGTTGTGGCGCTGCCGTGCTGTTTCATTTGTTTTAATACCCAACTACAAAGGCTGAACAAGCAGCAGCACTTTCAATTATGATTTTATTAATACTTAAAACCTCCGAGTCTTACTTACTCACTTCACTATCGTTAAGTGTCAATCCTGTGTCCAACTGGTGAGACTAAATTCGTGAACACTCTCCCAAAAGCGGAAAGACTACAATCTGACTCTAAGAGACGGGTACCAGCCAAACCTGCAAGACTGCTTCCGTGCAAAATGTAAAATGTGTCATTCCAATGGCAACTCATCAGGCTGATAGTCACAGGTGACTGGGTGTATACAGGGCGGAAACCTTTGCCAGGGTCAGTGTGAAATGAGCAAACTAAAGATGTGATTTCTTAAAGGTATCTGGATGATGATTCCCTGTTAAGACCCATATCACTGCATTCCAGGGGTGAATTTTGTGATCAAGTGTTTTAATCTGGTTTTCCGGCGCAGCCACTTTCCCTCAACCTGCCTCGTCTACTTCTACTTCAGTTAGTGATTTCCTGTGTTTCCCCCAAAATGCCTTTCAACAAGCGCCACAGAACGGGGGTGTGAACATGTCGCATTTAGCTGTTGATTATGTAGAGATGTGTAGACGGAGACAGCGATAGTGACAGTGATAGCACAGTAAGAGCAAGAGAGTGAGAAAGTCGAGAAAAAGTGAGAGTCGTGCTGCTTACTCTAAACACAGCATGTCTTGTGGTTGCATTGCATTGTGGTCTATTGAGGCTACTGTTAGTGGAATAATTGGTGTATCTTCCTCTTCTACGATGAATTTCTCCCTGTGTGATTGTTGAAGGTCGGGTCTAGAAAAAATGCCCTTTCTCTTTGATTCTGAGGAACTGACACCAAAACCTGATGTTTACCGTTGATGTTGAAGATAGCTTAAAAATGTTCTGCTATCAAACATTTATATGTCGTCTACATTTATATGTGGTAATAAGAAAAATACACTGCAAAAACAACAAAATGGACCCAGAAATGCAAGGTACATCACCAACAGCTGGTTTTAGCGTGGATATTTCCTGTAATAATTTAAGGAAAGAAAGACATTTTTTATTTCAAATTTATTACAAAATTAGTCAATAACTAATTTAAACAAAAAATGACATTTAAAAAATATATATATATATTCTTACATATTATTCATTGCATTTGTGTTTTTAGTGACACAGCTGTAATGTTTTCCACCTCCCTGTATTTTGGTGGTTACAGCTTTAAAACAAGGTGAATCTGTCGTAACTCACCTTGCTGCCTGGATGAAAGGCCAACTCAGTGATACACAAATGGATCGGTGCCTACGAGCAGGAAAACACAGAATACTTTAGTCTATTTAAATATAGCCCGGACTACTTTGGGGAATTGGGGGATTTTAAAAAAAGATAAAATAAAACAAACCGGCTCAGCAAAAGTGCCGATGCTTTATGCATGAAATTGCATCAGTGGAGTATTTACTTAGTCAACCATTACAGCCAGGCGTTTTGAGCAAATTCTGTGAAATAATATTGTCTTGCAAGTACAGCGGTCCGCTGAGAGGGAAGGAGGGGTGTGAATCCGCGATGGGTAAACCATGTAATTTCCTAATTCTGGTCTGGCAAGACAATCTGTTCTTATCTGTGTTTGATTCCCACATTGGAGAAAAACTAGAAGCTGGGGGCCGTCACACACGCACCTTCACAATCTCACACACGTGCGTGCACACACACACACACACACACACATGCACACATTTACACAGGAGACAGAAGCATGAAATTACATAAAGGAAAGAGATACAGATAGAACGACTGAGAGACTAGTGAGAGAACAAACAGGCCTATCAAACGACCACAGACCCAGATAACAAGATAAGGCCTAATCAATCAATCCTTGCACAGAGAGAGATTGCCCTAAGTGGCTCATGAGTCCTCCTGTAAATTAAATCTACACACTCCTTCAAGTCAGACAGAATGGAGGGAACGAGAGCTGGGGAGAAAAAGAGAAAGCGAGAGGGGGATAATAGAGGGTAATTTCATCAGCGTTGCTGATGATGAAGCTTTTACACGGTGGTTTGAGAGGACAAACTAAAAGGCTGGAGGTTTGGTGATATTGAATATGAGTGGTATGTCATGATTAGATTTGTAAGATGATAGCTAGAGATTAGATTATAGGGTCTAATGCGGATATCTGAAAGGGTGCTGGATCTTAAGGATTTGGCATGTGGGTGTGTGTATGTGCATGCAACCTTCACACACCTCCTTGTGTGTGTGTGTGTGTGTGTGTGTGTCTCAAGATTCTCTTCCTGTGGACTGGAAGCTAACAGGGGAGTCTAATACACTCTGATTAACTTTAATTCACTCTCTGTCCAGCATTATCTATCCTCATCTCTTTTAAGTGTGTGTGGGTGTGTGTATGTGGGTGTGTGTGTGTGTGTGTGTGTGTGTGGATTGTTTCGTTTATATAGCCTAACCACGACTAGTCTGCTAAAACAAAAATCACGATAGTTTGATAAACAAGGGAGCAAAACTAAGAACCAAAACAAGAAATGAAGGCAAATATCCATTGCATGAAATAGAGCCGCTAGTGTTCCACCAGATGATAAATCATGTTCTTGGTTTTGCCGTCTTAAAGCTGCAGTGCCATAATTTGTATTTCCCTTGGCAATCCATTTTTCTGCCTTTGGAAAAATGTCACATGAGGTCACAAGACATTAATTAAAACTATTCAAATGTTTACTCTAACATCTATGTGTATGTATGTGTGTGTGTGTGTGTGTGTGTGTGTGTGTGTGTGTGTGTGTGTGTGTGTGTTCCAGCGCTGAGTATTTATCCAGCATAAATGATTACTCAGACAGTACTAAACATCAGCAGAGACTGATGGTCCTGATGATGGACACACCGCACCCATGTCTTGGTCGGCTGCCACTAAGCCGTCTAGCCCGGGTCCCTCACAGAGCCACAGTGTCCCGCAGCGTACACACAGACACACACAGACACACAGACACAGACACACACACACACACACACACACACTGACATAAATGAACACATCCATCACACCTGCCTCAGCCAATTTAGGACACATCAGCTAAAATGAATAAAAAAAACAAAATGGTGAAGCATATTCAAAAACAGTCATGCACACACACACACACACACGCACACACACACACTCACCCACACACATGTACAAACACTAATGAAGTTGAGTTGTGTTTGACAGCCGGTCAGAGAAAGAGACAATTTAATATGCAGAGCAACAGAAGAGTGGAAAATCAGACACATGCACGCACACACACACACATCCGCACACACACACACACACACACACACACACACACACAGACACACAGATCTGCTTTAGAGGTCCACACTCACACATCCCTATAACACAGGAGCCACAGAAGCGATGCATCACACAGCTGTTTCAGCCTCCTGATAAATGTTCTTACAACCCACACACACACGCAAATTGTGAGGATGTTGTTCTGTTCGTGTGGTGACAGACAGCAGATAACACACAACAGATCCCTCCCCGAAGATAACACTGAGCCCTCACATCATTAACACCTACTGCCGTGTACCGCTGGGTTTCAAGTATCTGGGGATGGAGACAGAAAGAGGTTGGTCAAGGGAGCGGAGGAAGAAAAGAGCTGCACTTAAGACACGGAGAAAAAGGTGGTGTGTGTGTGTGTGTGTGTGTGTGTGTGTGTGTGTGTGTGTGTGTGTGTCCCCAAATGCCTTGGCTCATCTGCTAATTAGTCAGGAGCAATTAAGTACATTTAAACTAATCACACACAGAGGTACACAAACACACACACACACAGATAAACAAATACACAAATACACACGATCACAAACACAGAGAATAACACTCATTGGTTAATATAGAAAGCAAGGAGTTCTCCAATAGACAGAAGATTGAGTAATTGTCTGTGAACAGGGTGGAGGGAGAAACAGGCTGACGGAGAGCAGGAAAGGAGTAATAAGAACTAAAGAAAAAGGAGAAAGAGATAATCATAAGTCCCTATGGACAGATTGAAGCAGAGTGGATTCTATCATGTGCTATCTCTCATTTATATGCTAATTTACACCATTAAGAGAGAGAGAGAAAGAGAGAGAGAGAAAGAAATAGAAAGAAAGAAAGAAAGAAAGAAAGAAAGACAGAAATACCCACTGATTCCTGTTTATCCGTTAGTATTGTCCTACAGTGATATGTTGTAGTGCTGATACTTCTCTACAGCCAAATATGGCACCTATTGTCTTGAGTCAGTAACTCTGAGCGTGCTTAGTGCAAGTGACAAAGACTTGGAAAGTGGATGTGTTATAAAAAAAAAAAAAAGCCAGAAAGACCGATGTTATCAATGTAATTCAATTTGGATTAACGGTGCAAATCATCTCCTTTCATCCCTCCTCCCTCTCTCCCCTATTTCACTTTCCCTTCCTTTATGATACTGATAGCCACTTGAGTGCTTCTCTCATTTTGGGTTTTAAGCTTTTCGCTGCTGCTGCTGCTTCTCTCAATCCGGCGCAATTAACAATAAATATGGGCGAACACGTGCGCGCACGCACACACACACACACACACACACACTGCCCCAGCACTTAATTGACCTTCAAACGTCCTGGGGGTAAGAGACCATATTAAGGTGCATTAAAGTACAGACACACAGAGGGATTGGGGGAAATCTCACTCTGTTATCCTGGGATGGGTTTGCCCAGAGAGGCAGCTCATGCTATTATATTATCACAGTAATTGGTACGATAACATTGCAGTTATGTTTTTGCTGTACAATGATTATGGCAGTTCTACTCTTGATATGTTGAAGTTTAGATTAACTTTTTTTTTTTTTTTAATTCTAATTTCTGTGGAGTAAAACGTCATGAATCAATCTAAAAGAAATCTAAAATCTAAAAGAGCCTTTCAACACTTTCTGAAGGACTTTCTTTTCCATTTTAAAGCACACCATTTAATAGAACAACAATATGTGTTGTTTCAAAAATTTGCAGCCTTGAAATATGGAGTAAAAATATTTATCCTGAAGGATGGCATCATGATTTATTGTACACATTTTGTCTCCTACATCTAACACACACCTCCTGTCATTCACATTACTCACTCAGAGAAACACGGGTTTCCATCCATGGAGAGGCTTAATCTGTCCGCACACAATATTCTCTCTCTTATTTACACACATATGCACACACACACACACACACACACACTATTACCCCTAACCTCCTGCCTTGTCACAGACACTTAGAGAAACACAAAGAGGGAGACCTGAGCCACAATCCTGCCTGTCTTCAGGGTGAAATGATTTTCCCGCCTGTCGCAAAGGTGTGTGTGTGTGTGTGTGTGTGTGTGTGTGTGAGTAGAGACCACATGCTAAGGGTTTCCACGGGCGACATACAGGGGTGCTTGAGGGAGTCCCAGGGCTGTGATCGCTTTTCCAGTAGTACAGTCACAAAGACACACTTATACTTTAACAGGATTCTTTGTCAGAATGGGGATGTGGAGGGAGACAGAGGGGGAGGAGGGGGAGACGGCGGCCCGAGAAAATAAGAGAAACAAATCCTTCGAAAAACAACGAGAAAGCAGCAGTTCAATTCCGAGCATTTGTTCCACCTCGTGTGTGCATTTGTGTGCAGCGATGGGTCATATAAACACCAAAAATCACTTTGCAATGGCTTCCGCACACCTCAATGCCCTCCCCTACCCCACCCCACCCCGCCCTGTGGTAAGCTGTCTGCACTCCTAAATCTGTCATCACTTCTACACTGTACTCTACACTGTTTTAGAGCACATTCTGCTGCTGTGTGTGTGTGTGTGTGTGTGTGTGTGTGTGTGTGTGTGTGCGCGCGACACACACACAAAGAGTTTTATCCAAACACAGACTGGAATATCTACAGCTGTTTTCACCTATAAAGCAGCCTACGAAATGAGATTGCAGCACTTCAAACTTCCTTATGTGGTTCTCTTTATGACCGCTCGCTGGTTTATAAGGACCTCATGAAAGCCATCAAAATACACCGAGGGAAAGGGAAGTCATTCTGCCTCATAATCACACCAAGTACGTTTATAGAGCGGATAATTTCATACCTACGGCTCCACTGAAATACAGGAACCTACCATTAAAGTTAGACATGGGCGCAGCAGCAGCACAGAAATGCCTAGAAAGTAAAATCTATGTCATCCATTATATGTATGTCATTCTATTTATCCTTCAATTTGCCTCACCCCAGATAGTATATAATAGCATACACAGATCTAATTGTTTTAGCAGTGCAGCAACGTCAATGAATGTCCTTTTGAGCAACACTGGACGTGCAGCAGAGATTAGAGCAAGTCCCACATTTGATTTGCGAGCAGATTAAATCTAACTGAACAGGTTCTGGTGAAAGTTGTTTTTTTCCCCCCATCTTTCTCTTTTCATTTTAACCTGCTCCGGTTTGGAGGAACAAGCCCGGTAAGACAGCGTTTTCTTTGAAGTAACTCTAACATGTGCAGCAAATTGTTCGGCACTTGCGGTGTTATGAGGTGTTTCGGTGCCAATGCAAATACAGAGGCAATTCCCATAATCCAGCGCGTCCACGGCTAAAGTGAGACATTAGCATTTGTTAGCATTCCAGTTTTAGCATCAGAGGACTGTAATCTGTGTGGTGTGTGTGTGTGTGTGTGTGTGTGTGAGAGACGGAGAGAGGGAATGATGGATGCAGGGATAATGAGAAATAGGGAGAGGAAGAAGACAGGGTGTCTAATCGTGAATGCAGCTTTTCTTTGAACCTTGAAAGAGGGAAGAAAAGGAGATAAAAGTGTGTCCAACAACAATAACAACAGGTTGGCTATGCAAAACATAGAGATCATACGGCTTTAACACGGATAGAAGTCTGCTTCTGTCTGAAATGGGCATGGTTCGATCACATTGCCTCAGTAGACGGTGGGAGCTAGCCTCGCTAAAACTCACCAAAAGTCTCTTTGAATGCCGGTGTGTGAGCGGTGTTGTGTACGTGAACTTTAGAGGTATGATTACAGTAAGTCCCACTCTCCAAAATTACAAATGTGCCTTATTGAGTTACCTTAAAAGTACATTTTTCATCCCGTGATTGATTCAAACACACAGCAGCGCAATGATGGCACACTTTATCACGGCACGAGGAAGGAATCAACAAATGCTTTCACACATAACAGGAACAGATGTTGCCTTTAGAGGGAAAAAGATTACACACACTTGTATTTTCACACCAAGAGATAAAAAAAAAACAACCACAAGCTAAAAGTCAATTTCCCTGGTCTTTTTTTTTTTTTTTGTATTATTTCTTGCTTTCCCTCTTCACTGCAGAAAATGGATATTTTACTATAGTGGGGAGAAATCATTCCTGTAATGTCTGTATGCCGTCAAAAACCTTTCTGTTTCTAGTTGTGTTGCAGTAGAAGCGCTTTTACTGACAGCTTTACCATACACAATTTCTGTGTATGCCTACATGTGTTGGGATTTCTCACCTCCTTTGCATCAACAGATGTGATGATACAGGAGGGTACACTGCTTGTTTTCAGTGGCACACCTGGCTGAAGTACAAACTTGAAATGTTTTCTGTGTCTGTTTTAGACACCGAGGTGCAATTAATGTGACTTAAAGAATGGGAACGAAAACTGAAACAATGCATGCAAAATATACCTTGTTTAGTTAGGTTTACTTGAACATCTTAAATGTAAAAAAATAGAGGATAATGTTTATTGTTGTTCCCACCGCTTCACCGTACAGAGAGAATTGAAATAGAAGGACATGGCAGACTGGAAGGCAGACATCATGCCAACATTAATGTTTAAATTTACAGTTTTTTCCTGTATTCTGACAATAAAGAAGACAGCTTTGTTTTGTCCTCTGTCACATTTTTTTTTTGAGAATCAAATACATGACCATTAAGATCAGAACTGTCTTAAACCACTAAAAAGGCTGGCTAACTATGGCTAATGAAACCTGGTCATATATTGTGACATATGTTTTCTCACGCAGTTTTGGAAGAGTTTGGTGTATTTGTGGCTGCCCAAAGCAAAGGAAACTCACAGTGTTACTGGCTGCTAACGTTAGCTTGTTTTGTCTTTGTTGACGTCACAGGTAGCTAGGTAGGTATTTTATTAATCCCCGGGGGGGGGAAACTAAGAATAAAAATTACAATAGGAATAAGAAAAAATAAAGAATAAAAAACATATAAAGCTATATTCTACAAAAATACAAAAGTATACAAAAGCTCAGTGCAAAAGAAAAATAATTGTAAGTGCAAAATGTGAAATGTGCAAAAAGGCAAAGGGACATTATTCTGGACCTCTTAGCATTTTGTGACCCTAAATCAAGTCACATTTTTATGGTCTTACAGAAACAGAAACTAGGAGAAAAGCCACAGTGATGAGCAAAGATACATGCTACCCCCTGGTGTTTATATGGTGGCAATGCATCCTTACTGCAGTGGATTCAGTATTTTACAGGCCAAACGAGATTCAATAGGGCCTGAATTAAGGCCACCTGTAAACAATGACAGATTAAGAATCAACATGCTATATACTCTTTATCATTTCTCTATAGTGCAGAATCCCCCCGGAGATCAATAAAGTATCTATCTATCTAAAACAGTTAAGTAAGATACACTGACAAATTACAAAGAGCTACTGGCAATGAATTAAACTGGATTAACTTTAAAAGGGAACAAATTGTCCTTTAAGCACAGAATGATTTCATCCATTAATGAAGTTTATGTTTTAGTTTTGACATTTTCCTTACATTTGAGAAAAATCACAAGAAGCCCTTCAGTCTACAGCACACCACTGTGAACCACTGTTAACTTTTCTGTCAACTTTTTATAAATTCCTAATAAAATAATGCAGTAATCCATGTAAAAGCCAGGCCACAATTGTTCTAGTGATCAGACCCTGTTAAATGCAGACATTATAGAAAGATTGGAAATTCATCATTTTTTTAACATAATGAAATTTAATAGTATTTAAAAGGTGAACAGGAAACAGCACAGTGCACAAATACTTGATTTACATTTTGCGACATTGTGCGCAAGCTATCCTGTTGAAATTGTAGCAGTTTGGTCAGAGAAGGAAAAGAACATTTTGCTTCAGTGCTTCTGGAAAAATGATTTAAATTTAAACATTTATATTATTATTAAATTTATTTTTTAAATCCTTACACAAAAATAGCCGATATTAGCTCTGATGAACTGCATTACAGTATGTACCACACAATACTATTATGAAAAACAACTATTCCCATTAGAAAATTTTCTCTCTTTGTAAAAAGTGCAACAATCTGGGCAGTTATTTCAGCCTTGACATTTTTACAACAACACTCACTTTCTCTACACATGAAAATGATTCAAACATTCAGGTACAACATAGACGGATGAGAATCCAGTACATGCATGGAAAGGAAGAAAATCTAAGAAATAGAAAGGAAATGACAAGAGTTTGAAGGCCAGTGACGTATTTCCAATAAAAGCATGAGCATCAAATATGGATAATCTTGAATATGGTTCTACATTGAATCATTATATGAGTGTTGTGCCGGGGAATATGTGAACATGTAAAATATCACAGTGGGTGTCTAGAAGATAACATGTTGAATTTGTTAAAAAAAAAAAGTCTATGATGGGAATGAAGAGTTGAGAGCAAGCTTGTTATGTTCAAAGAATATATACAGTATGCCCTGGTGTAAATGTCCGTGTGCCATATGCAGTCTGCGTAGTGTCACACAACAAGTAATGTGAGGTCGATGAATGGCCCAATACAGTAGCAAGTGATTTACAGTCTAAAAGATGGTCAGGGCGAGAAAGAGCTCCAACAATGAGCCCTGTAAAGAGTCTTGTTCTCTAACTCCTATAAGAGTGTACCGTATACACACATTTCAATAAATCACACAAGTAAGGATTATTAGGCTACTGTGTGTGTGTGTGTGTGTGTGTGTGTGTGTGTGTCTGTGTTAAGTAGACAGATTAAGATTAGAAGGGGATTAAACTAACAACTGGAGCACTGAACCCAATCACATCACGGCTGGTGAGTCATTAACCCCTCAACATCGTGTGTGTGTGTGATGCTGGCGGGGCAGGGGTAATGTCACATCTTGAGTGATGAAGTCGACAGAAGGAAGGGCCTTTTTGTAGAAGCATTGAGAATGACAAATCACACATTAGCTTGCTTGAGCACACACACACACACACACAAAATGAACGATATCCCATGAATCACAGGCTTAAAAACAGCTATTAGTGGTGCACCTTGCTTTTTTGGGTCCATGTTGTTTTTTGGTGGCGTGTGTTTCATATTGCCGTGGATAACTGGGCAAATGTAGACGGAGTGGCGTCACATAGAGATATTTCCAGCTACAATGGAGTTTAATAGCAGAACATTTTCAACGATTTTAAAACATCAACGGTAAACATCAGGTTTTGGTGAAGAGAAGGGGCTTCTTTCTAGACCATTTTGCACCGATGTTCAACAATCACACAGGGAGAAATCCATCACAGAAGAGGAAGAGAGGATCATAATAGCTGATTTATTGCATGAATGCTGGATGCAACAAGGCAACTTCTCTGGGGACTGCCGAAAGTCATTTTGGGAAATGTAGGAAACCTCTAATATATAACAGTGTATAAAACATAGTATCTGAGGGTGGAGTATTCCTTTAACCGTACTACAGAAGCAGCAAAACATCAAAAGAAAGAAGCGGCCGTGTGTGTGCACGTCTTCACATCCAAGAGTTGCTCTCCAGAGCATCATCCCTCTTTTTTGCCTCCCCAGCGGAGGAACTTGGGCTTTTTCTTTGGCTTGTCTTTCTTCATGTCTGAGACAGAGCAGAGAGACGGGGGTTTGGAGTGTTTTAGTACAATACAAGCGGAGACAAAGTTAGAAACACGATAACAGAGATCAATAACAGTGATCCTCTATTCTAAATCATAAAACCATGGGTCAAACTCATAGCAAAGCACAAGAAAAAGGGCTTTTTATATACACACACCGATCAGCCATAACATTAAAACCACCTGCCTAATACTGTGTAGGTCCCCCTCGTGCCGCCAAAACAGCTCTGACCCATCGAGGCATGGACTCCACAAGACCTCTGAAGGTGTCCTGTGGTATCTGGCACCAAGACGTTTGACTCTTGGTCTGCAACAATGTCTAGGTAGGTGGTACGTGTCAAAGTAACATCCACATGAATACCAGGACCCAAGGTTTCCCAGCATCACACTGCCTCCGCCGGCTTGCCTTCTTCCCATCGTGCATCCTGGTGCCATCTCTTCCCCAGGTAAACGACTCATACGCACCCGGCCGTCCACATGATGTAAAAGATAACGCCCCGTACGCAGCAAGCTGTGATGCACTGTGTGTTCTGACACCTTTCTATCATAGCCAGCATTCACTTGTTCAGGAATTTGTGCTACAGTAGCTCTTCTGTGGGATCAGACCAGACGGGCTAGCCTTCGCTCCCCAGGCGCATCAATGAGCCTTGGGCACCCATGACCCTGTCGCCGGTTCACCAGTTGTCCTTCCTTGGACCACTTTTGGTAGGTACTAACCACTGCATACCGGGAACACCCCACAAGACCTGCCATTTTGGAGATGCTCTGACCCAGTCGTCTAGCCATCACAATCTGGCCCTTGTCAAAGTCGCTCAGATCCTTACGCTTGCCTCCAACACATCAACTTCAAGAACTGACTGTTCACTTGCTTCCTAGTATATCCCACCCCTTGACAGGTGCCATTGTAACGAGATAATCGATGTTATTCACTTCACCCGTCAGTGGTTTTAATGTTGTGGCTGATCGGTGTATCAAATCTACTCCGTGGGCATGAACTGTGAAACTTTGGTATTAACTTTATGAATACATTAAATTGAAATGGCTAGTCTTTAGCCCACGGTCGACATTCACTCGCTGTAACATAATGACCTTTCATTCAAGTTCAATAAATCTCCTCAATTTCAGCCCTGCTTTCCGAGTCATGAATTGCAAATGAAGCCAGCTTCAACTCCGAAGGTCAAATTAACCAGCTACATTATCCATTTGTCTAATAGGAACTCTGCTGACAAAAAGAGGGGGAACATTTTGTTTGATGCTTTTTCCATTAGTAGTCATTAGATCAAATGAGATGAAAACATCACCCAGTGGCACCCTCAAAACGCAGCACGCACACACACACACGCACACACATATACTTCCATAAACCACAATATCAGAAGTCTATCTACTTCAATTAGAGAGGTCCATGATGGAAATCCTAAATTGGATCATTTATAAGCCTGCTAAGTTGTGGTGACAGAGAGGTTGTAGTAACTAATGAACACAATGGAGGGGGTCAGACGGCCTGTGGAGGTGGTGCAGGGACTCACCGAAATTCATCATCATCTTGTTTAGTTGCTCATCCTCCTCTTCCTCCCTGAGAAAACCAAACGTGAGCACACAAAAACAAAACGTAGAGGAACTCTCTGAACTCTTAACGACACATTCCCAGCATCACACCTTCTTCTTGACCTCCTATCTGACATAACGTAAGTACAACTCAAGAAACATTTCAATGCGATCTCTTTTAAAAAACGGAGTCGTACACACACCTGAGTCTGTCCTCATCCAGACCATCTACGATCGAATTTCTGTCGTCGACAATCTCTACCAGTTTGGCCATCAGCTGCTCTTCTCGCTTCCGGTCCCACGGCGTCTTCAAATGTTCTGCACGTACACACACACGTACACACACACACGTACACACACATTTCAGTCTCAGGTCTTTGTTCTGTTTCGTGTGCCGTGTGTTGAGTTTCCCCCAACGCCCCCGGCACTCACCTGGCTTCTCCAGCAGCATTCTCAGCTCCTGTTCAACACTGGGCTGCTGTTCCTCTAGTTCCTGGGTTCTTGCTCTATACACACACACACACACACACACACACACACACACACACACACACACACACACACACACACACACACACACACACACACACACACACACACACAGAGAATAAACATATGAATAAAAATATTATATTTTTCAACCTTCATTTATCGAGGGAGTGTTTTCTGTGCATGCATTCTCCCTTTCAGCGACGTTGAGAGCTGACAAACACAGCC
This sequence comes from Hoplostethus atlanticus, assembly GCA_034670405.1. Classification (NCBI taxonomy): domain Eukaryota; kingdom Metazoa; phylum Chordata; class Actinopteri; order Trachichthyiformes; family Trachichthyidae; genus Hoplostethus; species Hoplostethus atlanticus. The sequence continues at coordinate 549,888 of JAXDDX010000167.1, read as the reverse complement.
ATGTTTATTCCCATGGCGGCCATATTTGAGTTCAGTCACACTAGGGGGCGAGAAACACAATGTTTTTTCCCCCACCTCAAGGATGACGTGAATCCAATATGGCTGCTGTGTGAATCAAGTGCGTGTCTGTTGGTGTGTACTCACATGTAGACCAGTTCAGACTCGCGGCGCATCGCCACCTGCTTGTTCCTGATCAGGGTGAACCACTCCACCATCAGCTCATCGTCTTCCCCCTCTGACACATCAACACACACACACAGTCACTTCCATATCCGCTGCTGGTGTTGCCATCATTTTTCTTTCGTTCTAACTAAAAAAGGGAAGGGTTGTATGGTGTGTGTGTGTGTGTGTTATTTCACCCTCTTCATTCTGGCGAAGCCGCGTCTCTAGGTCTACTCCTCGCTTCTCCAACTCGTTCATGTTATCTTCAATCTCCTGCAGCTCCTTCAGTATCTTCTCCTTGGGGATGTAGTCTGGCTTGGTCTACACACACACACACACACACACACACACACACACACACACACACAAGGAGGATGCTGAGGCAACACAGAGGCAACATCACGATAACACTTGAGCTGACAGTAAGTGATCCCTGCTCCTTTAATGAATTACCTTATGTTCCACACATTCCCTTTCACTCAATTTAATAAAAAAAACAAATTGACAGCTACCCAACCAGAATCATTTTCTGTGATGTGATTCGAACGCTACCTTGGAAGTCTTTGGCTCTGGCTTGGTACCGTTTGCATTTAGTGATCCTGAAAGAGAGACAGAGCAAAGACAAAAACTAGAAATGATCTGAGATTTTACCGCATCACCTCAAGTACATTTCACTTTTAGATGGAGGAGGGCGGCAAACGCAGGAGACCGCGTCCTTACCCTTTGACCCTGGTGGAGTGACAGGAATGCTGGGGATGGGAAGATGAGCAGGGGAAGGGTCTGAAGCCTGGGACTTTCCTGCTCCGTTAGCCCATGGGAGAGGGGATGACTGCATAGGACCAGCAGGTCTGTAAATGGATGGAGATGGAGGGGGGAGAGTCAGTTGGTCCTTCAGATTAACTTGCTCCCTTTTCTCTCTTGCTACGTCGTTTTGTTTTGATTCATGAGAGCAGGAGGAAAGGTCATCTGGGGGAAAGGAACTCTGAGCACTGAGCATATGCTGCACCGCGGAGGACCCGGTCTCGTCGCCGTTCGGGTCTCGCGTGCACGTGAGCCTGAAATGTCCGACAACAAATCACGGCTGAGCCATTTGGAGGAAGCAGCAGGTACAGACTTCCTGTGGGACGAACGCTCGGATAGATGGATGAAAGGCTGGACGGAAGAAAGGATGGGGACATTGGGAAAAAAGATAAGCGCCAATACAGTTGATGCATGAGGGTGTTGCTGACCTGCTGTGACCCCACCTGGGTGACCTCGCCTCCTGCTACAGTAGGGCATTTCAGAAAACAGCCAGAGAAAGGTGTGATAAGAACACCACAGGATCAAGTAGAGAAGACCGGGTAGGTTCACTGACTTACTTTGTTTCCTTGGAGACAGGTTTCAGCTTAGACCTCCACTCTGCAGGGGAATCACCGTTCTCTGATGCTGCTGAGGAGGAAGACATGAAGGGAAGCATTACCCATTATCCATCCACCCAGCATGCTTTTCACTCTTGGGTCAGTTTCCTTCATCACACCTGTATTGTACATTATCCATATACCATTTCCTATTGTTTGCAAAGTCTGAAATCACAGGAAAATTATGGCAAAAAAAAATAATAATAATCGCATTGGTATTTTTAATGCTCATCAGAATGTGCTGATGTGGCTCACAGACTGCAGGATTTTCAGTTACATTAGAAGATTGCCTTTTCCATTTCACAGTTCCTCTACAATTCAAGTTGCTTGTGGAAGTGTTTCGCTAGCAAGTAAAAAAATGAATTTAAACTTCCCTGGTTTCCTGCAGATGAGTTTCATTTTACAGCGTTAAATGGTTTATTCATTATCCTTTATTGAGGATGTAACATGACGCAGCAGGCCTCGCTAAGTGTATGTTAGCAGTCGTGAAGTTGTAGTAGTGACCTATTATTGGTGATTGATTTAAATGTCCGTTGTTATATTACAATCTATCAATACGCTGACAGCTGGCAAGCATGAAACCAGCATTGAGCACTGTTAACACTATCCCACTCAAACCACTCTATGTACAGATATAGTGTGTTTAAGTGTCTAAGTTTCACCTGAGGTATTGGGTGATGCACTGGCAGGCTTAGCGGACCCTTTGTCAGGAGTTCTGGCACCCAGTCCACTTCTGCTGGCCGGGGTCGTAGTAGGGGTGGGCGTGTCCGTCACGATCAGAGTCTGCACGTCAGCTAGGAGTGAAGGATCTGCTTTTAGCCTCACTCTTCCTCTGACACCCTCTGTCTCCTTCTTAGGAGGCTCAACGTGAGACGGTCTGACAGGAGTAAGCATGTATTAAATACCACTCTTCACCAGCAGAGGTCAGGCTCTAGCTATTAGAACATCTAGTCTGGTGTGTGTGTGTTTAAGTTCACTCACTTGTCAGTCTTCCTCAGTGGTGCTGCGGTCCACACTGGTGTATTTTTGTTGTTGTTGTTGTTCTCCTCGGCCAGTTTCTTGGAGATGAAGGCCGCCGCTGCCTGTGTCTTGCTGCTGCTACCGCTGTTCTCCTCTTTCGACCAGACCTTTGCTGCAGCCCCACCCGAACCAGCTGCTTTAGCGCCATCCCCACCTGGGCCCCTGCTCACACACACATCCTTACCGCCCACACCGGCTACACTTACCACCACACTCACACTCTGACCGGCCCTTACCCCCTGGCCCCGACTGTCCACGTTCAACCCTCTGTTTGTGTCTAAAACCTTGGTCGGAGTCTTGTTCTCTTCATTGGTCGCCTGCTGGGTCTTGGCTGAGGCGATGGAGGTCCGCGGGGCTGCGACGGGCCTGGCGGCGATAGTGGTGGTGGTGACTGTGGGGTGGAATGACGTGGAAAGACTGCTGGAGGTGGCGGCTGGAGGCCTGGGTTTCTCGGTCTTTGAGGTCAGCCAGGTAGGTCCCAGCTTGGAGGGGGCAGGGGTGGGGGTAGCTGTGTTGGCTTTAACGGCGTCTGAATGGGCGTATTTGGACACGGGGGTGTTTTTGGGTAAGTCTCGGAGAGGTGTGTTTATGTTTGAAGGTGACACAGACCTGAAGGAGAGACAACACACAAGGGAAATGTCGGTCACAATCAGGAAAGGCTTTCATGGAGAATGAAGATCACTGTAGTGTGAGTTACTTACTTTGCACAGTTCCTGTGATAGAGCTTCCCTTCCACTAGATGTCGCTGTACCAAGTGAACGTGCTTGTTACAGGACACACATTTATTACTCAGGGTGCCTTTTCGATGGGATTTCTCAACCACCACTTCCTTCTGACAGAGGGAGACAAAAGGGGAGGCAGAGAGACCGTGAGGGAGATGGGCGCGGTGTTGTTTTGTGTTGTTTACTCTCAGTCGAGAGAGCCCAACCACAGTAACATATGTGGAGCATGTGACTAATCAGAACATGTATACATCGTCATTTCATTTCTTTAAGTGAGATCAAGTTGTGCACGTGTAGCTGCTGAGAAAGCACCTGGTTACTTTGAATGTTTGGACCTGGTTGGTAACATAACGCCAAAATAAAAGACCTTTTTCACTTTATAGATTCTTTAAATTTGATTCATGCCTTAGCAACGCTTGTGCAAATCAGTGGGGCTCAAACACAAGGCCTTCCAATAAAAGGAGATAGGAAAGGTTACCTGCGTTGCACTGCTGACTTGTGTTTGGGGGAACCTAGCAGGGGAGGAAGTGCGGTTGATGATGTGGGAGGAGGGGGGAGGGTAGTTCTCCGTGGCCGGTTTGGAAGAGGGGAACACCTTAGCGACCACGGGCTGGTTTTTCTTTCCAGACGGTACATCTGTAGAGCCCTCTGCTGGGCGCTTCACACCTGCCATACCACCGACTACATGGACACACACACACACACACACACACACACACACACACAAAGGTGAGAGGGAGCAACAGAGAGACAGACTGAGACGGAGACGGAGACGGAGACTTACTGGGGGAGCGTCCATGGAAGTAGTTGTAGTACTGGGAGACGTACGTCAGGATACTGAGGCGGTCGGGAATCTTAAGAGCCACCATGTCTTCCGCATCCAACAGGGCTGGAATCCCCAACTCCTCCTCTGCAACCCTGAACGCCTGGAAATAACATTTATCCGATGAAAAAATGAAAGAAGTTCAAACTGTGTGTGTGTGTGTGTGTGTGTGTGTGTGTGTGTGTGTGTGAAGAGAAAATATTATGTTGTGTATACTTCTATCCAACATATCTCATTCTCAACTGTATTTCTAGGCCAAATTATGGTCCCAGGATAGGTTTGTAGGGAGAAAGGGAGAGAAGAAAGTAGTTAGAATACAGGAAATGCTGTTCAGGCCAAACCAGGCCTGCATACAGCGACTCCATGCAAGCAGAACAAAACAACAAGCAGAGGCAGGCCCCCAAACTACGGAGACATAAACTGGCAGAGGCACAACTCAGAGATAGAACAGTGTTTACTTTGCTGTGGCCGGCGGTTATTGCACTTTCATTTCTTAGCAGCAGCTGATTGTTGCTGCTTGCTTTGTTACTTTCACTAAAATGACTAGTTAGTTAAATGTAATAATGTCAAAAGTGTTATTGTTATTATTATTATGCTGTTTTTCTATTTCAATGGCCATGCTAGTAAAGTAAAAATGATAGTTTCACTTTTGTTTATTGTAATTATTGTTTTCAGTTTAGCGAAATGTTTCTCCGTTTTTTACGCCACACTTTTACTGTGATGAAACTTTCCCTTTCCCCACACGTCTTACTAAACAGTACTTGTAAGGATCTTCCATTGACTACGTTCATTCTCCAATCCCTATAGCCCCTGACCCTGTCCATAACCCTCACCACTACATGCCTCAACACCATAACCTAATCCTAATCCTAATCCTAACCTTAACACCCTAAACCCAAACCCTAAAACTAGCCTCTTATAGAAGTGAGGACGGGCCAGAATGACCTCACGTCACAAAAATGTCAGCGAAAGTCTAAAACTTAAACTGGTTCTCACAAGCATAGAAGTACACAAACACACACACTCATAGACACACACACACACACACACTGCACAATCTCCCAGTCCAACATCAAGTGGTGCTGCCGCGCAAAATCCAGAGCCAACACACATCCAGTAGGCTACAGAGATGGGGTTTAGTCTCAGGGGAGGGCCGGGACTGAGAGACCCAGAATATCCTACGCACAAACCAAACATGTCTTACCAGTTTGTTGTTTTCATAGACATCGTCCTTCCTTAGGGAATCAAAGTTGCTGCCAGGGAGAGAGGGAGAGGGAGAGGAGGGAGAGAGAGAGAGAGAGAGAGAGAGAGAGAGAGAGAGAGAGAGAGAGAGAGAGAGAGAGAGAGAGAGAGAGAGAATCAAAATAAAACTTATGAAACAGCCAACTTCCCTCCCTCATTAAGAAGTATGCCTTATTTAGTCGTGCACAAATTCTATTAGAGCCCTGAGCATTAATCATAACATCCACTGGGTCACAGGACTTCATTTTATGACCAATGTGTGACTTTGATCTCATGCCCACACGGTGTCATTTCTACACGCTGAGACCGACAGAAAGGGCATAGCCTACATTTTTCATTTCTACAACGATGGCCTCGGTTCAAGCTTGTGTGAATGGTTTATACGGAGTAAACCCGAGCTAAACCTTTAATCAAATGTTTAGTGCTTAAACCCATGTAAACATGAAACGTGCCGCCACGTTGGTCCGGGTGTGGGTAAAAGCTGGGATGGAACGGAATGGACCAGCTGTGGCTCTTCTTCTTCTTTCTACCGTAAGGTGACCTCTGAAACAAAACAAGGCCTCTCTGTGGACTTAATTGGCACTAACTTGAAAAACAGATTCAAACCTAAAACATGTTGCATGGGCAGATAGCTACAGCTGTGAGTTGTCAACACAAACTGTTATTCCTGCTGTGCATTTTAACTTGACAAGGTTATCAAAAGATATTCCCTGTAAAGAGCGAAGGAGCTTTTTGTCTGCAGAAATTGAAAACTAAGCTAAACTTCAAATGGTGGATTACGGCTTCAGATTGACAAAAAAAACGCCATGTCATATTGGATGAGTTGCTAAGCAGAAGTTCATGTGACTGAACAGCACACGGCATGGTATAAATAAGTTAGAGGAGTCATATGTAGGGAGCAAAACACTCACAGTCACACTGTAAATATACAGAAGGGTCAGGGTGCTGTAAAGACAGGAAATGAAATCCTGTCCGGCTGTACTAATTCTGAATCCCATGCCATGGATTCAGAATCCCATGCCATGCTTATCTTTAAGTGGCCCTCAGTTCCTCATCCATGCACACCTCTGATCTCAGGGGTCATCATTGGGAGCCTGCTATCATCTCTGGGGGGGCGCAGTCCGCAGTGGCGCTACTTCCTCCCACTCCTGCTTTTATCCAGACCCAAAGTTTGTTCTCTATTACCCGTGTAGGGGTGTAAACCTAACACGACTACAAAGGGGGGGAAAAACAGCTACAGACTTTCATTTAGGTAATGTTCAGAAACTATGTGCAAACAGAGTTGTCAGTTTATGCTTGAAAGAGGAGTTGCGGCAAATCGGGAACTAGCGAGGCACGCAGTTCCTCCTGGTGATCTGCGAAGTGTGTGTGTCCTCCAGCCGGCCGGTTACTTACATGAGGTCGGGTCTGTTTTTGTGTATGAGGGCGCAGAAGGCCAGTCCGTCCCTGAAAGACGTGGTCATGTTGGTGATGGAAACATCCCGGTAGCCGCCACACTGGATCTTACACCACTGCTGGAGCGCTTTCACCGCCGACATCCCGAAGCCGAGACTCCCACACTACCGAGTGAATGTCACAGCAGCAGCAGCCCGACCGCCCCCCCCACCACCACCACCACCCACAACAAACTTTGGAAATACTTTCCACCGTGCGCTGTATCCGGAGAAATGACGCTGGGAATCACCTTTTTCCTGTTTGAGAAACTGGAAAAAAACTGGACATGACACCTGTAGAGGTTTAGTGACGCGGCAGGGGTGGAGTTCAGCTGCCTGCTACGCTCGTTCTCTTTCTCTGTCTGTTGTGTAAGAGTGCGCGCGCGCGCGCGTGTGTGTGTGTGTGTGTGTGTGAGGGGGGGTGTTGTGAGTAGGCTACAGAAAAATAACACAATGTCATGTAATGTCATACATCTAGCTAGGTGAACCATGAAAGGATCACTAATATATCTACGGGGATTTTACTTTACCATTTCCTTACTTATTGTACTTGATGGTATTTGTTTTAGTATCCTACAGTATCACTGCTACAGTGTTTCTGAGATATCTGTAGTCCCTTTTCGTCAAGGGAGGGAAACTGTGAAAGTGTTTAACCAGGTGTGGCTGGTGCTACCTGTAGCCGACCTGCCCTATCCTGTCTGCTGGGTGTGTGTTTCTGGGAGGGGGGGGGGGGGTTCACCAAGCTACCTGACACCAGCCTACATACTGTACTAATATCCTTAATGCTGGTCAGTAGGTCTACAAGACATTACAACAAACACAAACCTTAAAAAAAAACTACCAAAAGCAAATACTAATGTTAATACGTTTGGTCCATCTTCTTTGACTGCAGTATTATTTTACACCATATTTTACATTATTCATTGCATGGCTTTGTTTGTAGAAATTGAGACACGGTCCCTTTTAAATCCACATATTAGTCCATATTAGTCAACAAGCACAGGCTTGTTGAGTGGTGGTTGGTTGATGTAATATTGGTCAGAGTTTTATAGTCAAAGGTTTATACAGTCAGTCTGTTTGTTTCCAAAGTTTTTGCCTGAACAGAAGAACTTTTACTTTCAGTGATGAATTATAGCTTCAGACTGACAAGGAGGATATTCAATGGAGTTTCAAACCGAATGGGATCATTATGATGAGCAGAATGCAACACAAACTATCTCTAGGTGGGTCTAAAGCAGAAATGACAGAGATGAGAGAAAACGGTCACATTTTCTTTTACAAATAAGAGTCTTCTTGACCATTGGGGACATATTTGGGTTTGTGTTAAATTTGCCATGTCCAAGACTTTTGTCAAACATTAAACCTGTATTCACAAAAGTACACGTTACACAATATTGTAGTCTGTCCATCTATCCCCATGCTGACCTCACACACACACACAAATACTTAATCCCCCCCAAATCCAGACAGGAAATGCCCTAGTCAGTAGAGTAGAATGCATTTGACAGATCCCTGCTGCTCTCCCTCTCTTTCCCTTGTCGCTCTTTTGCTTTCTCTTTTTACCCTCCTCCCCTGTTAAATGATATATGTGCCCTCCAGAAACTCCCATCTGGAAACACTTAGCCAGTGAACATTTACTTAGAGCCAATGAAAATGTGTATTGTGAGCTCAGTGTATCAGTAGTGGGATTAAACTCAACCCCGCTATCTGAAGGAAATAAGGTTGAACAGGAAGAGCAGCAGAATGTTAGTTATCCGTTTTACTTTGGCTCAGCTTCAGAATTTTTCTTTCCCTTTTCATTTCCATCCATCTGTTCATCATACCATTACTCATCCATTTAGTGTGTACAGAGAGGAAGCTGTGGGCTAGAAGCATGTAGTGGAATTTAAGTTATTAGAGACAAACTAATGTAGTCCAGTCCTCCCGAGACCGTCCTATCTTAATGACACACACATCCTGAGACGCTCCTATCTTATATATCACATTGGTAAATTTGACAGGGCTGTTGCTATAGCAACTCTGCAATTAAAATGTACCAATACACAGGATCTGAAATAAATAAACCTATACATAAATACATATGCAGAGGAAGAACATAAATGAGTAAAACAATACGTAGTCAAGAAAAAATACATTTCGTTATTCATTTATTTCAGTATTTTTTTATTCTGTATTTCCTCTTCCTTAATAATATGCTGATAAGATGTTTCAGTGGGCGTGGTGTCCGACACTCAGGTGTAGCAATCAAATTGGGAGTTCGGGATGAAAATGAAAAATAAACGTCAGTGGGAAAAACCCCAAAAAACCAAGGGGTCGACCTCTGTGTCAGTAACAGCTAGAAGCAGACTGAAGATCTCTGCAGTGGTACTTCTCAGGAGATAATCATCACAGAAATTGTCCTGGAAAGTCCTCTTGGCTGTGGCCAACTTATAGCCGAAGTTATGTCAAGATAAAGCGTGCTACACACCACCCCTATGTGTTGACACAGCCTCCTTATCATAGTACATAAATAGGGAAACATGACTACACAGATTTTTGACTGTTAATGTATTGTCTTGCCAATTGATTTACTCATTTGTGCATCATCCTGATTTTTATTATCGATTGCTAGATTTCTTTCTATTTATGTCCACATAACGGACATGATTGTGCTATAATACACATTACAAGAAAGAATACAACAAAGTATCTCAACAGTGAGAAATGCTGACCTCTAGTGGTTGATATATTCCAGCACCTGGGAAAAAACACTGGATTAAAAATAAAAATGCCAAGATCCAAGATCAAAGAAAATTTATTGAAATATAATCTATTTGTTACAATAGGGCTCAAAATAGGGTGATTTCTTATATCTTCATTTAAAAAATGACTGAGAATGATTAAGAATATAAATACATTTTAAATTTTAAGTGCCAGAATAATTGGCCCCAAATTTAACAATTATATTTCCTTTCTATTATTATTAATTATTATTATTATTATTATTATTAATTATTATTATCATCATTATTATCATTAGCATTATCATCATCATCATCATCATCTGCTCTGATTCTCAGTCTGTTGCTGCTAACCCGAAAAGATGACAAAAAAAATGTTTGCTGAGAAAAAAAACCTCAAAATTTCAGTTGTCTCAACTTCATGACATTACAATATACTGTACATATTTACACAGATGCTTGAATTGTTTTTACAGATGTAAAGCTTTAGTGGGTTTGTGGAGTTTGCTTTAGAGCACATGCATAGAAGATTTCTTGAAAAAAAAAAAAAAAACCTATACACCCAAGTTGCCTTGTAATGGCAAGCAAACTTTTCAAGATTGGTGTGCTGTATAAGATTTTGAAAGCATCGTCATGAGATTTTAGGCATTTCAAGGTACTATCCTGATCTTGAAAATTTAGCTTGGTTGGCAACTTTGCTCAAAGATTTAGCGGGCATGCAATCTGTTCTGAGGACATTCACAGTAAAATGGTTCCAGAACAAATATAGCATTACAACGGTCCCAACAACATAGAACTGATCAAAGGATCTTCTGGAACCAATCCAGAGACACTCAAGCATAAAAACATAGATTTATAAGGCACCTGGAACTACCGTCACAATACTGCAATATTCCTTAGTGCAAAACAGGCTTATAAACAACATTCAAGCACACATAATATATTACAAGAAAAACAGTCAAACAAAAAAAAAAAATCCTCATCAACTATATCCAGGCTCTAGTCCTGCAGTTTAACACTTGTGGGATGGTAGACAAACCTACCTTTAATTTATTGCACATAATCTTTCTTTTGAGAATAAAGAAATGCAGATTGTGACCTAGAGTTAAAGACAGTTACGAGATCACTTTAAAATCAGGTGACAGGTCAGTTATATTTTATAACTTCTTCACAGACCTTTAAAGCAGTTTGTAGACTAGAACAGCAGTACATTGTGGTTTCATAAGTCTTCACCCTCTCCCCAGAGTCGTTCCTCTCGATGTTATCGATCCCTTTCTTTCCTGACTACATATATCTCAGGTGGTGACTTCAATAGCCCGAGGAAAAGAAAACCCATTGGTGAAAACATCAGAAACGTTACATCCAGCTGATGGTGAAGTTCTGACTGAGGTTGAGACCAAGATCTGCAACTGTTAATACCTGCTGGAGGGGCAGAAAAACAAAGATGATATAAACATAATGAATTTATCTTGTCTAAGGTAAAAAAAAACAACAACATTTTAAACACTAAATAAAGAGATTCACAAACCAAGCACAAAAAAAAGGCCTTGAGTAGTAAGATTTCCCACTTTTCATGTTTGTTTCCTAACCCCTGACCTTTGCCTCACCTGGTTGGTTCTGTAAGTGAACGCTGCATCCTGGGAGTTCACCAGCACCCTGCTTGGCTCCTCCTTCACACCGTAGAAGGAGGCCGACTCCACCGTGATGTACGTGGCCTCTAGGTGGCTCTGGAGCACCTGTGATGTCATCACGTTCTAGAAAACAGACGGGTGGATGGAAGGCAGTCACACCTCAATACATGCCTCTATGAGTATTGCTTCAACACTTGACATTAAAAAAAACCAACAATGAAAAACAACAACAACCACAAAGCATTTTGTTGTTTGGCGGTGTGTTTTTCTTATTTCCACGGATAACTGGCCTTTCCAGCACAGCTGCAATAGAGTTCAACAGCAGAAACAATTTCATCTATCTAAAACATCAACGGTAAACGTCCCTCAGAATCAGAGAGAAAAGTCTTCTTTCTAGACCCACCACTTTACACCAACATTCAACAAGCATACCCAGAAGAAGAGTAGAAGAGAAGACTAGATTGTATTATTGAATGTAGCAGATGGGATTTGAGCTTGCACTGGTTAGGGGTGCGTGGCGTTGGAAAGCAAGCGACACCGCTACACAAGATGCTGGCAGTGGAGTGTACCTGAACTACACTGAAGACAATGTAAGCATACTGGACGGTCTCATAGGTGTCGATGCTCTCTCCGTCATCCCAGAACAGATCTCCACTCGCTGAGCCGTTCGCAGAGAGGGCAGAGACTAGATGGAGAGGCTGACCACTGCTCACCCACAGGGTGAGGTTGGGCCTCTAAACACACGCACAAAGAGAAAACAAACATTACTACACACTATGCCCCACAGCACCCTGACAGATCTAACAAATATTTTTGTTTGGAGAGAGGTACTAGGTGAAGACATAAGAACCAGGGAGAACTGGTTTCTTTTTCTTCCAGGTTTCAGCTATGTCTGATAAAACACAGTGTAAATTAAACCAATAAGTTTCCTTAAGGTAGAATCATATTCACCTGTGTAGGTATAACAGCGCCCTCACGCACATGCAGGTTAATCTTATCTAGAGGTGCCTGGAGCCGCAGCTCTTCACCCTTACTCCACACAGAGTCACCCTGGGAGAGGAGGGATGGAAGGGAAGACGAGCATTTATTTTTCTTTCCTGCCTTCAACATTATTGTATATCCTCTGTGTACTAGAGATACTGGATGATGAGATGTACTAGTAGCTGCATAACTGAATGGTAGACTGCGCTACTGTGTGCATGTTGTGTGTGTGCCTTACCGTGTAGTAGTCATACCACAGACCCTCTGGGAAGTAGCCAACCACGTAGTCAACTCCAGGATCCAACACTGGTGTCACCAATAAACTCTTCCCCCAGAGGAACTGTCTGTCAATCCCATACGTTCTTATATCCTTGGGGAACCTAAGGAGGGGATGCAGGACAGAGGTAGTAAGCATGGATTTCCCCCCCCAAAAAAAGGACTGTGCACGAAAGCGTGCATGTGCATTACTCACTCGAACATCAGCGGTCGTGCAACGGTGTGTCCGAGTACGTGTGCATGATGGAAGAGTGTGTAGAGGAGCGGGAAGAGAGAATAGCGCAACAGCAGAGCCTGCTTCATGGCTGTGCAAGCCAGGGGGCTGAAGGCGGTCGGGTCTTGGGGCTGCGACACAAAGACACAAAGAGGACAGACAATTTAAGAAGTGACTTTTCTGGACAGAATGAAGGTATACATACTGTAGGATGCACACAGCAAACAGGAATACAAATCGGGTATCAGTTCGTATTCCACAGCTGTCATGGTCATTTGTGCATTTGTCCCCCACAGAGGTTTGTGGTCAGGTTGAAGTGGTGATATATACCTTCATATCTATGGAGTTGTGGTTGCGTGTGAAAGGATAGAAAGCTCCCAGTTGTGTCCAGCGGACACACAACTCCTCCTGCGGCTCCTCACTGAAGCCACAGATGTCTGCTCCCACCAGCGGAATACCCAGAAGGTTAAAGGTCAAGATACCTGAAGGAGAGGAAAGAGAGGTAGGCAAAGTGCCAGGGCATGAAAAGGAAGAATTGAAGAGAGAGAACAACCACAACAGATCTCACATCAAACCAATTTATATGCAACTCTCACAGTTCAAATAACACATCAACATGGGTGTCACTGGCCTCAACTACAATCACAGACAGGATAAATGCATGAAATCAGTATAAAATCAGCAGTTTGATGACTATAATTGTGTTACAATTTCCTCCAAACGCGCTAAATTATATACCAACATGCTATCCATCAGATTTGTACCGCAATATTTTGGTCATCGCCATCTCTGTGTCTACCACACAGGCAAAACCTACATGGGAAGCATCAGAGGATGTGACAGAGGAAGGATCAGATTTTTTGACAAGATCTTCTGTCAGGATATTGCAAACGGTTTACAGTTTAACTGCCCGAACACAGAGATACTTGAAGGTGTGTGTCTGTATGCTCTAACCTGCTATGGAAGTGTATAGGTCTTTCCACTGGCTCCTGTTGTCTCCAAGCCAGTGGCCCGAGTACATCCCCTGACTGGGGAAGGTGGAGCGAGAGATCACGAAAGCTCTCTTCCCCACAAGACGCGTCAGAGCGCTGGAGAAGGAGGGAGAGAAGAAGAGGGAAGGCAGCATGGAAGGTTTAAAGAGGGAACAGGCACAAATTGCTTCAATAACAAAGAAATGTCAGCATACACAGTATTGTATGTCTGTGGAGTGTGTGTGTGTGTGTACATATTACACCGAGTACTAACCTTGCAGAAGCCTTAGCCTCCATCAGTCCGTAGAGGCTGTGCATATTATAGTGTAACGAAGTCTTGTGCTGTGCAGACGCGCACACCGTTTTGGCTCTCAGCAAACCACCGAGGACACCTAACAGGAGAAAGGTAGTTTTATTCATTCATAAAACCACGTGTGTCTGTGTTGATGTGTGTGTGCATGTCTGTGTGTCTCTCACCTGGTGTGTAAGGAGGGCTTTCAAGATTATTGGATGGACAGCCCTTGGTCGACCCATCCAGGAAGTTCGACGGCTCGTTCATGTCCTAAAACCCGAGAAAGGTTAAGATGACCCACTGAGAGACATTACACTAATATAAATCAAGTCAAGCTCACTGGTCATTTCCTGCCTTTCCTTTTCTCAGTGTCCGCCATACTTACGATCCACAGTCCATCAAACGGCACCTTGTCGTGGAACCTCTTGAGGTTGTCGTACCACCATTCATGGGTCACATGATCAGAAAAATCAGGATATGCTGTCAGACCAGGCCACACCTGGAGGGAGGGAAGGAGAGTTGTAATTCTACCGTAACTCCAGCTTCCATCTGAAAACAAGCAAAACGCAACCTCCCTATACTAAAACCAAGCCGAGAAAAGAATTAAAACATAGTACACTGGAGTGAGAAAGACAGTATGAGAGGAGTAGGTAAAAAGAAGAAGGGAATGAGTAGTTAGGTCATCTAAGAAATGTCACCAGCTGCTGTGTCTCACCTTCCCAATAAGCGTGTTTCCATCAAAGTCATTAATAAAAATGTCTCTCCTCAGCCCTTCATCATACGGCCAGTACGACCCTTCAGCCTGCGTGCTACTGATACCCGGGTCCTGGAGGCAAAGACACAAAGGGTCACATACACATGCAAAACTCAGAGACGACACACATGAAAACAAGTAAGACTAATATGTACCAGGATCATGACGTAGCGCTGGTCGTGAGCATGTAGGTCCCTGACCAGGTCCGGCAGCGTGGCGAAACTTGCAGGGTCAAACGTGAAGTCCAGAAAATGCTCCATGTAGTCAATATCATTCCACTGGGCATCCTGCAAACAAATAAACAACATACAAACAATCATTTCACACAAGAAGCACATACGAAATCAAGACACATACTGAGTTAATGTATAGTGACACACACAAACGCACACATGCAATCTGTTGAGTCCACTTTACCTGGGGTATCCCATAGTTTCTCATGTTCTTGACAACGTCCCAGGTAGCATTGCTAGAGCCATAACCCCAGCGACATAGATGGTAACCTAACGGCCCAGTAGACAGGCATAGCTGGGTAGCCTGTGGGATGATGGAGCAGGGAGGGAGAAAAAAGGAGTGGACATAAGGTGAATGGCAAGGAGGAGGATATCATTAGGGGAAAAAAAGACAAACTGAGGAAAATAGAGAGGACAGGTACACAAGAGGTGAAGGAAAATATTAAATTGAGAAAGTATAATTTCATTATAACCTAACTTCCTGAAAAATACCCCATTAAATATGTTAAAATACTTGTGTGATGCTATGACAGATACACATGTTTCTTCACACATGTCACTGGTCATACATCAAGTCATTTTCAACTGCTTTTGAATTTATTTAGCGGGTCATTTATGAGACATTTAGCTGGGAGGCCATGGAAGCTAAATCAACATGACTAAGGGATGCTAAATGGTGTGCAGTCACTTGCAAAGCTAGCTAACACCAAAAGGAGGCTGTGATTGCTGTCCAACAGAACCTCAGAGTGAGTGATACAGGAACAAGAGTTGCTGTTAATGCCGACAACAACGGCTTAATGTATTACACAGGAAGATTCAGATTCCTAACTTACTGACCTATGACTTCCAGGTACTGTTCAATGACTGAACCGGGGTCGGGACCCAGGAAAACGTAAAAGTCGAGGATTCCACCAATGGTACGCCAGGTGATGGCTGGGGCAGGCTGGAGGGCCACATCTGACCAAATGGGAAATTTATAAAAAAAATGTATTGACATTCACAAGCAAGTTACAGAGCTAGGGGATGAAGATATGAGAGAAGAGAGGATAAAACAGACAGCTAACTGAGTGACCCTGTTCCTGAACAACTGGACTCCTTACTCAGGAGCAACAGGTGGAAACGTTGCAAGAACAAAGACCTGCAATGTCACAATAAAAGCCCCCTTTCAGTTTTGCTGTCTGCACAAAATTGAAGACAACATTCACTAAAACAACATTCATCATAGTGATGGCATTGGATGAGCGCTGTTATTAATCTTAGGTTAACGGTTTGTACAACACCTCACCTATCAGCTAAGCAGGTTTATTAGAAGCTCTGTGAGACTGTAACTGCGATTAAGGGCTATACAAATAAACTTGAAATGGAATCATCATAACCAGCACACTGACCCATGGCATTGCTGTTCAGCAGGAAGAAGCCATGTGCATTGCCTCCCTCCTCCATGGCTAGGTAAAAGGGATGGGCTCCATATAGGTTTGTCAGTTCCTACATAGTACAGAGGGAGACAAGGCTATTAGTATCAACTCCTATCTGCTTGGTTTCAAAAGTTACACAGCACACTCAATCAATGCATAATCTCAAGTAGCAAGAGGCTGACTTTGATGCCTACGATCTTATTTGAGCCACTTAGAAGAAAACATTTTGTGTCTGTGGTTGGAATAGAACAACTAGGGGAGTTGTGTGTGTTATCACTACCATAGGGGGCACGTCTCTGGCCCACATGGTGAGGGTGTTCCAGTGGACATCGTGCAGGAAGGAGGAGCGGTGTTCCCCCAGGCCATAGATGAACTGGCTGGGCAGGGAGCTGGAGAACTGGAGAAACTGATCCGCATAGAACAGAGGAGCCACCGTGGTGTTCAGACTAGCAGGATGTGGATGTGGGGAGGTACAGAGTGAATATTACAGCACAGGTCATTTTGAGAGCAGACTTTTGCTTGCAGAATTAGACATTTTCTACTGTACAATATCTATTCAATTGTGACCATAAGCCTTACTTAACGTAACCTACCCCGATGTATCTCAAGAGTCAAACTTACAGTACTGCTCCCGTTGAGGTCCTCTTCACTATGAGACCAAATGGCTCTTTGGACAGCTCTACAGTGTAGGCTGGGCTTTCTGCCTTCTCAGTGGCGTTGGGAACAGTGATTGGCACCTCAAACCGCGAATTAGAAGGGTCGGTAATCTAGAATGAAAATAACATGAGAATGAAGGACAGTCTGTAACTGGTGAGATATATACAATAGAGAATATACAACAGTATGTTCAGTAGGTTTCTATTTTTGCATGTCAGATGTTGAGTAAAATTCTGTGGCATAAAATGCTATGTCAAAAGAATTTTGATATGCAAGGTTAGGTTTGGAAGAATAACTTGTTTTGGAGACAAGTTTGCTTGTTGAACATACTGATCAAGGTTATTTCCCAGCAAGGAAAGCGGAAGGAAGTGATTAGCTAATCATATCAGTTACGAGTGTGTGTCCATGTGAGTACTCACCCTGACACGTAGCCGTGTCTCTGTCTCGTGACGTATCTCCAGCTCTAGAGTGAGGATGTCTCCAGGGTAGTAGGTCTTCACCTCCCTTACGAGCCTGCCTTTCTGTACCAGAGATGTGTCATTAATCAACACGAGGGAGTAGGAAGGAAACTCTGGGGAGTAGAAACACCAAGGAACACCATTCCTGCCTGCCGGGGGGAGGGAAGAGGCAGGGATGAAGCAGCAGTTCCTTGCCTCACACATCTCTCTGGTCACAACTACCCCTCTTTCAGGGTAGCAGTCAAACCTCCAGGCCTCAGGGATTAAACTGCAAGCCTCAAGGTTGGAAGCAGTTGCAGGGCGGTCTACCCCTGTTTGTCCTTGTGAGTCTAGTGTTCGTGGTGGGGCAGGTTGCGGGGGTTTGTGTGGCTGTTGGTTGGAGGGATGGTGCAGCCAGAACATGGTGCCCAGGAGCCAACCCCCACAGAGGAGCAGCAGCAGGCAGCCAAGCACCAGCAGGCCTTTAGTAACAGAGCATGATTGCCTCCATGGAAGCAAGGGATGCTCACATTCCTCTGGCTCCCTCACCTGGGGACACAGAAAAATAAAAAAAATAAGAAATAAGAAAGTAATAAGAAAGACTGCAACAGCTGGCATATGCTTATCCATTCTTAGTCTGGGAATCTTGTAAGCTACAATAAGGGGGGACACATTAACTCACCATCACCTCTTCTTGGACAGGAGCAGGTTCCTCTGACAACACGGCATTGGAAAACTGCACATCCTCAGGGTTCAGGCGCTTATATGACACCATCCTAATGGTGTGCGTTTGTATAAGTGAGTAATGGAATGTGCATGTGAGAGCAAACGAAAGGACATACAGACAGAAAAGAGGGACAGACTTCAGTTCAGTTCTAAACCTCATTTCCTGACATTTGTGGTTGATGAGAAAAGGGAACATATAACTGTGCTGAAGAAAGAGGCTGGGAAATGGGAAGTTTCATTTTAAAATGTCATAACAACAGAAGGGGATTATATTAGACCAAGAACAAGAGTTCTCATCATGCACATTTTCTTATATTAATGTTAAAAATCTGTTCAATTGGTTCAGAAATAGTCTTTCATAAATAATCTTAAATCAATAAGCCAGGTTGGCGCAGAACGCTTTAAAAATCTACAATGACACTACCAAAGTTTCCAATGAGCTCAAAGGAAAATGGGCGTGAAATTGTTGCTTTTAATCAAAGGTGCTATATAGCATTATAACACATTTCATTTGTAATGCTCTTTTCATTAAACAGATCTAGTGTTGTTCCTATTATGTTATACAGTTACTGCAACTGTTAGTAGTCCTGTGAATTGAAGACAATTTTGGTATAGGGTGGATTTTGTCTTTGTCATTATTACATGTTGACAACTAAGATTAATTCACGTCACTGGCTAATTTAACGTTACACCAAAGGACGTCATGTTCTGGCTACGTTGGAGCTAACGATAGCTAGACCTAGATATATTCACGTTAATGTCAAAGTTCACGAAAGAGAAATGTGACCACCTCTTAAATGCAGCTTTGCATGGTAGCTGCTTGTGTACAAAATTGGTGAAGTGGTGAAACGTTAATACAAGCAAGCTAAGCTAGTTAACTTTAATAGCATGATGACATTAGCTAACGAGAGCTAACGCTAGCAGAAGAAGGGCATTAATGGTGTTTACCTGGATGAGAAATGTCTAGGACGTCACTTGAACCACAGTGTGAAAATCCAGGAAAAACACGCGACAGAGGACAGAGCAAAGGTTTCACCTACATTTTATCTAGTTCGTTGCGTGCAGTGTGACACTTGGCTAGCTGCCCGTGTGACGACTCTGTTTATCTCCAAGCTGCATTCCAGAAAACTCGTAATCTTGAAAACTTCGGGACTAAGGAGCCCCCTCCCAAGATAATGATTGACATAAAGATGTCATAAGGATTTTTGTATAACATGGCTACACTTTACTTACATTATTCCAAATATTATCACTCTTGAAACACCATATGTGTACTAATGGTCTTTATTACAGGATGGTGGTGTTGGTGTTTTTGAGTTGTTTTTTTTTTAAAAACAGTTTGACCTGAAATTCTGGTCAACAAGAGACATTGCAACAGGTAGAGGGTGGAGTCTTGATCTATTGATCCTAAAGTCGCATTTACACAAGTTACAGCTGGCCAAACTAACTCGACCTTCAGGAGAGCAACCCCAAAGCTGCATTGAGATAAGTGTTGGCTTGTCTGACTCAAGAGTGTCCTATCAATTGGCGAGGTCATTTAAGCCCCTCCCGCTACCCTGATTGGCTGCTTTTTCATCCTCTCTCAGTCCATCCAATTTGAAAGCTATATTTTATGATAACAAAGTCACATTGAGATCTTAAATATTTTATATATGTTGATCCCAAAGTTGCATTGGCATGGCTTATTATCTCATTTATTTATCTTAATTGATTCCATGCTTGCCTGAAGATTAGTATTCTGACATAATTTGCTTTCAAATGTTATTGTAAGAACAGTTGTTACTGATAACAATATAATGTATAGGGACTTTACACTGAATGTTTCCTAAAACATTTACTGTCTAGCAAGAATAGTGACTTAGAGTGCTGTAATAAGATCAGTTCTTCTTTCAATTTATGCCACTGATACAAGATTATATTCCTTCAACTATGTGGAGCTTGCTAATTAAATTCTCTGTATAGCTCCTATTTTTTTTTTTTGGACAAAGGTGTGAAGCTCCGATAGCTAACCAGGAAACAATAAAATGTATTTACTTATCTCCACTTAAAACCAAAGCCTTGTATGTGCCACCTGCTGAACCCAAGGCAACTGCCAAGAAATCGAAACAAAAGGGTGAAACCACACATAAAAACAGCAATGCAAGGGAGGTATAGTTGGTTTCACAGAGCCAAATAGGTCACAGCTTATCACGAATTACGTGCTTGTTTTATTGTTCAGTATAACACGTCCCATACAATTAGACGGAGGCAACGCTGGGCATAATTAACCATCTTCATTGCTTCAAATTATTGCCTTTGTATTGTAGCCTTAAAGGATGATTCCTGTTCTCCTAATACTCAGGTGGTTCTTTGGCCTTAAGCGCTGTGTAGGAACCAGGGGAACCTGGATTCATGGTTTGGTCCTCTAGTAATTGGTGCATAAATATTAGCAACTAAATATTAGCACTAACACAATGATTTTACCAAAATCTCCTAAATGTCATGACCCCATTCAATTAGCACTGGCAGATATTTATGTAGCTATCAACACAGACCCAAACAATGAATTTGAGTCTCACCTGCTTCCTAGACTGCTTGTGGGCCATGTTAATATCTAAACATGAATATTCTTCAAGAATCCAATCCATTTCCACATACACAATTAGGTTGAATGACAAATACTGCATGAAATAGAAGAAAATCACAGACCTGAAATGAGTAATTGGTATTAGCATAAATAATCTAAATTTGCGTGTGATATTTCAATGCAACTAACATAGATAAGAGTGATAAACAAGAGATAATAGGTCCTCTAAATTTGTAATTTTAAGACATAGTTTCTAAGGTTTTAGGAAATCTCTGTTTCCAGTGGATATTTTTGGGTCATGTTTCCAACATAGTTGCTAGTTGCTGAATGAACATCACCCGTCGAACAACAAACAACCTGTGGCTACACGTGATGTGTCTGTTTATTGACCCTTTTTTTATAATCTTTAATCAACATTTTTGGGTGCCTAGTCTAGAAACCATATTTTGAAAGCACTGTGTCATGGTTCTATGATGGGCCTTTCATAGAGGCATTCGCTTACAGACCCCTTTCAATTCAGATTTTAATGCCTAAAATCTTAGAAACAGTAACATTTTTTATACTATTACTCCTAGATCTATGGTTTATATGAACACATAATCATTCATCCTGTTCTGCCATACACATATCAACTGGGGAGGCATCTTCAGCTGGGGAGAATGAAGATGATTCCTCACAGGAATCATCTTCATTCTTGACACTAAATGAAGACCCCTCCTCTTCTGTCTGAACTTGCTCATGCTTCCGTTTGTGGAGTCTCAGGCTTTGAGAGCGGCTGAAGCCCCTCCCACATATGTCACAGCCATATGGCCTCTCTCCTGTGTGAAGCCTGAAATGGTTCTTGAGACTTGATGCTCTAGTGAAACTCTTCTCGCATTCAGGACAGTCAAACTTCTCCCCAAAGTGAATTTTCTCATGTTCCCTCAAGCGACCAGACTGGTTGAAACTCCTGTCACACACAGAGCAGTGGTAAGGCCTCTCTCCTGTATGTGTGAGGCGGTGCCTGTTCATAGCTCCCGAGTGGGCAAAGCTCTTCCCACAGTCAGGGCAGGAAAACGGTTTCTCTCCCTGTGTGGACTTTCTGGTGACCTTTGAGCTGACCTTTCTGGGTGAACTGCTTGCCACAAAGAGGACACTGATACGGTTTCTCTCCCGAGTGAATTCTCATGTGTATTTGCAGCGCGGATAGCTTGTGACAGTCTCTTCCACACAGCCCACAGCAGTATGAGCTCTTTGTCAAATTGTCCAACTGCTGCTGCAGTGGTGATGTTGGAGGACTCTCCTCTTCAGTGTCAGCGACATGATCAGGATCCTCTCCTGAGGCTATGGAAACAGAAATAGGATTGAGTGGAAGCATGTCTTCAAGAAACATGGAAAAAACCTGATATGGAGAACCTTATTGCCCATTAAAGGTATTACTTGCTATGGACTCAAAGATGAAATGAGATTAAAAGGCGCTACATCAGATTAAAAATCCCCTTTAATCTGAACAATTTAAATCACCAAATAACCCTGAAGAATAAAACAAAAACAAAAAAAACACAAGTATAAGTATACATCTGCACAACCAGGGACATTTCTCACTAGAAACGGTTTTTGTGATGTTGTTGTACATGGTGCGGCATGTTGCTAGTGTTACCTGTAAGGCAAGGCTGTCTTACTTGCAAAGATACTTTGCCTTGTCAGCTACTACAAACTTGGAGCGCCCACGCCTTAAGTCTATCTTGTCACCTACATCTATACAGTAGTGAGTTCAGCTGGGCTCATTGGAAGTATGATGACCCAAGCAAAGACCATTCTGAATACCATTTCTTTGATATTAGACTGCAGTTGAAATCTCAAACATTCAACATGCCTAGCTTGGATATTAGGAAAAAAAAGGGGAACAATAAGTTGGAACAGGTGCATGAAACGTCCTTGGCATGATGGTGCAATTCTAAACAGTTTGTTAGTCATTCCCTCAAGTAATTTGCAATATTGAGGCTTAAAAAAACAAAAAAAAATTGTTTTGTCACATTAATCACAGGAAAATTCCATAAAATCCCAAAGGGGCTGAAGAAAACCTTTCACTGGATACCCTGATTAATGACGTTATCCTTAAGTAACTCTGCATGGGAAAAGTTCTGTTTTTCCCCTTAAACAGATTTAACCTCCCAGATCACTTTCAGAAAGCAAGAGATCAACTGCTCTTAGGTAAGTAAATATTGCCTGCACCCAGCAGCAGTAGACTAGGGTTAGGAATTGATAAGATTCTATCAATGTCGATAAACAATTTGCAATTGTGTAGTGGATTTTTCCCTCCACTTACTATTGACAAGTTCCTCTTCTTCCTCCTTAACTGTAATTCTAATTTCTGTGTTGCTCTCCTGGTGTTGTTCAAGTCCCTCTGGCATGGAACAATCCTCACTACCAGAGTCATGGTCAAGACCCTCCGCTGTTGTGGAAAGAACAAATTAGTCAATCCAGGAAAGGCCATGTTCCATTCAGTATATAACAGAGGAATATAGTAATCTTATGTACTGCACAAAGGTTCCTCTTCCTCCTCTTCTTTCACTATAACATTCATATGTGGACTGGAACCACCGTCCTCCAGCCTGTCTTCTGGTTCACACTGGGCTGCTTTGTCGCAGTTAGGAGCTTCTGAGGAATCGGCCTCAACTTCACTTGGCATATTGTCACTGGCAGAAACCTATTAAAACATATTGGAGAAGGGAGCACGTTATATCACTTTGACGAAAACAAATGGATACAAAACAGTTGGAGTATTGCCATCAGCATTGTAGAAGAAATAATGGAAGGCCTGTTGAGACAATGTTGACAGAAAAACTGAAACTGAAACTACATCAAAATTGATTTGTATTTTCAGTACCTCAGAGCTGATGTCATTGGTCAGGTCCTGCTGGGATGATTCCCCAACTGTAGCTTCAATTGAGCCTGAGATGAGGCCAGTGGCAGATCCATTCTTGGTGTGAGTACATGACCGTTTGTGGTTTCTCAGAGTTCCTGCCAAAGAGAAGTTCCTCCCACAGTCAGTGCAGGTGTATGGCTTTTCCCCGGTGTGAATCCTGGTGTGCCTCCGGAGCTCTCCTGGGGCGATGAAAGACTTGTCGCACTGCGTGCAGCTGTATGGTTTTTCTCCTGTGTGGGTCCGCATGTGTGTTGTCAGGGTCCACTGTTGCGCAAACGTCTTCCCACAGTCAGAGCAGCGGTAGGGTGTAATGCCAGTATGGAGGCGCTCATGTCTCACCAATGTACCAGACAAGGCAAACCTTTTGTCGCAGAATGAGCACTGGTAGGGCCTCTCTCCAGTATGAGTTCTCTGATGGTCTCTCAGCTCTGCCGCAGAGTTACAGCTCTTGTCACACTCAGAACAAGGAAACTTCTTCCTGGAAAAGCCAGCAACAACCTCAGAGTGCATTGCCTCTAGGTGTGTTTTCAGGTGCCAGTGACGAGAGAAGCTCTTTAGACAAATGGAGCAGTGATACGGCCTCTCACCAGTGTGTGTCCGCCGGTGTAGTCTCAGCTCCCCCTGACTAGCGAATCTTTTCTCACAGAAAGTGCAAGGGAACGGCTTTTCCCCGGTATGAACCCTTTCATGAATCATGAGCAGCCCCTTCTCAGGAAATCTCTTCTCACACATTGAGCAAGGGAAAGGCCTCTCTCCTGAGTGAGTACGTAGGTGGCGCTGAAGTTTAGAGGCATAGGGGAAATCTTTTCCACACACTGAGCAGCTGTGAGTTGACTGCGGTTTTTCATTCTCACTTTGATCAAATGTTTTTGATGGAGTCTCCTCATCTCCAATGCCAGGGCTAACACTTTCTCCTGTGTGAATAAAAGATGACATTTTCAAAATAATGAACCACTGACCGTCCCTTCAACACCTGTCAATCAACATTAGGGATTTATTAGGAATCTTAGCATTCTGATTTCCATCTTGATCTTCAATTCCTGCATGTACATATTATATGATTACGTTTCTACATTGTTTACTTGGTATTTGATTGTACCAGTAGGTTTCCATTTCTAGTTAAGTTCCTGATGTCTATAGAAACATTTTCATCATCATCATCACTACTCAGTTGCAAGTTCTTGTCAGCCTATAATCCAAGTTTTATTTCCGTTCAACAGTTGCTATGGTGGTCTGTGCTGCATGATTTCTAAAATAAAACAGCCACCGAAAAACGACTTTTATTATTTTATTGTTTATTAATACATATTTTATTAATAAAATAATAATAATAATTGTATTATTTCTTACCAAAGGCACTTGAATGCAACAAGCAGTATTTGAAATTTCTGTACTTGGAGTAGAGGAGCACTTGAAGGCACCATCAAACACTGCTAATCATTTATTAGAAGTATGCTATATGAGAATAAAAGCGAACTCTGGCAAGACGTAATGGATATTGTTATGTTTTACCAAGCAAAGGATTCATCTATCAGAACAGTTCAAACTGAAAGTTTCAATGGACTGCTTATAGTGGTTGACTCCTGTGACGAAATGCCCAGCTGTCAATATTTATCCTATTCCACAATGCTGTGAGAAAATAGCAAGCCAAATTAAAGATGTAACAGCAATGTTGTTTTTTAATTAATTTATGGTCCAGTTGTACTTCAGAGTGCTACCTGAGTCTTATTATTTATTTCTGTGCAGTGCTTGTTTACCTTTTGAAACTAGAGTTCATTAAAATAGGTCTGACACCCTACGATCCTGATGTGTGTTGTTAAGTTATTCTTTTACTTCTAATAGTGTCCAGCATATACTTTCTTTAAAAGCTCCACGTAGAGTACTGTACTGTTATCAGTTTCAGTAACCTGCAACCAAGCTTTTGAAAAGCAAAATAAAAAATATTGTGATGCAGACTGTGAATTATTAAAATGCATTTTACTTAATACTTAATTCCATACACCACAAATTACAAAACAAAAAACACAGAAAACATTACACTTTTACACTTCATTTACTTACTGATATCTGAGAAATCCACTTCTTCTCCATCGGAGTTGATCAGGCCTCCTATTTCTTGCTGATCTTCCTCGGCCAGGATTACAGCTGGGCTGAAGTCTTCTGGGTTTTCAGAGCCCATCTTTCAAATGATGAACAACCTTGTAGTGCATAACCATAAAGACGGATAATCAAGTGGCAGTCAGTATGAATTTAAATAAAAAGTCAGATCATGGGCCTGAATATCTTTTGCCAAAAATGTGCGTACAGGCTTAGCAGTTGCACCAGAAATCTCTTAGCAACCACGTCTGGCGCCATGTTTGAGGACTCACAGGAGAATTAGTGCATTCTGCTGGCCACTCCCTAATAATTTGATTTTAATTAAAATATTGATGAACAATTTGACGGGGTTGTCCTCTTATCAGTTTAGAATTATTTCTAAGATGAGGTCATTTTCATCTTTAGCTGATCTGGAGAAAATCACCGATGCATTTATTTCTTCTCGACTATTGTTCTCTTACCTGCAATTGATACAAAATGCAGCTGCCAAGCTTTAAACCGGGACAACACAAAGTAATCACATCACTCTAATTTTAGTCTCGTTTAGACATAGACTTCCAAGTTCAAGATTGATTGTAAGTCTTATTAATTACTTTCATAGCACTGCATGATGTGGCACCATATTATTTCAGATCTTTTAACAACCTGTGCTGAGCAACAGCAACCTTTGGCCATTCACATGGTACATTCACATCTGTCAGATTCACGCACAAGTATGCGTTGGAACCACCTATGTTGTGTTGTTGTGGGCGTGTCTCAAAACCTTTTCGAGCAGTCTCATTGGCTGACAAAGTCTGTTAGTGGTTGACGTTTACTAGTTTCAACTTGTTTGATCGACTGGGCTGTGATATTTTTACGCACTGCACTCGGTCAATCCATGTCATCCATCAACGCATAGGTCTTACTGAAATACACAGGATACTGTCCGATATAGTTTGTGTAAACAGGATCATAGGTCTTCAGACAAAGCTACTACTCACTATTCCTAAGTCTAGACTAAAAATCAAAGAGGGATTTAAATGAATAAACTTGCATGTGATCATTAATATAAATTTGTATAACATATAATAGCTGTATTGTACTGATTTTGTATTTATATACTATTTTTAAAAATTGATTTTGAGCCTTCTTGTAGTCTATATATCTAATCTGTAAATAAGTTTCACAATTACTATTTTAAATATATCGGTGATGAAGGTCTTCACAGATCATCTTACCTCTTAAAAGTGTGAATGGTCAATATCTGTAATAATGAAAACTGCACCAAAAAACACTTCAACTTACATTGAGTATTCTGGTCTCAAACCCACAAGTCCTGTGCTTTCCAGTATTATAGAGAGGCTTTGTTATCAGTCAAGCTAATTGAAATGAGACAGGATTTCCCTGCTTATTAAACTCTTAATGTCCCAACTGCTTTTTCTGACCTCCTAAAGTAAAATCTGTGAAATGCCAACCCACAAAAGGGCATTCAAAACACTTTCTCTTTACATTGCATAACGCCAGTGAATGACTTCCTATTTTGTGTTGGCCCTGAAAATGCGGTAGCAGGGTGGTGTAGTAAGTAGGGAGAGAGCCCTTCGACTCTAGGGCTGAGTTCAAGACCCCATGTCAGTAAGCCCCTACTTAAGTGTGATTTGATTTGATTTGTCCTTGAGCAAGACACTGAGCTCCATGGGTGCTGTTTTACAGCTGAATCTGCACTCTCACCTCCATGTGGGACGGGCTGAGCGGGAAGAGAATTTCTTTATGGGGATCAATAAAGTCATTACTATAAAAATTGGAGTTCTAAATGTGTTCCCAATCACAGTCCTGCAAGAGAGCTGGACCAAGTTACCAGGTCAACAAGCCCCAGTGTTAGATATCAGTGACTATGTTTACATGCACAAAGTATTCTGGATAACAGCTCAAATGCCAATTATGGTCCTGTTCCAGATAAACTGGTTATATGGATCTTCATATTGCAATCACAAATATACCAGCAAACGGCAAAAAGGAATACATTTGTACATGCTTCAGTATCCAGACTACCAGCACATCAGATATTATTAAGGTTTCTCGTAATTGGGATATCAGTTTAGCAGGATTATTTGAAATCCAATATGCTGTGTACTGGGGGTGGGCAATATGCACAAAATATACTATATTTTCAGATATTTTCACAATCCATTACATGTGTCACAATATTTTTTATTTTGCTTGCTTTTACCCAGATGTACATTATTCTAAGTGGCCTTATCAGTTCTGAACCAAAAATGTAACCTTGTCCCACCAAAAAACCCAGGATACATTTATAGGTGACTTTCAACATCTTTCTCAATACATTATCTAGCAGCTTTCGACATAGCATCTTAATAACATCAGTTTCAAGCCTTAGTTCTTTTATGATACTTTATTGCTCCCCACAGGAAAATTCTCACTTGCACCCCTCCACAGGGAGGTCAGAGCCCAGTGTCCGCTACAGAACAGCGCCCCCGAGCTGGGCATGCAGTGTCCTGCTCAAGGACACTTCAGCAGGGCGGATGCTTTACTGTGAAGGGGGCTTGAACCTGGGCCTTCCAGCTGAAGGACAGTCTTCATGCCCTCAAAAAGGAGTTGTCCTGAAAATGTAGTTACATAACCAATCGCTCTCCTGGAGGAACGTTTCTGGTTATCCAACTACATGTATAGTAACACAATGTAAAATGTGTCAAAATAATTCACTGTGCTTTCCAGTGACTTGGATGTTAATGGCAAGGGCTCCAGGAAACCTCTCTCGGGCATCTGCACTGTGTAGCCTAGCTAAGTAGCGTTAGCTAGCTAGGAGTCATATTTGCACCATGCATCTATTCCAATTAGTCGTGGTTTAAGTTAGCTGCTTGACTAACCTGTTGGCACTCGTCACATCATAACAATCTACGTTTCACCAGACGCGAACAAGCGCACACTGCATCAAACCGCTGTGTGACCTCTCAATGAGATGTCTCATTCATGACGCGGCTTCACTGACCAGCAGTGGCTGACCACTGCCTTTGAGAAAACGGCATTAGCTGCTAACATGGCGTTAACTAGCTTACTTAGCTAACCATAATAACTAACTTCTTTAGACTTCTACGCTACCGCCGGCTATCAAAAACTCACGACACAGATTTACTGTCGATCCCGAAGCTAAAATGATGATAAAAAACACTAAGGATGCTTCAAAATTCGCCTCCGACTAAGTAACATTAGCTAAGTTAGCTAGCTACCGTTTAACAAGAGACAATAGATTTTTGACCAACCTCAGCATAGATTTCCCCTTAGGTAGAAAGTATTCGCTCGATATAATTTTACCCAAAAATAATTGGAAATGTTTCTACTGATTTCTCACTTTTATTCTCATTATGATGAAACAAGGTATTTAATAAATATCAACTATCTAACGAGTTAAGTAACAAGCGGTGGGATCTGTTACACCTAACTAGCCTTAGCTGTTAGCCAACTTCTATTAGTGTAATAACTTCCGGTTCACTTTTAAGTTCAGAATAAAAGCTTCACTGAGATAAATTTGGAGAGCACGTAAAATCTCATGTATATTACATTGTGAAACTTTTTGCAATCATAGAAGCAGCACATGTTTCAATGTACTGGGATTGAACTATGAAAGCAACTTTATAATAAAAACTGGTCAACAGAGAACAAATGAGGTTAACAAATCATAGCTCACACTATACCACTGGGGACCATCTACAGAATGAGAAATCTCTAAATGTTAATAAGGCATGATGTAAAGAAAAGATCACACCCTTTAGTGCTTATAAACTGTAAAAGTACACTGGTAGACTGAGAAAGTCCACCAAAAATCCATACAGCATTAGAAATTACCGGTAGATGAATTGGCGTTCTTTCTTCAACAAGAAAACAGTTTTAGCTGTTTTAGTAGTAACAGCTTAATATGCTGGCTGGAAAAGTTGTTTGGCTTTTTACGTCTGGCTTACAGCAGCATCATAAGACCTTAGTGTCAACCCTAAAACAAGAATGCACCATCATTTAGTGTTGACATGATTAATAGAAAATGCTACCCACATTTTTAGTGCTTATACACACTAACTAGAAAATGTTACATTTTCTGAAGAAAATTTGTTTGCTTACTTTAGGATGAACATTTTTAAAAAGTTGAATTAATCAGAAAAAAGTCATAATAGCAGTAGTAGTAGCAGTAGTAGAAGTAGTAAAAGCAGAAGTAATAGCAGCAGTAGAAGTAGTAATAGTAGCAGCAGCAGTAGAAGCGGATGTAGTAAAATGCAGAAGTAATAGCAGCAGTAGAAGCATAAATAGTAAAAGCAAAAGTAATAGCAGCAGTAGAAGTAGTGGTAGCAGCAGTAGAAGCAGAAGTAGTAGCAGAAATAGTAAAAGCAGAAGTAATAGCAGCAGTAGAAATAGTAGTAGCAGCAGTAGAAGCAGAGGTAGTAGAAGCAAAAGTAATAGCAGCAGTAGAAGTAGTAGTAGTAGTAGAGCAGCAGAAGAAGCAGAAATAGTAAAAGGAGAAGTAATAGCAGCATTAGAAGTAATAGCAGTAACAGTTGAAGTAATGTTAGTAGGAGCAGTAGCAGTTCTAGTAGTAGTAGAAGTAGTAGTAGCAATAGTAGCAGTAGAAGCACATTAGACTCCTCATGTTACTTTAATTAAGGCAACAGAGTACTGTGATACCAGGCCCCATATTCAGGGTTTCTTTGAAGGACATGAAAACACTATATTATAAATACTTTATTATATTATTTATTATACTTTGTTTTTTACTTTTATTTACTTTTTTTTCTTTTCAGCAATCAATCAAAATATTCTCATACTCAAAGTAAGATTTGTGTGTGCATGTAAACACAGTCAATAAAAAAGGTAGATGCACAAACTCTTCTGCCTCTTTTTATTGTTGCTGCTGTTGGAGTAAGACTGAAGTTAATAAGTCTCTTAATTGGAGGGGAAAAAGAACATGGGAGATAATCGACTTCTGTAAACTTAGTTAAATTAAAAGAATCAGACAGGTCCCAAATACAGCAGAAAGACAGCTTGGAAGACAATGATCCCTACTGTAAAATATTGGTAAAATTAGATTTTGGTCAAAGATTAAAAATAATGGTCAGAGACTAAAAAAAAATATATATATTTCCAATAATTTTGAATCTCATATTATATTATTACCCTGTATTATGATGTTCACAAATAAACCAATATATTAAGCAGATTAAATTAGAATACATGATAAATATTATTAAACTAAACATTATTTTACTATAACGGTCCAGGATATATGAAATATTAACAAGTTACTATATGGAAAAAGAATACATTTTAAAGTATATTTAACTGTATTTTTTTTGTCAAGAATGTATTAAAAATCATTTTCATGTTGTTATTGTCTATGATCTCTGTGAAGTCATAATAGTAGATTAACTGAATTCAAGTCTTGGTGAATCACCAATATAAACAAATATTAATTAAAAATAATTTGCAATATTATTTAACAATATTGTTTCATTTTCTGATTATTATACCATATTCTGAAATAGGTAACACAAAGCTGACAGTACACAAGAAACTATCATGTATGAATACCAACACATAAATTCTCATTATAAAAGATCATCACATTAAGGTGATATATTTCACAAATTAAAAGGTGGATATAGATATATTTATTATATATATTTACTTCATCTAGGCAGTTGATTTGCTATGATTATTGTGAACTCTCAAATGTCTGTGTTAATCATTTGCCATTACAGGCTGTTGTTTTGGTCGACCCAATGTTTTCGTTGGCTGTTTTGGCTTCTTGTCATGAGTCTTGAGATGCGCTCGATAACCTTGAGAATAATAGAAGCACTTCCCGCATTTCTCACAATTATACGGTTTCTCTCCAGTGTGAACTCGCAGATGAACTTTAAGGTCACATGCTTTGGAATAACTTTTACCACAGATTGAGCACAGGTGAGGTCGCTCTCCAGTGTGCGTTTTCAGGTGCACGTTCAAATGGGATGATTGCATGAATGCCCTCCCACACTGGTCACAGCGGAAATTCTTCTCTCCGGTGTGTGTTAACTCGTGTTTTTTAAGTGAATCTGCTGTGACACAACTCTTTCCACACTCTGAACAGAGGAACGGTGAATCCCCTGAGTGAATGCGCTTATGTATTTTAAAATAATATTCGTTTTTAAAGGTCTTGCTACAGTAAGGGCAGGCATATGGTTTCTTGTGGTTGTTGTGGTGTTCTTCCAGCTGTTGTTTTTGAGGGAAGTCCATTCCACACTCTCCACACACGTGGGTTGTTATGGGAGGTTCTTCAGAGGGACTGCTCTCCTCAACTGCTACCACACTGGGCAACTCTCCTGTATGAAAAGACATTCAGAGTTATTCATTGTGGGACAGTCCTGCATTATAATGGCATAGCTTGTACAACTTGCAAAATCATTTGGTCATTCAATGAATATAATAATACATATAATAATAATAAAAATAATAAATCATTGCACAGCTTGTAGGCATAATTAGGTTGTGTGTCCAATGGGAATCTCTTGACTTTGCTGCCTCATTTTTCTATTAGCATTATTTTAAAGCTCAGAGCTAGAAGTTAAAAACATTTCAACTTTCAGCACTTTTCAGTGTCGAGCTTTGAGCGGGTTTTCAATGTTCACCTAGCAACACCGATAGCCACGACCAAAAAGAAACCCATGACCAAAAGGAACCCATGGAGCTTATACTTGCTTCTGACCTCTGTGAACTTTCATGTGTGTTTTGAGGTTTCCACTCTGGGTGAAACCTCTCCCACATATGGAGCACTTGAAAGGCCTTTTTCCTGAGTGAATTACAAGGTGCCGTCGCAGGGCGGTGTTGTGAGAGAACACTTTTCCACAGGTTGGACAATCATATTTCTTCTTGGCTTTGTGTGTCCCCTGGAATTGTTTTGGCTCCTCAGACTGTTGAGGTTGCTCACATGTTCTTGATTCCTCCACAGTTGCTGTCCTGCTACAAGCCTCCCCTATGGGAGAGATGAGGTGTAAATATGGCATCATTCTGTCAATTGATGAAACAGTAATAGGCCTGACTGATCTAAGTATGCACTGAGCATCTTTTACTTACAGAAAGTTTGTAAGATATCACAGGCTCAAAAAGTAAAAATACATCTCTTTTGGCTGTAAGCTCAAAGAAGCATATTCTATGTCATCCCAAAGAGTCACTCAGAGCAGTGCGTTTTGACAACAAGGAACTTGGATCTCTGGGGTCTGTTCCAAGAAGCAGGTTCAGCAAACTCTGTCTAACCCTGTACTCTGAGTTGATTAATTCCGAGATGGCCAAGTCTGAGTTTTCGGTTCCAGAACGGCTGATTTGAGTTAGTTCAATCAACTTTGAGTATGTTCACCTTGAGTTAAGCGCGTGCGCGACGACAATAAAAAGCCATCATCAATGGAGGTCCGATACTACGATTCACCATGGCAACCAGCAAGCAGAAGGGTCGTAAAGGAGAGGGAATTGGCGTGGGAGAGAATCGCTGCCCGAGTCAATGCGTACGTTTGAATGCAGTAGTGTATTAATTTAACATTTAACCACACTTTCTTATAATATTACCTACATGTGAGAAAGTGGTGGAATGGTATTGGAAAATAAATATTTTCATTTAGGTGCAATCCCACGGGCGCAAAGCGCTCTTGGCAGCAGCTGAAAATGAAATATAAAAACATTACAATAGAGTCATTTAGCAGACGCTTTTATCCAAAGCGACTTACAAAGGTGATAGTTAACACTATGTGGGGATCGAACCCACAGTCCTGAGACTGAGAGTCTAATGCTCTACCAACTGAGCTGTCTGGGCCAGACATACTTCAAATGGTGTACTTGGCGGCAACAAATTAGAAAGGCAGATCTAGAAATGTAATTACTGGAACATAAGTTAGAGGTGGGTGCATGGTCACAGGTGAAATGTGTTGTTGGAACAATATAAAAATACTAACTGTTGCTTTTGTATTTGTAGGAAATAAAGAAGACCAAATTAAATGTGTCTTTATTTGACTCGGGGTGGTGGTAGCTCAATCCGTGAAGTGTAAACGGCATATTATATCTCGGACAGCTCTTCCATCCTGGACATAGAACATCTAATCGGGGTCTCAAAATCCTCTCCCGACGTAAGGCTATGCGAATTACTTCCGCTTGAATATCGATCGGGTTACCGAGGAAAGGACACGCCATGTCCGACAGCTGCTTCAGGTTCAGCAGAGGGAGGAGATAAGGAGAAAGTCAGGGTTTGTTCAAGAAAACCTGCCAGCAAGCAGGTTAAGTTCACAGAGTCAGTTACCATGGTAACTGAATCAGAGTTTGAGTTACCTCTCTTTCTGGAATGGAAAACCCAGAGTTTCCCTCATCTCAGGGTTAACAAACTCAGAGTTTTCACTAAACCCTGCTTTCTGGAACGGACCCCTGGTGTGTGAGAGATGTTTACTTTCACAAAAAATAACAGGACTGTCCTTGGCTTGTGAAGGCAAAGTCACCTGTGGGTGGTGTGCTGTGATCCTGGTCTTGTGTTGTGGGTCTCTGTTCATCATGGTGGTTCATCTCTGCACCCCTCTTGCTGAAGTGCGTTTTCTGCGATGTGGTGTCATGTGGGTGAGGTGGGTCCAGCCCAAGCTCTAAAGGTGCTGGTACAACTGGATGTCCAGAAGGCCAGGAGGGGCGCTCTGCTAGACAGCTCTCCTGAAGGGGCTCGTCCTCCTGTAACCACAAGCAGCTTTTATATTTTCCTTGAATGTCTACTGATATTATTTAATTTTACTAAGAAATAGTAACTTGCAAACATAGGCGGCGGAATTGGGTAACAATCGACACTGACAATGAGGTACAGATCTAATCGCTTGAGTATTGTTTTAATCCTTCATGATTTAGATGTCTTTTATTATTGAAATCCAACCAATGCATGGATTTTTGGTACCACAGAGGGAAGCTGAAGCCACAGTGCCACTGAGTGACAGTTTTAAATTACATCCAATTCACTCCTCATTGTCTAGCTTTTGTGCTGCGCCTTCTGAAACCATTAACAAACAACAAGATAACAACGCATGCTGTAACTTAGCATTACTTACTGCTGTGCCCCTGAGCAGGGCACTAAAACTCATGCTCGGTCCCGCAGTACTGTAGTATGGCTGGTGGCTGTCTGCTGCTCTCCAGTAAGATGTGTTTGGGTTTTGGCCCCAGGGGTTAAATGCTGTGCAGTGACCATGGAAGTTCCACGGAGATATCTGGAAAATATGGAGCAATACTGAGCCTGAGGGTTAATTGGGCTTTAATTGGGTAATACATTTAATATTATCTATAAGATGCCATTTGCCTTACCTGGCTGTGGTCAGCTGCAGCATGATTTTCTTGGTTACCAAGGTGATGGTTAGGCCTGTTTCCTACATCAACCAATGACTTAGTTGTAGATTAGTTGTGTTACATCCATTAGTGAGGTTATATAACGCAACAAACAGCTAATGCTGGTGATATGCTTTTAAGCATAACACCAGTTGTGACCTTTTCAACTCCAACCTCACAACCAGAATTTACAGTGATCATTTCTAAACATAGGTTAAAATACAGTAATGTGCTGAAAGATTTCCGATATCATAATCAATAAAGGATCAAATAATTCCACATAAAAAGTTCAATAAAATGTATGTTGATATCAACAAAATTTAGTTTATGCAGACATGTTGTTAGACATTGCTCCATCATTTCATTTAGCCACATAACTCTAGAGATGAAATGATGAATGATGAAAATCCCATTAGAACTATTCATTAACATTGAATTTATATAATTTAAAACATTGATATCAATTTTTAATTTATATGTATTTCTTTAAGTCAAATTAAGATATTATATTAAATGTCTAGCATAGGCTAATAGGATATGTTTTTATTGGTCATGTATTCTGTAAAGGCACGTGTATACCCTATGATCCCACTTTCAGTTATTGAATAAAAACATTTTAAAAGTGAAAGCAACAAAGTTGTCAATAATTTGAACTGTTGAATTCAATATTAATCTGTCCCAATACTTCTGGCCCCCAGAAATGTGTACACCATGTACTAAATGGGTAGTTCTTTAATTGCTCATTCAAAAAGTCTCAGTTAAACGGCCACACAAAATGAAAATGAATGGCTGTAAATGGATACTGTAACACAAAGCCCTTGATTATTATCATCTCCAATTCATAAGCCACATATAAAATCTGTGTTAATTTAATTTAAATTTTTAGTTTTTTTAGCATCAAATATGTGAGTGGGCTTATGGGGGTATATGGGCTTAAATAGTATGTTTACTCTACACAGGCTCCTCAATACTGAAGCTTTTTGATCAGAATGGCTCTGATTTAGGTAGGTAGGTCAGTCAGTTAGTCAGCACACCTACCAAGGTTAGGAGGATCCCAGGTCAGGTCTTCTCCATCTGAGTCAGGCAGAGCCCTCTGTGAGATCTTCTTGGGCTTGCTTGCCTTCCTGGGACTGCCCGGCTGTCTAGGTCTGCCTAGCTGCCTGGTGGGCCCTATGGGCTTGGCATTGTGAGTCTTCTTATGGTTGTTAAACCCTTGCCTGTAGTAGAAACTCTTGCCACATTCATCACACTGGTACGGCTTCTCTCCGGTATGAACTCTCAGGTGAACTTTTAGCTCTTCAGATCTCGCATAACGTTTACCACAGATGGAACAGAGGTGAGGTCTCTCTCCAGAATGTGTTACGTAGTGTGCTCTTAGAGTAGACGCTTGCTTGAACCTTTTTCCACATATACTGCACGGGAAAGGTTTTTCTCCCGTGTGATCTCTCATATGGTTCTCGAGTCCTTTTGGTGTGTGGAAACCTTTTTCGCACTGCGAGCACTGGTAAGGTTTCAAACCCTCATGCCCAGCTTGATGTTCTTTCAATTTTTTGATATACGTGAATCTCTTGCCACATTCGGTGCAGGCGTGTGGTTTCTTCGATTCATGGACACGCTTCATGTGTTCTTCCAATTTTTCTTTTTCTGAAAATTGTGTCCAACACAAATGACAGAGGCAGATTTCCACTGATGACTGAGCCTCTTCTAGTGTAGGAGAACCTTTCTCAATCACTGCCACATTGTTGGGTTTCCCTCCTGCAGGAAACACACAATGAGGTTCATGCTCCCATCAAACAGCTCTTTCTAGGTATTTTGTAGCGACTTCCATTCAACTTAGCTTTATGGACAGAGCCACCAAAATGATTCATGTGCATTATCTACCTATTCTTAATACAGTGTTTCAAATTACAGTCAGCACCCCCTGCAGCACCTGACAAAGGTTCGAATTTGGATAATGCTACGCTTCCATGTTTGCTTTGCTACCTTATTTTCTGTCTACCTTCATTGTGATGTACAATCTGAAAACCCAAAACAGTGGACGATAAACAGACCCCCCCCTGGACAGACAAACTGTATCAAACCAAGGGTTTTGCCAAGACAAATAATGTCTACCTCAGGGTTCTCACCTTTATGAACTTTCTGGTGTGTTTTAAGATTTCCAATCTGTGTGAAACCCCTTCCGCACACGGTGCACTTGTATGGTTTCCTTCCCGAGTGAATGATAAGGTGTCTATTTAGAGAAGCACTAGTGGGGAACTCTTTCCCACATGCTGAGCAGAGGTACGTCTTTGGAGCCCTGCGCTCGTCCTGAGGTTCCAACGGCACGCCTGCTGCCGGATGGTAGATACGCCGGTGAACGATCAAGCTTCGATTAGCTCTAAATGTCTGTCCGCAGTCACAGCACTTGTGAAGAAGGTGTTTGCCATGCTTCTCTCTCATGTGCCGGTCTCTGGCGTATATGCTCTGGAATTCCTTATTGCAATCTGCACAACGGAAGAGCTCCCCGGCCGCATCTTTCTTTCGACGTTTCCTGGGTGTTGTTTTCACAGAATGTTCTGGATTGGCTGGTGTAGCAATACGCTTGTCACCAGGCAATTCAACATCAGGAGCCTTTTCTACATGTGTGAAAAACAGACGTCAGGAGGTGTACAATTCAACAACACCGAGGTGTATTATAAACTGAAGAAATAAAAGCACTATTAATATTATGTTCACTGTCAATAACATTGCTTGGTTACTGTTTGACGTTACTGTTCACCAGACCTGCTCCACTGATCCCCAGATGAAAGATCCAAAACCTCTTATAATTCAGGTCTGATACCCAAGATACCTAATTTTTTTCTAATGCTGAATCTACTTACCCTCAGGATCCCATCCCATGTGTGCTCCACCCGAGGTGACAGTCTCTCCTACATCCAAAGCTTCAGCAATCTCTTCAGATGAACATCCATTATGTGTGTCGAGGTGTTCCTTCCGCCTGTCCTTGCGAGAGAATCTCTTGCCACATACAGGGCAAGGGAAAGGCTTCTCTTCGGTGTGGATTAGATGGTGTCTCTTCAGTCTGTTCAGGTAATTAAATCCTTTGCCACACTGGGAACATTTATGAGGCTTGGCTCCAGTGTGAGTCTTGTGGTGGCGGTGTAGGGCTCTGTTGTTATTGAATTGCTTACCACACACTTGGCAGCAAGAAAGGCCCGTGCTTTCTTCCAATTGTTCATCGCCCGTTTGGTTCACATCAGTAGCGGCACCTACATGATACAAACAGATCACCATTTTAGTAAAGCCACTCAAGCACCCTGTGTTAAAGGAAAAGTGAACCCAAACCAGTATAAAAAGTACACTTTACAGAGGGTTTCATTCTGTTTCCTTTGTAAATCGCACCTATGAGATAATTAAAGTGTTTTAATTCAGTTGTGGTCAGGTTTAGGGTTTTATCAGCTCCAAATATTTGCCCCATCATATTGGGAATGATGTAGGGTAGATGTGGTGGTCTATGGGAACTGTAGACAAAGTCAAAAAGCAAAGTATAAACTGTGAAATAATTGCAATGTAATATTTTAGGTTTTTGCTTTATTTTCATATTCCCAACATATCCCCTGGTATTAAACCCAGGTGCTTAAAAAAAGAAAGATCTTTTATGCTTATAATGCTTTCCCATATGTTTACTTAAACTCATATCCTAACACAGAACTCACATGCGATTAAGAGGAGCAACCCTGATTAAGTTGCATGTTAAACATTTTGTTCATCGCTACTGTTTTATGAACTCTTGTAAAAATGTAAACGACTGACAAGAAGAGACCTTGGCTTGCTCGTTCGTCCCTTTCTTCTGATTCAGTCATTTCCCTGGCTTCCAATGACGCCCCGCTGTGTGTCTTCTGGTGAGCCGTCATTCTGCACCTGCGGCTGTAGCCTCTGTCGCAAACAGGACATGCATATGGCTTCTTTTTCACGTGGATTCTTAAATGCTTCTGCAGATTCTGGTGGTACTGAAACCCCATGCCACATCTGACACACTGGTGAGGCTTGTCTTTGGTGTGGACCTTCTTGTTTCGCGGTAAGGAACTCTGGGAATTGAATTGCTTCCCAATGATATTGCGGTAGGAAGGAACTGTTGCGCTGCTCTCTTCTTGCTGTTGATCACCAGTCCAGTCCACATCAATAGTCTTCCCTATATGACAGACACAGGTGAGCATCAACTCAAAACAGAATGAACAGACTAACAGGTGAAAGTGTTTTAAAACCCAATCAGGTCCAAAACAAATAATATTGACGTTAAACAAAGTGTTTCCTTAGCATGTGTAGAAGGTTGACAGAGACTGGAAGGGAGACAAATAACGAGAAGGTTGCTGGTTCAACCTTCGTCACTGACGGGAGTGTGTGTTCCAGCTGTGAGATGGCGGACGGAAGGTGGCTGGTATGACATCTATGGTGAACATCATTACTGTTGAGGTGCCTCTGAGCAAGGCTTTAAACCAGTAACTGCTTCGGGGGAAATTAAGTGTTTGTGTGTGTATCCAAGAGGGGTAGGCTCCAAATAAAAGCATGAAAAGGATTATTTGAGGAACTGTTTATTGTTTATTTCATTGTTTCTAATCATTTTATCACTGGAATTATAAAACTCTGTCACAGTTGAGTCTACAAGTAACATGAACAGTATTTCCACTCACCACAACTGGCAAGATCCCATTCAACTTCCTCTCCATCTGAGTTGATTAGACCACCGACTGCCTCTCCGTCCTCCTCCTCCTTACTGGTTACACCAGTGGATTGTTTGGTGTGTGTTTTCATATGAGACCTCGCGTTGCCCAACTGAGAGAACGTCTTGCCACACACAGGGCAAGGAAATGGTTTCTCTTTGGTGTGGGTTCGTAAGTGAATTTCCAAAGGCTTTAGATAGGTGAACCTTTTCCCACAATGGATACACTCATGAAATTGGACTCCTGTGTGATGCTCCCTACGTTGGCAAAGTCCACTTTGAGTATTGAACCCTTTCCCACACACTTTACAACAACGTTTGCCGGGTGTCTGTTTCTGCTGCTGTTCTTCTGATGCAGTCTGGTGTCCCTTATCACCTGAGTACAGTTTGTGTCCTATGGGAAAAACAGCGCGCATTCGTAACTCTAGTTGAGTACTAGGTAAACAAGTACATTTTGTAAGGCCCTTCCACAAAGTTGACAAACAGTGGTCTCTTTTCAAGATTTTCAAGGTTGGCATAGCAATGAAAAATATGTTGAAACACAGCAGTCTGCACTCACCAAGATTGACAGGATCCCATTCAACCTCCTCTCCATCTGAGTTGATCAGACCACCGACTGCTGCTTCCTCCTCGTGAACGCTGGTCATCACAGCTGTCTTTTTTCTGTGTATGTTCATATGAGACTTCACACGGCCCATCAGAGAAAGGTTCTTGCCACATACGGGGCCGAGGAAAGGCTTCTCTTTTGTATGGGTTCGCAAGTGAACAATCAAAGGGTTTCGATAAGCAAACCTCTTCCTACAATAGACACATTTGTGAGGCTTGACTACTCCGTGCTGATTTTTTGTATGTTGGCATAGACCTCTTCGAGTACTGAATTCTTTTCCACAAATTTGACAGCAATTTTTCCCGTCTGTGTGGGTCTCCTGGTGTTGTTCATGTTTTTCTGAAGCAGGCTGATTATCCTCATCCCCAGAATAGAGTTTGAATTCATCTATAGGGAAAAAAAAAAAAAAATCACACCATGAACTCCTTACAGTATACGGTCAGTTGAGTGTTTTAAACATGTTTTAATGTTTTTAAAAAGTTATTTTTTTATGACCTTTTGAAGCCGAGATAGTATTTCCCTGTCTAGTCTTCTACTCACCTTGTTGATTGGGATTCCAGGGAACTTTGGCTACTATCTCAGCTGCTCCACACTCCTTGTCCTCAGTTTTTACCTGTAATGAAAATGTTTCATATTTAGTATTGGCGGGGCTCAAAGAGTTATGGTCATTGTGGCTTCCATCATTTGGACAGTTAACAGTGGAGAGAGAGGGAGAGTTAAAAAAAACAAACAAACCAAAGGTCCCAAGTCTAGTGTATGGGTTAGTGCAGTTGGCTACGAAATTGTCATTTTTACATAGACCTGGTCTGAATTGATTTACACAGAAAGCCAGAAAGAATCGAATTAGCTAAAAGAGTCGTCTTCCCACCACTAATTGACACCAAAATGTAATATTACAACAGCCCTCCAACATCCCTGCACATTAGTGAGGCTTGGAAAATACTACAGACAATGGCCTAAAAACTACCTAGACCGATTTTGTTAGATTAACCTACAATATAGCCTGCAAGTACTTTGAAAAGTTGGGTCCCCTGAGAAAAAGGTGTGAACAGTGATTTACTTGATCTAGCTGCTCCGGGATGGCCATACCAAGCAGCCCAGGAGTTGTAAACCTGACTGTAGTTTGTTGACACTTCTCAAGTCTCTCCTCTGGTAGAAAGACACGCCTTGGCTGACCTGCTTCCAGACCACCACACCCTTTGCTTTAGCCAGCTTGTCAACAGCGGGCAGTGACACTGAAGTTAAGTAGCTAACATTACAACTCAAATACCATTAGTTAGACTCTTTGTTATTAGCCAGTTAGCTAATAGCTAGCATGTTGCACTGATTCAGCCTTTCGGGACAGATGTTATACTAACCTCATTCATTGTGGGTTTAAATCGCTGTGTTGGTTTTAGCTAAAGACCCCGAGTCTTCGTGTTAACTTTGTAGTACACATGCCGTTTTAATTCTTCTCCATGAGCAATCCTGAAAACACCAGCATCCAGCTAACGCAAATAAAACAGCAGGCAAGCTAGATTCGGGGTTGCCAGATAAGACGAGTAAAACAAGCGAACTAAGCTGTCAAACGAAGCCCAAAACGGCTGATCGTTAAAGTCTCAAAACAATTCGGGTTTTTTTTTGTTTAGCTCATTCACACAAGGCTAAATAAATCTATATTTTCAGAAAATAAATTGAATCTGTTTTATTTACATGGACCAATACGGTTCAATTTTGACCAATATCATCACCGATGTCCCTATCATAAGTTATGTACAAACAAAATCAGCAATTCAAAGAAAAATATTGTCTAATGCTAGTCTATAATGGTCTGATAAGATCATTGTCTTCATCATAGTCAATACAAGTCGTTTTCAATGAAATTGAATTATATTGTAAAGTACATTTGTTCTATGGACCAAAGATCAGTGTAGATTATTTTGACAAGAGGATTTCGAGGGTTAGAGTAGCTGTGGATCAAGTTGCCTTTGCACACTTCCAAACTACAAACGGTCCCAAGGCTCGTACTTCCCTGTGGACTCTATGTAGTCTGTTTGTCCTGGCATGTTTGAAAAGCAGTAATTTCTTTCATCGAGCTCTGCGGGGGTGCTTTGTGTTATTGTCATTGCACAATGGGAATAGTGCAGCGCGACCCAGAGCACTAGTGTTAATGGGAAACCAATCTCACATAGCCACACCTCTGGCCTACACCTCTTGATATTAATGCATGACATTAATGGAGGAACCTGCTAGATTCTCTTTGCCTTTAATTGATCCAAATGCAGGTCAGTCGAATGTAAACAAACTTTTTTATGGTGAACAGTTTAAGGGTAACTGACGTTTTCTATGGATTGGTTCCCATAAAAGGTTGTTGTTGTAAGGCAGGGGTGTCAAACCATGTGCCATGGAGGGCCGAGAGTATGCAGGTTTTCATTCCAACCAAAGACTACACCAGGTGATTTCACTGATTAGTCACTCCTCTCTGGTTGAGGGTGTGATAACCGGTCGAATCACCTGGTGTATTGTTCGGTTGGAACGAAAACCTGCATACTCTCGGCCCTCCATGGCACATGGTTTGACACCCCTGTTGTAAAGGGTTAGTGTCTACCTAGACAGGAAGTTTGACCACTTCTCATAAATGAAGCCACAGGTTGATCCATCCAAGTATGGCAGTCATCTTTACCCATGCTACACTGGATAATCCTCGTGAGATTTGACAACCAATTACTAACCAATTGTTAACTGTAAATAATAGCTTTGTGTAATCACAATCAAGATCATCTTAGTTGTTGCTATTTTCGCTCATACTGCACAGTTCACAATCATACAATATGCATTACTTGTCCTTTCCCTCAAAAATAACTACCATGGCATTAATCTAGGTAACAAATGCCCCCCATCTATTATTGGTGGAGTTTGTGCGCAATGTTACATCTATATACAATAGTGCCACGATTCAACATAACCTGTCAGTGGAAAGTGGTCATTAAGACGACTGGGAGAATAGGTCTAACAAAACAAAACTCACAATGAAAACAATTTGAATCATGGAAAAAAACAGCGAGACAAGTTTCTGTAAAATTACTCTATTGCATCAATATGGATTTCGAAATAACAAGGATATTGTGCATAATTGGTAACAGTATTAGTATTTGGCATGCAGAATACAAAGGCACTCAAATTCTACAGATGGACTTCTACAGAAGAGTGAACATAAGAACATGGATACAAGAAAGACAAGATAGTAATCTTCCAATCCACCCTTACTAATCTACACTGACACTGTAGTGGCAATTTTCAGACACAACAATTGTCTCTGCTAGAGGAGGGAGCCAATAGACACAGGGCCGGATATAGATTGGCAGAGAAACAGTCCTCTGTATTATTATTGTCAGAAAGAGTTTATAAAAACACTGTATATTTCAAAATTGTCAGTTTTCCAGTCTGGGCTGTTGCTTGGGTCTCCCAAGCTGTCTGGTGGGCCCCATGCGCCTTCCAGCATGTGTGCGTTGATGTTGTCTCAGACCTTGGCGATAAATGAAGCTCTTCCCACAGTCTCCACACTGATAGGGTCTCTCTCCAGTGTGAAGCCTGTGGTGCACCTTCAGCTCCTCAGCTCTCGCATAGCCCTTCCCACAGACACTACAAAGGAAAGGTCTGTCCTTAATATGGGTCTGATAATGTGCCATCAAGTAGGAGTTTATGCGAAACCTCTTCCCACAGAGGGAACAGGAAAATGGCCGGTCCCCAGAATGCTGCATCTCGTGGAGTTTGAGAGAGGAAGCCGTGTGGTACCCTTTGCCGCACTGCGAGCAGAGGAAAGGTTTCTCGCCAGTATGGATGCGCTGGTGAACTTGTATGTAACTCTCGTTGATGAACCTCTTGCCACAGTCGGGGCAGGAGTAGGGTTTCTCCTTGACATGGCTTTTCATATGCTGCTCCAGCTGTTCCTTGTCACCGAATTGAATGCCACATCGACGGCAGAAATTTAGCTGTAATGCAGTGTGTGTAACCGCATTTGTGTCAGCTGTTGTCTGTGTATGCGTTGTAATGTGATGTGCTTGTAAAGCGGAGAGGCTTTCACAGTCTTTCCCGCATTCCAGGCAGCGTAGGGATGACCCGATCCTAGACTCCCCTGGTAGAGTTTCAAAGTATTCTGGGAGTCCGGATGCTATGGGATTCACCTCACTAGCCCAATCCACAATACCCTTACGTCCTACAAAGACACAGGAGAGGAAGATCACGCTTTAGTCTTTGTCTGTTTTCAAGTATAACAATCATTGCACCATCTAGACGTTTCAGTTAAAAAAACTGAGTATATATTGCTTTAAACAAGGGGTTATGAGGAACTGTAGGGACACATGTGACATCAAATATCAATTATCAATACTAATATGAATTA
Organism: Hoplostethus atlanticus; assembly: GCA_034670405.1. NCBI lineage: Eukaryota > Metazoa > Chordata > Actinopteri > Trachichthyiformes > Trachichthyidae > Hoplostethus > Hoplostethus atlanticus. The sequence goes on along the minus strand of JAXDDX010000167.1, from coordinate 505,173 downwards.
ATATTAATAGCATATTAAGTGTGCAAAACCAGAAAAGGATCTCACCTCTATGTACTTTGTTGTGCGTTTTCAGATTTCCCTTCTGGTTGAAACCCCTTCCACAGATGGAGCAGCAGTATGGTTTCTCTCCCGTGTGGGTCAGTTCATGCCTCTCTAGTTTATAGGCATGAGGGAAGTCCTTGCCACACACTGAACAATGGTAGTCCATCTTCTCTTTGGGCTTCTTCAGCAGCTCAGGTGGTATTTCTATTGGTATATGGATCATCTTTCTGCCAGGGCGGCTCTTTACTGTGCAGAGAAAAAGAATGTGGAAATGCACAATTATTTTGTTAATTTAATGCTTAACATAAAATACTCAAAGTGGATAGCCACGGATAATACATATTACTGGTATTAGTAATCTGTTCCCTGAAATAATATTAGCTAATTCTCTCTGCTCTTACCAGAAATGGAAGCACCTGTATTACTGTCTTTTTCTCCCGCAGCAGATGGTAGGGTAGCTTTCCTCTTTCTGTAACGCCTCTTCCCTGTGTTACAAAATGAATGTGTTGGATAAACTTTGGAAGAAATTGTGGTTATACCATGGCCTGGGAAAATAGTCAATTCTGATTGGCAATTTCTTCAGTTTAACTTATAACTGGACATCTTTGATGAAACCGTTTGATCACTATTTTAACTTAAGTGTGTTTTCAAGCTTTAGACACAGAATACAAGCAGCACAATAACACTATGAAAGATACTCTTGCTGAGCGTCTTCAAAGTTCTTCTACGACACGTCTTTCCAGGCTGTACCTGGTAGTACACAAAGCCTACGATCTGTTTGGGAAAATAATTTACTGATGATCAACCATAGGCAACATTGGTGACCGTAAGGCCTGTGAGCATAGTGTTGGCTTGCACACTCATAGCCATTTTGGGACAAAGAGACTCTTCCCCATTGCTATAGGTCATTTGTAGGAATTGTCCTAGTAAAGCATCGTTTCTGTCTCATTGTTTCAAATTATTGGGGCTGACTATAATCTAGACATCAGGAAGACCCTCATGTTACAAGGTGAGGTTAGGGTGTCAGTTTTGTGGACCATTTCATCTGCTCTTACCAGGAACAGGTGAAACAGACGTGGTGTCTCCTTTGGCAGATGGATCGGCAACTTTCCTCTTTCTATAAGGTCGTTTTGCTGGTTGAAAAAAAATTGTTGTTTGAATACAAAACACAAAAGAAAACAAAAACTGAAATTACACTGTCCTATAAACCATATTTTTTCGTTTTTTTACCTGAAGTAGGACGGAGTGTTTTGGACTTTTCTTCTGATGCCACTGTGGTAGGGAAAACACTCTTTTTTCGGGTACGCCTTTTTACTATGAAATGAAAAGTATGTCTTAAAATAACAAAACAGTAAGATTTACACAATTTCCTTTTTAAGATATATTTAAGGTACACTCACTAGGATGACTTTCACTTCCAGGCTCTCCCTCTAAGTATCCACCAGACACCAGTGGAGTATCTGAAATCTTCCTTCTACCTCTTCTCTTGACTTTGAGACAAAGGAGAATAGTAGAAAATATTAAAATATGGAGAGAATAAGGTGGAAAAAAGTGATTTCCAACCACTACTGTTTTGACTTGTTTTTTTTTACCATGACAAGAGGCAGGAACAGTTGTCTTCTTTACTACTGTCTCTTTTTTCTCTCCTCCTTCCCTTTCTTCATCGTCCTCCACAGTTGCAACTTCCACCATGAGCGTTGGACTCCTGCTCTCCCTCTGGTTTTGGCTTTGCACCTGAGACTCTGACAGGACTTTAACCTGGAGATCATAAAAGGAATAATTGCATCATGATGGCAATAACTTTAGAGATTGATCTGAACTGCTTACCAAAGGTGCCAAACCTGTATGTCAACACCGACATCACATGCACACCCATACCCCTTGATTCTAACAGGTTAATGATTATCAAAGTAAAACTCAAATGGTTTTACCACAATCTATGCAGCCAAAAATGAGAATATATTCCACCTCACATTGCAAGTCTGCGAAGCATCTTTGATTTAAAAGTATTCAAAAATAACAATTCCTTCAACGCTAAACCTGCAGCAATCACCAGTAATGTAGCTCAAATTACTAGAGAAATCCAAGTTAAAATAAAAAATCACCCCTGTCCTGTGCATTTCTTCAAAAAAGCAAGTAATATTAGCTGGAGACAATTACTGTCATTGTCATTTTAAACCGGATAAAAAATGTTCTGGAGAAAAATTACAACGAAAAGACCTCTTCTGTTAATACTAATGCCACCCAGAGATGGATTTATTCAGAGTGCTGTTAATGGAAAGCAGTTACTTTTATTTGTAAAACTATGATCTTAAACAGCATAAATGACACATTACCTTGGAAGAAGTATGTGCTGCTCCTGTGCTATCACAGCCATGGTCAATACTGCCTCCTATGAAAACAAAATTCATCAACAATCCTTTAAAATGCTGTTTATGTATCCAGACCTGATCAAAATGTTTGCATCCTACTTAAAGAATAATATCAATGTATTAGATACTTTGCTATTGCAGTGGTTTATGACCACCAAAACAATTGGGAACGTGAACAAAGCCATAAACAATAGAACTTTGTACTTTGATTTGTACTTTTTAAAAGGTTTCATTTTGAAAACATTTTAATGAAGGTGAAATTCACCTTCACAATGATTCATTTAACATGAAATCAAATGTTGCTGAACTACCTGAAAATCACATGGGGAAAAAGCAGAAACAATCCCTGAGGTAAATGTGTATTGCTTCCACAAGTGGTAGCTATGCAGTGATTGTGGAGTTTCTACCACTTACTGTCAACCGCTTCACCATCAGAGTTAATTAAACTGACGATTTCTTCCTCTTGTTCCTCCTCTTCCTCCCTTTCCTCCTGTTGCAGCCTGACAGTCAGATGGAGCGTTTGGTCCTTCAAGTTTGCAGATGCCATCTTGAGGCCATGTGACATCGGTGGCTTAGGTTCACCAGAGTCCTATTTACAAAAGACATACAGTGTCGTGAACAAGTATTCGGGTAAGGTAATCAAACATGCCCTCTCCCACTGAAACCCATGGAGCTGAGCATTAATTTTCAACATTTATTATAGATTCAATTACAAGATTATAGATTACAAGAACCGTGTTTTGGCACTGTCTAGATGTGGGGTGGAATTTAGCTTGCTTGGGACTTGGGACTGCCTGAGAGTCCCTCAATCCAATTTGGCAAAATACATGCACTTATGCTACTTGTAAAGACGCTTTGGATAAAAGCGTAAACAAAATGGCATGTTATATGTTACAACCCCTGGGGGTCCATTTAAGAACCACCACACTACGGGAACAGTCGTCAGGGTAATAGTGCACAGACTCCATTAAACATTGCAGATGTTTACTTCTAAAACTCCATGAAACTAACTTACAATCAACAGTCAATAAGAAACAAAACTTAATTCACATTTTGGTCCTTTAGATGACGATGTTATCCAGAGCAACTTGCAATGAGTGCAATTACAAGCAACCAATAGTAAGGAGTGCAACAGTCAGAGCCCTAGTGTCCTGACAATACTGCTGCCACCATAAAATAATAAAATAAATAAAATAAGAGCTAGCGGGAGAAATACATTGTATTGTATGTATTTCCTAAGAATATTTAGTAGTTATTGTTGACGTACTAGTTGTCCACAAACTGTCTTTAAGTTCTGGTCCTCGTGGTGTTGTTCAGGTTCTCTTGATGTGTTTCGCTCCCCACTGGTGTTCTGGTCCAGAGCATAACACTCTAGATGAGACTGTGGGTCAACCTTAGGGCTAACGCTCTCAGGGAAGCCCTTTCCATTGGTACTGTTCCCCTGCATGTGGCCTCTCATGGGCTTTCATGTTCTCTCTGCGGCTGAGGATCTTCTCACATGCAGGACAGGAGAAGGGTTTCTCTCCTGTGTTACCGAACTGATGCAGTGTGTTACATTTCCTATCTGGGAGAAGTTATTTCCACAAAGCAAAGGTATTTCTCAGCAGAGCATGTAAGATTGTCTCTCTCCAATGCAGAACAGTTCTCACCACAGAGATGGTGACCAAACTGCTTCTCTCTGGGGCCACCAGGCTTCCCAGAGTATTTGCACTGGTGGGACTTTAGGCTGTCTGCATGGAGATAGCAATTCCCACACTCTGAACCGTTGCAGGTTTTCTCCACAGCATGTGATCTCTGATGTCTCTTTAGTCCATGCAAGGCAGAGTTCTCCTTTCCACACTCTGAGCAGTGGCGTAGACAAGTGTCTGTGGAGGTAGCCTCAGGGGCTGCTGGACTTGATATCCCTTTTTCTCTCTCTGAGCGACAACTGAAACTCTTGCCTGTATTGGACATTATAAGGTAAAACAAAAATGTGTTAAATCAAAATCAAGTCATTATGTGTATGTCATCTGGTAGTGGGATGCTGATATTAAGTTAAGCAGTTCGTTTTCAGTTCTCACTCACTATTATCACTTACAGTCCTGGCTTCTTCTTCCTCTTCGATGATCACCCTAATCTCTGGTGTCTCAAAATTATAGTATGGTGCTTTTCTTGAATCATGAAGTGTTGAACTCTGGTCACCGTAGTTAACATTAAAACCCAGTGACAAAGAATCCTGGAGCTCAGAATCCTATCAAAGGATGAAGACAGGTGATTATATCAAATTGAACAAATACAGAACCTATAAACACAAAACTGCTTTTGTTGTAACTACATGTTTTAATGTAATTATCAACTACATGTGTAGTTCAAATACATTTTTAAACAATCAACATGGTATCTAGGAATGAGAAAAACCTGCACACTGCTCTAGCAATATACTAGGGCAGCTGATGTCCTGATATGAGTGTAAGGAGCAGATGCATTGAGATGGCAAAACTGTTACATGAGTTGAACAATTATTTTTGAGGACAACTTTTTTTCATGAGCCACAATCACGAACATAGTTATTTTGAAGGCAACTTGAAACCCCTTATATTCAAGCTATCATACTTTAATATGTTTACACTTATGCTGCGTATAATGTCAGAACTTGTGTTTATTGGGGGGGGGGAAATCGCATTCTCGAGGGAGGTCAATTTCCCGAGGCGTTAGCTGCTGATGGACATGCGACTGGCCGTACCAGTGCCACCAGAGAACGACTGTTGTCCTGGATGCATGGAAGAAATAAGCTGCTGGACACTAAAGTGTAGTTTAAACCTGCTGTCAACTTTGTCTAGCATTATCCTTAGCAGGATATATTGAGCTACCAAGCCTCACATTTTCCCAAAATAACCACTTGAGCCCAAACATAAGACCACGTAGTTCCTCAGGAGTCGCAGGGTTATCAATCTGTCTATCATTTCCGGGATTCAAAGTTCTGTTTAATGCAACACGAGTTAGGTTGATGACATAACGTCAATGGCTAACTAGCTAGCTAGCTAGCGAGCTATTGTGGCGTTATATTGTCGTTAGACTGTTATTTGAGATTGAAGCTAGACAACATTATTATTACATGCCAACCTATACCACTTCAGTCGACGATATATTAACGTAGGGAAGTTTTTGTTTGTTGGTCTGCTTAGCAGCTGACGATATCAAACGTTAGTTTGCCAGTTAGCTATAAGTAACTAATGAGCAGCTACACCTAATAATGCAACTTAATGTAGCTAACGCCAGGAAGCTTGATAATAATAACTTGAATGGTACCTCAAACATAGTGCGATTTGCTCGCCGTGTGTGAAGGATCTTTGTTGTAAGAAACCACAACAAAGACAAACAGTAAATCAAGGTAACGAGTTATGCCAGACAACGTTTCAGCTGAAAGAAACTGGCTAAACTGTGTTATGCTATCGCCTTCTTCTTTCAATTTAAGCGGGTCACAAACCAGAGAATAGTTTTGTACCGCCACCTACTTTATCGGAGTGTGCACAGGCTGGGAATGAACACCATTAATTACCAGCATATACTGTTAAAATTAGGTTTAGCTATTAAGTTCATTGACTCTGCCAGTCACTTGTGCAGGTAACCAAACATCATGTATTGATTCTCTTCTCTTCATTCAATTGCCGTGTGTGAATCTACATGTGTTCCTTAAGCTTGTAGTAGTAGCAGCTTAAGTTCCAATACATGGATCTAATTCAATTAAGCATGGTTACATACACCTGTGGAAACGCTAGACTGTCGACTCTGTAAAATAATATCTGCAACAAGGCACACTTCTATATCATTGTCAAGGTTGTAGCAGTTCAGAATCAATTTCCAGGCTGGAGGTTTAAAAATGAAAGTCTCCATTTAAAAACGATTTAATACTACTTATTGGAATACTTTCAATGGATAACAACTGTGGAATGTAAAGTAAATATGTATATTAAAAAGGTAGTTACAATTTGTAATGGTAACATTAGAAATACGATGAGAAATCACTGCTGTGAAATTATGAGTGTAGCTGGTCGAGCTGAGCTGCCCTTGATTGAACGCTCCCAACGCTGCACCGCAAACAAGTTTATATACTTGTACCTCAATACGTCTACTTGAAAATTTTGTAGGTCAGGACCTTTTATAAGTGTATGTTACTCAAGGATGTACGTATCAACGTCTTCCACCACTGTCTGTCAGTAATTCAGGACCATTTGCACAATAAAATAGTATGCAGGATCGTGTGAATTAGCTAATAGGTGGTCAGGAATTAGGAACCATACCTCGAGGCTTAATGACAGGAGGTGATTTGAACTTTGAACTGGAGGAGGTTGAAATCTCTCATTTTGAAGTCGCGGGTTTTCCCACACTTGTGAGACGGAGAGCTTTTCTCCAGAACGGCTGTGGTCACTACCTACCTACTTTGATGTAGGTGAGTCTCCGACCAATGAGGAGTGTTTTTTGCTACCCGCATGACAGACAGACGTGAGCGCGTGTGTGCGTGGGGCTTTCCAAGCAGTGCGGAGCCATGGCGACAGCCAGTCGGACTGACTGTTTCCCCATGAACTCGACCAGAGCGTTCTAAGTTATCTTACGATACACAGACATAGTTAGTCAGGTATGTGATGTGATCTTCCACCTGGTCACCTTGCAAAGTCCCGAGGCAAGGTAATGTTAAAGGTAGAAAAGGGGAAGGGGGACCTGGTTAGTCGAATGACGTTAGCTACGTTATTAACTTAGCATGGTTAACTAACGTTAGCTTGTTGTCGTTAGCTAGCATATCCGACTTCAAGAGGCTAGATTTAGGTAGCGCTGTCTATATTATTAGTGACAACGATAATTTCTGCTTCATAGAAGAACAGTAAATGTTGCTGCACGGAGCTTATCTAGCTAGTAGCTAATGGCTAGCTAGTCAGTAAGCTAGTGCAGCCAACCTGCAGATCAAGAGGTGGCACTTGACATCCAACAGAGATCAATTGTTATTGTTGAACTAACGTTATTTCTAGCACTCTGTTCCATGGTTTGGTGCCGCCCAGCTTGCCTTTTGCTTTTCTGTGCGTTCACAGTTGTTGTTTTGTTGACACTACAATCCTTTCCATCGAATAAAACAAAGACCTGATAAAAACAAAAACACATACCTAAGGAATCAAGATGGTCTATGATTAACAATGAATGATTGACAAATTCACTGGGGCAGTTTGTCTCTGAGGAGCTTTAAGAGCATGTGTCCCATCTTACCTAATCATCACTCTTGCATCTGACTCATCTGTCCTTTGTGACCTTGTTTGTCTTCTCTTTCAGACTTGAAATGCTACACCATCTACAGATGGAGAGGGATTCATCTGATGGTGGTCTTGGTGTGTTAAAGGATGACCCTCCTCACTCATCTGAATCCCTTCCGTCGGTCCCTGCCAGCAGCAGCATCTCAGAACATGACTTCTCATGTCACTGTTGCTATGACATCTTGGTGAATCCCACCACTTTAAATTGTGGCCATAACTTCTGCCGCCATTGTCTGGCGCTGTGGTGGGAGTCTTCGCACAAGACTGAGTGTCCTGAGTGCCGGGAGAAGTGGGACGGCTTCCCAAAAATCAATATACTGCTGAGGTATGCTATACACCAGGTCATATCAATGGAGATATTTTAGATTTTTGACTTAATATGTCACTCATCCACAGACCAGCTGGCAACCTCTGAGAAAATTGGCATCTGTGAAGTGTGGTTCAAATGTTACACCTCCAGTGGTAGCATCCTTGCTGCTAGCAAAATAGTGTTTTTGTTTAAAAAGTCCCAACGTGTGCCCACACTGAACAATTCTCCAATTTGCTGTTACATCCAAAGACATTCCTACCACTTAAATTGTAAGTTAAATTGATTTCCTGACCCTGCAAACATACCCGTAGGATTTGGAATTGTCTTATTTCCATTAGTTTCATAGTTATGGCTAAAAAACAATATTCGTCCAATGGCAGAAATACCATATCCAGATCACCAAGAAAATGTAAGTAATTGTTCCTAGGAACAAGACCGATCTGTCCATCAAATTTCATGTAAATCCATTCATATGTGTTTGAGATATCTTGCTGACACACAGACAAACAAACCAGGATGAAAACCTCCTTGGCAGAGGTATAAGCAGCTAAATCATCCTCCAAATCACTCCATGTTTGTCCAATTTGTGATTTATGGCCTTATGTTTTACATCCATTACTGCATATGTTTTGTATCCATAGTAGTAGTTAGTTAACCATAGTAAAAAAAAAAAGTTTGTATTTATGTGCGTACAAAAATGGAACATGGAATTCATGAAACATGCGGAAAACCTTGATTTGTGTGTACCCCAAGTGTATCAGATGATTAATGCCAATCGTTCGTAAATTGGATGTGTGTGCCTGTTCAAGTTGATTACCATAGGTAAATGCCCTGCTCAGACTTAAGGGTTGTGTGCAAGTAAACCATGGCCGAAAAGGGAAAAGAGGAACTTTGCGGAGTCTGAAATAGAAGTTTTGCACTTATGTGTGCATGGGGGGGAAAAAACATACATAAACATAACATAATTTTCAGAAGCATCAGCAGTGGAGGCACAAGAACTGATAAAAGTAAAGCTTGGCAAGAAATTATTAATGCTGTCAATGCTGTTTCAGCAGAAACACACACTGTTGCTGAGGTAAAAAAGAAATGGTTCGACATGAAATTGGATTGCAAAGAAATAATAACAAGAAGTAGGTAGCATATTATCAACCACAGGAGGAGGGCAGGGCACTGTGGTGCTATCCGACATGGATCAGAGGATCAGTTCCGTAATTGGAGAGACCTCACTGTCGGGTGTCCAGTCGGCATTGGAGTTGGACACAGATGCCCAAAGCACACAGTGACCCCAGGTTACATCACTGACGATATTTCCAAGTCTATGATGTCTTCAAGTCTATCAGTAGGTGTATGTATAAACCAGAATCGAGAAAATACTGAACATATCCTTTGATCAAAACAAGTTTTGTCATCCCCAACTCCCTCTAACACACTTTCTCACACACACTCACCTTTTACTCTTCACTATCCCCCTTCTTTTCTCTTCCTTCCATTTCTTTGTTAAATGCCCTTTCACCAACTAATTACATGGACTTTCTTATCTCTTTTCCTCTAGGGATGCAGTAGACAAGCTGTTCATTGAGGTAGTGCAACAAAGGAGAGCAGAGATCCAGGCTAACCCCAAAACTTCCCGTAGCTTGCTGGCATTCCAGAGGTAGAGCGTATGATATACACTGTTATATACATACCACATACATACTATATACATATGGTATATTGAAATGCAAGAGCTTCAAAAGAGGGTTAGGGTAGTGTAAGTTGATTGATTTAACCTACTTGAAGTTATCATCAGACACGGGTGATACATTCATGTCTGATCTGTGTTTGCCTTTATGAACTTTGATCCCATTGTGTTCTGAAGCAAAGTGGCTGGCTTCGATAATATATCTACATATTTTTAGGTATGGGGACACCATAGGTAGATCCAGGACCAACCAGCACAAAGGAGCAGGCTTCTTCTTTTCTGGAGTCTTGACTGCACTCACATGTGTGGCTGTAAGTATACAGTGGGAATAAAAAGTATTCACCCTTGACTTCTGCACATTATCTTGTGCAACAAATGCAATTATTTGGGATTTTTGGCCTAAACTTGAAGAAAATGATGCTATAGTACCTAGCTACCTTTCTTAGTAGTACATTTCATATCAGGCCCCATTGCCATTGCACCAGCAATTTATATTTTATAAATTGCTGATATCTGATCTAGGGTTTTACTGCAAGATCAGACTGATGCTGATTTTCAGTATCACATTGGTATATCCTTAGTCTGCATCGGTGCAACCGTAATCAATGAATGCTAGTCTGTAATCCATTGTGTCACACTAAAGATAATTTTGGTTCCCCATCCCTCCCCTCAGTAATACTTTCAAATGTGCATTTGGGAGGAATTACAGTAAACCTAAAAGATTGGTTGTACATGTCATGTAGACTATGTTTATTTTGTCCATGTGGCAGTCGGGAGCAACGTCTCTGTGTGTCTTGCTGCGTGGCAGTGAAGTGTGTGTGCTACTGTTTGCATGAGTATGTAAATAGATTACAGCATTCATTTCAACACGTTTTTAGAAATAGGACATTCCTACCGGTTCACTTGCTGTAGCTGGTACTAAGTAATGAATGCTATGCAGAAGCAGTAGTACCTCATTGATATTTTTTCATATAATCTTTTTGCAGATGCCATGTGTGCTTTTTTGTGTTGCCTCAATGTTGAATCACAGTGGGACCATGCAGACCATGAGATAGTGGCAGTCCAGTCCATTGACAAGTAATGCATCAAAGTAGATAAAATCTAGAATATGTCGCCATCCTGTGGAAACGTTGGAAATCTGCACTATGAACAATTCAAGTCACAATGCCACACCACAAATCTTGAAGGATCAACAGCAGTGCAAACAAAGTCCCGTGTGTGTGTGTGTGTGTGTGTGTGTGTGTGTGTGTGTGTGTGTGTGTGTGTGTGTGTGTGTGTGTGTGTGTGTGTGTGTGTGTGTGTGTGTGTGTGTGTGTGTGTGTGTGTGTGTGTGTGTGTGTGTGTGTGTGTGTGTGTGTGTGTGTGTGTGTAAACTCGTCACGTAATGCAGCCTAGTGTGATAGTTTGACAAAAGGCAGATGTAAGTGTGAAGTGAAACCAGGGTTTATGCTAACCTCATATTTCTGTGTGTTACCAGGCGATGCTGCTGGTGTACCACTGGAGCAGTGGTGAGGTGGAGCACCATGACCTGCTGATCAGTAAGCTTGTGTCTCGCTGGACCCCAGAGGAAGTCTTGTCCTGGCTGGAACACTTGGGGCCCTGGGCCCAGCATTACAGAGAGCCCTTCCAGCAGGAGAATGTGAATGGACGGTATAAATAAATTAATAGTTAAATTATATCTTGTTATGCTTTTAAAACGCAGGTACATTCCCTCTTCACCCTACAGAGTGAAAATTGAACTGAGACTTATTCATCAAATATGTTTCAGTCATTTAACAGTAACATCTTTGTCTTGCTACAAAACTGTTAGGTGTAGGTTTTATGCTCATGCTATGTGGTATTGCGGTTTCTTCTCCTCAGGTTACTGTTGATGCTGGGGGATGAAGAGTTGTCCAAGCCTCCCTACAACATAGAGAATCAGGCTCACCGAAGGGCTGTCCTGGCTGAACTAGACAGAGTTAAAGTGCTGGGGGTCAAACCACCCCAGAACCTCTGGGATTACAAGGTAAACAGTCTAATTGCCCCAATACTATAATAATAATATACCATGTAGAACCTATTGATCATTTTTAATGTACTGAATTTCAAAATGGTTTGGTTTGCAAATATGTATTCAAAGTCAGTATACCGTCAGGATTGAAAGTTTGTGAACCCCTTTTTGAGTTTTTACCAACTCTAACCCTACCCACTGTCACCTGACAGTGAGTGATGGTAAAATAACTACTCATGGGAAACCAACAGTAATGTGATGCTAGATCACATCAATGTTTGGTGTTTATGTTTCACAAAGAGAGAAGAGAACCATCACAAGCGTTTGGAACATTTGCAGCCTAGTAAGTATACATACTTATGAGTATGTCAAGCAGTCATCAGTCTGACTGCAGACCAAGGAAATTTCCAACAATATCAAAGGGACCTGGCTGACCTACTTCATGCAGTCCCTGAGCACCTTTTGTTTGGACTATCTGGCTTCACTTCCAGCAGCATGGTTAGCGATAGCATGTAGTAGATACTGTTGGAGCACGTTACTGTTATACCGCAGTCTCTTTTATTTTTGAAAAGGTTTAATAACTGTTTCTCCAATCAAAATGTCTGTCATATTCTCTGTCTTCAACGTGCATAACCAAACAATTGTCTTCTCACTTTGTATACGTCTCCTTGTATTTCTCTCCCTTTCTGCCAGGCGGTTAATGCAGGGAAGTCTCTGTTCTTGCTCTATGCGCTCAAGAGCTCCCCTCGCCTCACGCTCTTCTACTTGTATCTATTTGACTATTCGGAAACCTTCCTGCCCTTCCTGCACACCTGCTGTCCCGCCATTACACACACTGACCAACCAGTGGAGAACAGCTTCCCCCTCAACACACAGGTGCCTTTTTAACTACTGTACATTAATATATCTATTCTCATAAAATTACTAGATTATTTTACTTCATTCATTCAACAATTGTCTTCTCTTGTTTTCCATGCCGTTTTTGATTTTGGCAGTTGGAACCCAGCTGGCGACAATGGGCAGAGTTTCTGGTGAAGTATTTCCTGCTTCCATACCAGCTGATTGCAGAGTTTGCTTGGGATTGGCTTGCGGTCCACTACTGGACATCTCGCTTCATAATTGTTAATGCCATGCTGCTGTCTGTGCTGGAAGGCTGTAGCCTGTGGAGGCTCTGGACACGAGCCAGAATCAGGTATAAACACTGGAGAGAAATGCTTTCCCTTTTTTTCCCCTTTTTACTTTGCGACACATACACTCACACACTAACCTATAACTCCCTCTTTCCCCAGGACACTGCCAAGCAGGATGTGGAGCCACTTGTGGAAGATATTATCTCAGGGGTTTGCCTTTGCCCTCCTGTGGCCTTTTGTCCCTCAGTTTGTGTGCAACTGCCTGTTCTACTGGGCTCTCTACTTCAACCCCATCATTAATATAGACCTGGTGGTGCAGCAGCTAATGCACCCAGAAACACAGGCACTGTAAGGAAATGCAAATGGTCTGTGTCCCGATCGATGCCATACTGGTGCCATTAGCACAAATTTTAAAAAAAATGGCAAGGAATACAGTTGCTGAAGAGGACAAGTGTTTAATTTCAGCAGTATCCCGAATGGCGTACCCTCATGAGACTGGCTTACTGGCTGTCCGAAAGGAAGTTCTCCCTGCGTCTTGCTTTCCTGTGTTGTTTCTCTACTGGATGGTTGCAATGTGGAACAAGAGCTTTGTGCTCTAGTAGAAGAAACAAATCAGTCAAATACGTAATATTATGCCCTAGAAAAGATGAACACTCTACTGCATTGATGCCTGTGCTTAATGCATTCACAAGCCACATAGACTAAATATTTTACAAGGTCGTCATGCAAAAGATTATTCACATTGCAGACACTGATGGCAGTGAAGACGAGGCTAAATAATTAGGGTGTGTTTCCTGAAAGCTGATTGCTTTGTGGCATTGCGATAATGTTTTTAGTCCAGTGAAACGCATCATACAGACCTCTCACCTGGGGTGGATTGCTAAATGTAACAATACAACTAGGGATACATCCCTTTTCCTTTCACCCGTTCATCAAATGTCTTATGACATGTAATCCACAGTCGGCTAAGTAACACAACTGCTGCTTTACCAGTGATATTTTCAGTAACAGGATGTAAGTTCTTATTGAAGCAGTACCATCACGTGTGTACAAAAACCTTTATTCTGCATGGGTGCCTATGCAATTACTGTGTAGGTCTTCAGGGCTGTGGCTTTAGTGGAATGTGATCTTGGTTCTAGCTCAGCCTGCAAGGTTTGGTAACATGATTGTGAAACATGTCGGATGACAAGTTAGGGTTCGTAGTTTGTTTTGCATTGTGCGAGGAACCCAGGGCTTCACGGTTGATTCAAGGGAAAACGAACGATGCGGTCTTGGAGACCGATGTACAATATTGAAGTTCATTGCAGGAATTCTATCGTTTCCTTTTACAAGAAGTGTGGCACTTAAGTTTGAAGCAGAACTTGTTCTTTCATCAAAAAATAATTCATGCTGATCTTATCTAATTTGTATGATTTTAAGGAAATTTGTAGCAACGTTTATTTGTTTCTACTGCCCTGTCAAATATTGCATTGCACATTTTTATAATTGTTCAAAAAGTTTTTGTTTGCAAAATCCTTTTCCATTTGGTGGGTAGAAGGGTTGATCAAAGATTTTTTTTTTTTTAATTTCTGCATTATTACTTTGCACTTAGAGTACTACACTGTGATTCTGTTCTGCAGATGGGATCTCTGACATTGTCAATGATTTCTTAAATAAAATAAAGATTTTTAAATAATGTGTTCATTTGTTGGAATGTGGCATTGCTGGCATATTAGACTAGTAGAGTAGAGCCAGTATCTGAAGGTGGATTATTTGAGGATCAGAATGTTCTATTTATGAAATAGAACAGGTGACAGTTCTATTTCATAAATTGTATTCACAGATCACCTAAAATCCTGTATGTAGGTGTCTGCTGTGTACAGTACGCCCCAAAAATCACTCCTCGTTTTCTCTGTAACTTCTTATCTCCACCATGGTCTGGAAATCTGCTCATGCCACCATGTTACCTGCTGTCCTAACAGGGGAGGACTTGGGAGAAGATGTTTACATATTGTCATTTAGCCAAACACAGGATCTGATATAACTGCCTTTTGCTAAACTGTGGTGATCACCTATGTAGAAGTCTGGCTTTGGATGGTAGAGGAAAGGAGGGGTGGCTAAGAGCAGGTATGTCATTGCCGTCGTCAAGTGGGCACTTCCCAAAACAGATGTTTCATTGAATTGGCTCTATGACTCCCCTAGGCTCAACATGCATTCTGATAACTCAAATCTACTCCCACTACACCTGCGCTCAGTCCCCTTCATACATAACTGGTTTTCACTTCACCTGAAACCCAGTTAATAGCACAACTATAATGCTTCATAACGGCAAGATGTCACAATAATTAATGCTTGTGGCTTTACAAGCCATGAAGCTGTTTTTCAGATGTTGTAATTGGGTTGCTTCTCTTCCCCTTAACTGGATTTGTACTTGTCAAATGGACTGAGCTTTTTGGAGGTCCAAACACTTCAAAATGAATAGCATGAATATTTCTCTAAACCCAGTGCGATATCAGTAGCAGTATGATAGACATAAAAACGCTCTGTTCAACCACCATGACTTTCAAATTCAAAATGGATTAAATAAGCCATAATGTCAACATGGATGTTTTTATTTACAGATTTTATTTTACACATAAAAAATGAAAAGCTGAAATGTTTTGAGTCAGTAAGTATTCAACCCCTTTGCAGACTGTGATTAAGTTGCATCCAAACTCCTCTGAATGTCCTTGAGATGTCTCTAAAAAGTGAGTGGAGTCCCTTCGGTCCAATTCCATTGATTTGACATGGTCTAGAACGAAACACACGTCTATATAAGGTCCCACACATGAGAGTGCCTGTCAGAGAAAGTCTACCTATGAAGTCAAAGGAACTGAATTGTTGGAGTTCACAAGAGCACTGTAGGCTCCATCAGTAGGAAATATATGGAACTACCCAGACTCTTCCCAGAGCTGCTTGTCCAACCAAACTAGGCAACCAGGCAAGAGGAGCTTGGTCAGGGAGGTGACCAAGAACCCAAGGACCACTCTGACAGAACTACAGAGCTCTTCACCTACGATGGGAGATCTAGGTGGAAAAGTGTCAAAGTCTTTTTCAGCCAAAGATTATTGATTAAAGATTATTGACATTAACAATGACATTAACCTTGACATTAACAATGTTTGGGATGATCTAGACCAGAGTTCCTCAAATCCGGGCCTTGGGGTCCAGAGTGCTGCTGGTTTTCTCTCCTACCAGGAAGTTAATTGCAGTCACCTGGCATCCCAGGTCTTAACAGCTAGAATGGAAACTACCTGGCAGAATAGAAAACCAGCAGTACTCTGGACCCCGAGGCCCGGATTTGAGGACCACTGATCTAGACCAGTATAGGTTTGGGGTTACTCTGTTAAAGCAGCTGATTCGAGATGATGGAAGCCTATTTCAGTTTTGACAGAGGAGAACGAGCTCCATCTAGCGTTCAAAAAGCCTCAATGGCGCCAGGCTTTTTTGTCGTCACAACAATTTAGGGACCGTCTCAAAAGAGTGTCGTGGCTCAACAACTACAAACATATTGATAAAGGACCAAACATAACTTTTATCTGTACCGCTATCATTCACATTTAGCGTTTATTCCGGGCCGGGCCTTAT
This sequence comes from Hoplostethus atlanticus, assembly GCA_034670405.1. Classification (NCBI taxonomy): domain Eukaryota; kingdom Metazoa; phylum Chordata; class Actinopteri; order Trachichthyiformes; family Trachichthyidae; genus Hoplostethus; species Hoplostethus atlanticus. Next base: position 488,763 of record JAXDDX010000167.1, on the reverse strand, counting down.
GAATCGTGTCTTATTACCCAGACTGGCATACTGCGGTTCAAAAACTGCGCGTTTTTTCACCCAGCAGCAGCACTTAGACTTTCCCTGGCGTCAGTATGCCGGAAGTGATAAGTCTACGTGGGGAAGAAAGGTTGGTCTGACCGTGTTTGAAAGCCTTATTTGCAAACGGGACCAATGTCCAATCCAGGATAACTCTGTCGTCTGCCGCCCAGTCTTCTTCCCCACCCCGTTAGGCTAATGGACGTGTTTAGCACCACCCGGGGCGTATAAATGGGAAGGAGAGCTGAAAGCCTGTAATGCTGCGCCGGGTGCGGCGGTCTCTCCGGCAGGTGCTGTTTCTGATGGCCCGGAGACCAGGTCTAGTCTGTGGGGCTATCGTGCTCGGTGTCCTCCTCATACTGGCCGTTAAGTTCACATGCAGGTAATAGTAGTCTACAACGAGGCAGACCTCTGTCACCCTGTTTATGTTACTTCACACTGAGCTTGTGTTGTTTAGGCGGGCTTACACGACACTGATTGGGACTGTTCTGGAGTAGTTGTATTAACTTCTAATAATAGCCTAGTAACGTGTAGCCAATCAGGGACCTTGGTAAATTCATCATGTTGTGCAGCTGACGTGTACTTGAGGACAAGGGGATTACAGGCTATTAGACTGTCATAACATCCACCAGCATTGTGTTGCTCCTCCTAGCTCTTGTTATGGTCATGAGACAGAAGTTCACAGTGTAAGAATACATGCTAATCTTCCTCCTCACCCAGCTTCTCCTTTGCAGCCAGGATAATTCAAACTTCAAGCAAATTGCAGACAAATAATGTGTCATGTCCTCCCTCTCTCATCCTCTTCAGTGATTGTGCCAGTTTGCTCCAACAATGACACAGACTGAGTTTTCTACTGAGCACACAGTAGAAACCTTGTCATAGTCACTTCTGATTTACACTGAAATCCTCTCTTTCTAGCAGTGCTAAGAATGTGGTGGCAGCAGCACGGACTCCCGTCCGGTTCTTCTCTGCTGAGGCACCAGTGGTGGACCTCTACTTCGGCCAGCTGGACCAGGTAAGATACAAGGACGCAGACGCATGATACAAACATTTTGTGATGAGTAAGGGATAATCAGAGGTCTCTAAAAGACACAAAGTTTAAATTAAATGTGGCAATTCATTCAGGACTGCTTAAAGGTTGTACTTAGAAGATATTAACACAAATAGAACGACTGTATCCAGGACAGAGATTTATTGTGCAGCATACAATTATATATTGTCAGCACCCTTTGAAATCTTTCACCAGGTTGAGCGTCTGAGGGGTGTGGCAGAAGTATCCCTCATTTTCTTCTATGCACCCTGGTGTGCTCACTCAATGGCTGCCCGGCAGGAAGTGCAGCAGGTGGCTAAGAAGCTGGCAAAACAGGTACACGACACCTGAGAATGGAATAGAGTGCTTTACTGTATATTGTGACTCTGTCAAGTAGCATCATGTTCTCAATACCTGTTTTTCACTAACGTTGAGTTAAGGGTTAATCTTTGGTCTGCTTTTGGTTAACCCAGTGCCATCAACTTGCAGCTGGTGTCATGATCAGGGTCACAACATGGGTCTAACTTATGGGTCTAATGGTTGACCTGTGTCAGTGTAATTTAATGATGCAATATAAGATGGTTATAATATTAAACAGTGGAAAATTGTCAAGATTATCAAAGAACTTATTTCATTCACACTGAAACAGCTTTTAACTCGAATGCCTCATTTTGATGATGTCAGCACACTGAAAACTCTGCTGGGCCATAAGGGAAGAAACCTGTTGGACCCATTTGTTGTGTAAATGGCGCTGACCTGAGCCTGACCTATGTACCAGACATGAGTCAAAATAAACATACCATGTTAAACCTCTGTGAAGAAAAGAGTTTGCTTTGTTCTTTTCTTAAACACACACACACACACACACACACACACACACACACACACACACACACACACACACAGGTGCAGTTTGTGGCTGTGAACTGCTGGTGGAGTCATGGAAAATGCCGGAAGCAGTATCGTTTCTATCAGTACCCAGTCATCCATCTGTTCTATAGAAGGTAAGATAGAGGTCCTTCCTTGTTTTATTCTTTATTTTTTTTTAAAGAATTTGTTACGGGAGAAACGTGACAGAACAGCACGGCCTTGTATTTTAATCCATCTTGCCAGAATGTTTAAGATTGCAGTGGTGAAATGAACTCATACAGCCCCGGCCACTTCACATTTAGCCTTACCAAGTCTTAAGCTGCGAGCCATGAACATCGCTGGTATATAATTTATAGTAGGGAAAATCATTCACCTCCATTGAAGTTTCTCAAATGTCATTGTTAACGTTTATCTTTTATCATTCATTAAATCGGCAAAACTGACACTGAACCCTTTTGAGATATCGCCTGATAACTAAACTGGGGTAGACTGTGCTTTTTGTTGTTCTTCACGGATAACATCACAGCAGCTTTGCATTCACTTTACATGAAGTGTTTAGCCAGCTAGCATCAGATTGTTTGGCAAAACTGAACAAAGTAATGTATTGTGTGTCTGTGGTTTTGTGCTCTAGGTTTGGACCTATAGAGTACAAGGGTCCAGTCGTGGCTCCCTATGTGGAAAGTTTTGTCCTCAGAGTCATCACACCGCTCACTTACCTGCCATCGAGAGCCACACTTCGAGATTTCCTCTCCTACCATGAGGTGGGTTTTGGGGTCAGGGCCGTCTGAGGGAGGGGTAGCAGACGAGGTACACAACATGGGGATTGCTCACCCAAATGTATTCCCATGTGTATATACAGCATATTCTGAGTGATTACAACCGTGTGACGTGTTGAACCGTGTGACGTGTTGAACCGTGACGTGTTGAACCGTGTGACGTGTTTCTTTTTGAGCTCTCTCTCACACTGTTAAGAGTTACAGTTATGTAGTTTGCTGTTATTGCCTTTCATCAAGTCTTTACTGAAGCCTTTTCTTTCTATTGCTGTGAAGTTATTTTGCTTTTTATTTAGCTTTTTCTATGTATGTCTTCATTACATCTCTTCTGTAATCCCAGCCAGGAGTGGTTGGCTTCTTTCAGTTCAACTCGTCTCCTCAGCCTCCGGGGTACATCACATATCTGTCCTCTGCCCTGCAGGCCCTCAAGAGGGGTAAGCTGAGCTGATGGGTCGTAGCCCTGACTGTACCGCAATAAGGCCAACTCTTTCTAAATCCATAAAAGCTTGTGGACGTGTTTATAGTATGTTGGATTATATTAGAATGAATGATCCCGTGGAGAAACTTTGCAGCATTAAATAAGATTATATAAACTATATGCTATATATACATGACTGATAACTACAAACAAAAGAGCATATTGAGGGAAAAAGTGTATGATTGAAACTGAATTTATAGCATATATGCAGCATGTGCAAAGTTAGGTCACCACATTATTAGATTCAAAATGTGAATCAGATGTGTGTTTTCTAAAACTATTCACATGATCAAATATATCAAGTTGTGCTTTGTTTGCTGTTCAAATCTGAGTGAAGCATAGAAATGATAGAAAACTAGCATGCATGTTTTCAGTCTTCATTCCTTCGTCTGTTTCTTGCTGCTGCAGATTTCCGCGGCGTGGTTCGTTTCGGGGTGGTGACCAGTAGACAGGTGGCAGAGGCCATCGCGGTCAAAGAGGATGAAACGGTTTACCTCCACAGACGATTTAACTCGTCCTTGGTGAGTGACATCATCAGGCCATGATAGACCGCAACATAGGACATTGGTTAGAAAACACAATTTAATACTGATTGGGGTTCGCTATAATGTTGTATACACACTGATGCATAATAACAGCAGAGTCAGAAAACACAACAGCATTGTTTCTAGAACATATTGTTTATTCCCTTTGTTCAGATTTTCCCTCGCAGGGAACGCAACTTCACCTCAGAGGGCATCTGTAGCTGGGTGTTCGAGCACCGCGAGACCGTCCTCCAGTGGCTGCAACCACCAGGAACAAAGTCCCGTCTGCTGGAACGGGAACTGACCAGAGGCCCTGCGCTCCTGCTGTTCCTGTCACACAATCCACTTGGGTCCAAGCCCAATCCCATACTACAGCAAGTGAGTATTGATCAATAAATTACGAAAATCAAGACTTTTTTTTTTTTTAAGACTTTTTTTAAACATCTCTGTGATCCTTCTCCTCTGTTTCCCTCTGTACTCTGTTTCCGTTGTCCCTCAGATTGCAGACATTGCTGTGCGTTATCATTCCTGTGACAACAACAACCACTCCAGCAGCACCTCTCTACCCCACGCAGTGTGCTGCCAGTCAGTGGTTCTTCCTGGGTCCAGTGCCAGTGCCGGTACCAGTGTGTGTGAGCTGTGCCTCAACTTGGCACGACCTGGCTCGACCAGCTCTGCTCGACGCTGCTCTTTCCCCTCCGCGGCTCAGGGAGGAGCTGTGTTGCAGTCTTACCTCAGCCACTGCTGCCTACACCAACCACTGACCTCTGTGCCCATAAAAACTGAAGCTGCAACTTCAGTTTCCTTGTAGCAACCTTCTGAGTAGCTACAGCCCGTTTGGTCAGTACAGTGCCTGCTGCAGAAAAATAGAACCTCAACTCAATGAATCTTCCTCCCAAGCCATCGAGGGGTCAGACTCACAGGGAATTCCCCTCGCACCTCCCTCTTCCTCCATCCCCCCATCCTCTGTCCCTTACCAGGAAGGAGGCGGCATCACCGGGCTGCGGTGTCGGACCAATAAGACACTGAGGTTCTATGTGCTCGATGTTGCCCTGAACTGGCCCCTGGCCGTGAGGCTCGGGGCGCCGCGCAACAGAAGTGCTTCCCGTCAGCGGGAGCCCGGGCTGCCAGGTGACGAGGGTGGTGATTGGTCGTTCGCAGCCATCGTGAACCTCAAGGACGAGGTTCATTATGTTCTCCAATGCAGCCCAGCGACCACGCTGACAGAGTCTCTGGGTAAGACTAGGACAGTATGTATTGATATCAGATCGATTCTAGCTGTAAATGGTATTCTTATTTGAATCTGTCTTTTTATCTGTATATTTAACTCAGATTTATAGATAACCACCTACAGCCCGGTAGTGAGGATTAATCTATCTCCTCTGACATATCTCATCTTACAAAAATTCCACCTGTTTTTTGTTTCCAGACCGTATGTTGGGTTGCTTGTCTCACCTGAGCTCCTAATATTGTAATTGTAGTTTAATTTCAATCTCGAACATTGATTGAAATTTGTGCTTATATGACATATTTTAACATGATCCTGGTGGTAACATTCGTCTGTCTGTCTGTCTGTCTGTCTGTCTGTCTGTCTGTGTCTGTCTGTCTGTCTGTGGATTCGTATATTGTTACAGAGGTCTTTATCAGGAACTTCAGTGCTCCTTACAGCCCCTTGCAGAGACACCTAGTGGGAGAGGAGGACAGGAGGAAGGCGGAGCCGAGCCGAGCCCTCCACGCCTCATCACAGAGCTCACCACCTCCTCCTTCCTACCCTCTGTCATGGACCTTCAGAAGGTGAAAGACTGTGCACACTGTTGGGCCTAGCCAAGATCAACGGGGGTTCCTGGACCTGAGCTGAAGAGAAAATGTAACTTGGTGCTTGTCTGTTTTCCTCCAGGATGTGCTGCTGTTCTACTACACCCAGTGGTGTGGATTCTGCTCTGTCCTCAACCACATCATCATCCAGCTGGCCAGATTATTCCAGGGGAACAGCACCATCACTGTGGCTAGGTGTGTGTATATCTGTGAAATTATCTACATGACTATGTATAGGGTTCTAGTTTAATCATAGTTTTATTTCATTTCATTCAATGTATGTTAGTTCTCTTGTCCTACCTTTTGAAACAATGGGTGTCATAACCCCCACCTTTCTATGTGTAGGGTGAATGTTGCACGCAATGACCTTCCATGGGAGTTCATGGTGGACCATGTTCCCTCCATTCTCCTCTTTCCCAGATACAGGTGAGATGGATAGTCTGACACACACACATAAATAAAATTGGTGTGTGTGTGTATATATATATATATCAATAATTGGTCAACGTGGTCTGTTTTCAATGTGCAATAGCAAAATGATTCACCATGATGATAATCTATAGCTCACAAGCCCCAGAGTGTAACCCCTGCTGATCCCCAGTTCCCTTTTTAGCTGTGTTGCACCATGTTTCTGACAACATAGAAGTGATTTAATAGTAACTTCTGTAGGTCCTATCATAAATATACTACTCCTAACTGGCTGGGGTAGACGCACATTTTATCCTTTGTTTGATTTTGATTTGCCATTCATCTTTGCACCTGCAGTGGGTGGTATTTTACACCAATCTTACACAGTGTACCTTTAAATGTTTGGGAATTTGTTCAGCAATCTGATATCTAATTTGACACTTATAATATAATAAATGGCAAAAGTTTGAACAACCTTTCACTAATGTGTTCACTATTTCTACCTCTCTTCAAGGAAACACCTTAGTGTGAAGTTCCCCGAGGACATGGCCATCACGCTACCCAACCTCGTGCACTTCATCCTGCAGCACTCTGGCTCCGCCCACCACGCAGACAGGCCGACGAAAGCTTCCAGCGAGGGGGAGGCTCCGGGCGCTAGTGCTCTCCTCCGTGCCGAGTTTCTGGCCCTCCAAGGCGAGGTCCACGCGCTGCACCGCGCCCGCGAGCGCCTCTCCCAGCAGTTGACGCAGCTCTGGCGTGACAACCGCCGCCTGACGTTCAACACTCGCACCTTAGAGGCCCAGAATGCCGAGCTGCAGCTGGAGAAGCAAAGCCTGGAGGAACAGCACCGGGAGAAGAGCCAGCAGCTCGGCGAGGCGGTGAGGCGACTGCAGGAGCTGGCGGACACCTCCGAGAGCCTCCTGAACGAGAACACGCTGCTCAGGGTGCTGCTGAGCGCACTGAGAGACAGGACAGAGGTGACGGAGGAGGTGGAGGTGGATGGGAATGAGGGAGAGCAGAGGAGAAACCGCATGGCCTCGTGACCGCCGATCTATAGGGAATCTTGAGAGTGGAAAGAAGGCGGGAAGTGACGAGCACATGGAGGGAGAATTGGCGAACAGGTGAAAACACACCTGAGATGTGGGGAAAGGGAGGAGTAACGAGTGTGACATGACCCAACTGCTCTCGTCACAGGAAGGAGTAGATGAGAATGAAAGGAAGTTATTACGTGTTGGAGGAAAATAAGACTACTGCTCAATCAGGACACAAGAGCAGCTACAGCAAGGACATATTTAAGGAGATAGGACGTAAAGATTGAGAGAAAGCTGCAGTTTTTGTCACATGGTTTCTTTCCAAACAGAAACTCTCTATGGTGCTGTGATGACAGCGATTTGAAACGCTAGAATGGGAATTCAGTGCCAACTCGCCAATCAAATGGCTCACTTCTGATTTGCAGCCCACGGAAATTAAAAGTCCAATTAAGGATGGAGGAGTGACCAGAGTTGCCACTTACAGAGACCGTGCACCCAAATTCTCCACCTTCCCGGAAGTATGCACTCATCTGCTACCCGATCAGCTTAGGGTTGGTGCAAATGTTTTCTCCACAGTCCTATGCTTTTAGATTGATGCATGGCTGTAGGTGGGTGTGTGAGTGAAGGCCTCCAATGGAGCTGGGTTGTATTTAATACTGAAGATGTGGTGCCTGCTCACCCATTTGTTGGTGGGCCTATGAACACTTGAACCAATTAGCAGGAAATGTGCTTTTTTTTTGAAGGGGATATTTTGCTTTTGTTAAATTAATCTATTTTTACATGAATCCTGAAATCACTAAAAACATGTCTGTTTCTATGTAGGTGTTCAGGTATAAAGAATACGATGCTGCAATTGTTTACATGTTAAATATTTCACCAGTTTTTACCGATTAAAAACCTTTCATCTTGTTTCTCTCCTGTGTTTGATGGCGGCTGACATCCGGTGATGGTGCTTTACTGTCAACTGCTAGCTTTTGGGTAAATTATCTATTTCCCAAAACTAAGTCAATGAAAAATATATTAAAAACGTTCACCAAAAGGGGGAAAAAACACTTTCAAAGTAACCCAAGCTCTAACCGCATGACTCAATCATTGGTCTTGTGCTCTCTGCAACCGGATTTATTTATTTATTCTAATCTGCAGGAAGTGCTTCAGCATGTGAGGTCCTACTCTCTTTTCTACGTTTCCTTGCCGATACTTTGCCTGCTGTTTCTTCAGATAAACATGCCTCCCTTCTCTTCATCTGCCACATCAAGACACAAGCCTCCTACATAAAAAACACCAAATGGAGATCTGTAACACCTGTGACTCCCTTGAGAACAAGTATGAGTAAGTAAAGCCTTTCAGGTGAAACTCAATGGCAACTTACTTTTGTCCCTGAACTACATAACATGGCAATGAGCCTCATAAAGCTTCAGAGCAGCATACTTGATATCCTACAAACACATTTTCACTGGACAATGTCTTTAGAAGTGCCGTTCCCCTCATAACATGCATGACACCTCCGATTTCATCATCTATCTACAGCTGGAGGCAGATTTGAACACATTTCAATGTCCGCTTCCTTCACATTAAAACAGTTGCTACTCATTGACCTTATTTTTTCTTCATCGATACTTCTCATACTCACAATTCAGCTCAACCAAGGCGTATACGTCCCTCCTGATTTCTCAAAACATTCTCACTAATCTTTGGGCTCACTGAACTGTACAACATTCATTTCTATTGTTCAGTCTCATCTCTATCTACTATTTCTCTTCTGACAGCAAACCATTTAAATCTTGTTATAATTGCATTATAATTTAATATAATTGAACAGTAATTGAATTAAGAGTATTTACTGACTCTTAATTCCAATTCATTCAGGTGTATAGCAGACAGTTCAGTACAATCAGTTTTTACATCTTTTGGTCCTGTTGAATGTGTCTGTTCCTGAGTAAAGACTACTGTCACCTGAACCAGCAGATGGCAGCACTTGCCCAGCGGTGGCCATCCAGCACGTGTTGGGTGGTTTTAGTCTCCTGCTCATCTTGTTACACTTCAATTGACTCCCACTTCATCTCAAACAATGAGCACAAAGTCAGTGTCAGGATTCTGCAGAGAAATGCCAAATCACCATGCATTTCTATTGTAGGTAGTGATTTCATTCACACATTCATACCCTGACACACAGAGACATGCTGTATTCTGATCATATTGAATCTATGTACAAAAAATCAATAATGTGTTTGTTGCATTTATTAATCAATTAGGTCTGAGGCAAAATCGGAAGTGGATGTCAATCGAAGATGGGTTCTCATGACCATGCCTTTATTCTTGTGTGTGTGTGTGTGTGTGTGTGTGTGTGTGTGTGTGTGTAAAGGTTCAGCCAAGAGTTATAATCTAGCATAATCTAATTCAGCATAATTGGACCATGTGCTGTTAATTTCAGTCTGAATGGAAGGCAGCTTGTCTTCGACAGTACAGCTTCACCTATTAACTATATACTGCACTTCTCTCAACAAATGAAATCCTCTTTTCCCCAAGTCATTAGAAACTAGAGTAGAAGCTGCACAATGGACTCCACCAGTCTATAAGTCTTTGTCAGTCCTCCTTAGACTTGTACTGAATTTGAAAAGATTCCTCGTTCATTTTTATGGAGTCAGCAGCCTCAGACTGAGAGACCAACACAGAGGACAACTGCAGATATTATTTCTATTGACAAGTGTCGTATTCTGATGCTAATGGATGGTGAATTGACTCATGGAGTCCTGGGCTCCATTTCATTCAAGAAAAGTGTTTGCACATTACAGATTTGACAGTATTGAGAATGCTGCCTTTAGGGGTTGATCCAGCTGAGTGTTACTCTCAAGCACAGATCTGCTGTAGCCTGAATCTTCTGGCTGAACAGAAACCTGATCTAAAAAAAGATATTTTCATGGTTAAAGATTTTGTGAGGGTTAGTTGAACGTTATTCCCTTCAAACATGCCTTCGTTCCCTCCCTCCCGCAGGTTGTGACTGGGATTGGGCTGGGTGAGTGTGAACTGCAGTAGTGAAACAGAGCGAGGAGCTGCGCTGATGCTCGAGGATGTAAGGGAAGGTGTAGCCCTCCAGAAAGGCGCGTGCCCTGGGAAAGCCGACCTCTTTTGCTCTGACAGTTTGGTTTTGGTTGAGAGTCACACGCTGCTCCCATCACTGCACCTGTAAGTACCGAGCCTCTCCTTAAATCACATGATGTTTGTTGGGAAACTGACTGGCAACTCTGTTCGCATTTCTAGGAGTTTACTGGATATTTGTTTGATTTTCTGTGAATGTTGTTAACTTGTATATCTTAGCAAACATTAATATTAAACACAGTATAGATTGTAGCTTGCACTTACCTACATCTTTATTGTTAACAGGAACAATGGCAAATGTCCAAGTGCCTGTTGGTGAGTCCTGTATTGTATATTTCTGATTTGCAGTCGCATCAGATTCAGATTTCAGATCCTCAAATGAATAATCTCCTGTAATATTTATTCCAACTACCCTTTCAACCCACTTCTTCTAGCGACCGTCGCTCCGTTCAAAGACAGTCCGGTTCAGGTTGCCTGTCCCAACTGCCGTCAGATAGTCGTCTCTGTGGTGGAATACTCCTCCGGGTTACTCACCTACCTATTTTGTGGAGGCCTCTTCTTCTGTGGGTGTGTACAAATGAAACGTTATGTGCTCCGGCATATTATTTCAAACGAGAGATGGAAAGGGAGTGAGTGAGGTGTAACATTGAACTCTGACCTTATGAAATATGAAATGCACTTAAGACACTATCTGTTCTCTTCTACTCAACAGGGTTCATGTAACAATGAATTGAATATTTCAAATGATATATGGGTAGATAGGCTTTTGACATTAGCAGCTGTCCCCGTACTGAGCAGCTCTCTTCCATTTCCAGCTTTGTTCTAGGTTGCTGTCTCATCCCGTTCTGTGTGGACCGGCTGAAAGATGTAAAGCACACCTGTCCTACCTGCAAGACGGTCCTTGGTGTGTATAAACGCTTATAACTGTGACGTGGTCTGAGTTAACCTGCGACACACTCAACGGTAAACTAGACTGCAGACAGCAGGGTTCCCGCGTCCTGGCAGATGAATGCACCAGTTGTTGAAATGGGTTGCCTAACTCAATTAAACTGAATCCAACAGTAACAAATGTTGTCATTGACACTGTTATAGCTACTCGTGCCTCTCGTTCGGCTTTGCTGCTGCCTTGGCAAAAGCATAAGAGTTTCACAAAGTTTCACTGGGAAAGAATTTCCTTACTTGTCCTTACTTAGTAGCTGGCTCAGGCTCGCATGAACGAGTAGGAATGGTCTTCTAACTAAATCGGCGATGCTGTACGAATGAAGTGGTCTAGTTTGACCCCCTACACCCTGAAAAAATAACAATAAACTGTAACCAAGCGAGTACGTTTGCAGAAGAGCTTTGATGATTGTGCAACAACATATGCAATTATTAAACAACTCATACAACTCCATACAGCACATTTATAAGGTAAGGCTCCCCAAGTATGATGCTTTCTAAAATGGGATACATCACGACAATACAAATGGAAGAAGAGATACATTTTCACCTTCATTTTTCAGTTTAAACCTTCATTTGAACAATTAAAACACTCCATCCACCAAGACAAAAAAATAAATGAGCATAAAAATAAAGCATGAAAATGTTTATAATGAGTATACATATTTGATGCTAAAGTACTAGATGGGCACATATTATTTATTATTAGTATTATTATTATTTATTGTATAATTACAATAAATATATTAAGAATACAATTTAGGATATAGCAAAAGGACATATTGAGGCATTTTTAGTTTAAGGCACTAATGCTAGCTGTTGGCATTATCTCTTTGAAATCGACTTTCTCCTGTTAGTGATAAATATAAACTAAATAATTCAAATAGTTTCATTCACTTTTCTCTGGACTCTGATTCACGCTAGGTAGCCACGTTGAGCCGAGTGCCGTCCCTTCATTGCAGAATGTGCTGTGAAGTGACGAAGAGCGCGAGCAGAAGGAATAAGGAAAGGCCGGTGTCTGCTCTGATGTGTTGCCCACCATTACCTAAAACCAAACACACACACACAAACACACCTTAAAGAGATGAGCAACACCGGAATCTGTCCACCACATTTATGGGAAGAGGAACGGGGCGGTCACCTGTGGTGGTCGTCGATCCCGTGGTCACGCTGCTGGTGGTCCCAGAGGAGCCGGTGGTGGTGGTGGTGGTGGTGGTGACGGTGACGGTGACGGTGCTCCCTGCCGTGGTTGTTAATGACGAGGAGCCGGTGGTGACGGTGTTGGTGCCCCCTGCCGTGGTTGCAGCCCTGCCTCCGGTCAGGCCCAACCCCAGACGGTCGAGATCTGACTGGGACTGACTGCTGATCCAGTTCTGCACCACAGTTTGGTTTTCATAGGATAGTAGATCTTGCAGGTTGGAGCCAAGAAGACCTTTAACCTCGTCAACGCTCAGGTCCTGGGGGAGAACGGGCCATTAAGATATTTATACACACACACACACACACACACACACACACACACACACACACACCACTAACCTGTATAACTCCTGTATCTAGACTGATGAAGGTAGCCATGTCCATGTTGATATTGGAGGCAGCCAAATTTCTAACATAAGCTGTAGTTGCACCACCTGCAGGCCAAGGAAGAAACGGGAGGTCAGGACGCGTTACATTTCCTTTACGTTACAGTCATTTAGCGCTTTTATCCAAAGTGACTTACAATAAGTGCATTCAACATAGGTAGAGAACTACTAGAACACCAGAAATCATAAGTGCATTTCCTTCCTAAACATCATCTAAGAGCAGAACCAGTGCTGAGGTAAAAGGTAAAAGTGCAATAAGTTAGCTAGCTACTTTTTATTTAAACAAAGGAGACAAATAAGTGAAGCCTATAAGCAAGTGCTAAGAGGAAGGGTCAGGGTAGCTGACCTTCACTGCCAAGCACAAACCACTAATGTGTGTGTGTGTGTGTGTGTGTGTGTGTGTGTCTTGGTATATCTATTATTGCAAAGACCAAATGTCCTCAGAAGGATAGCAAGATCAGGAAAAGAAGTGAGGATTTGCCGATCTTCACTTCTTTAAGGGGTTAGTGTCGGGTTGAAGTGTGTGTGTGTGTGTAAATGTGTAAATGTGTCTGCTTGTCTACCCAGGTAGGGCCGTATCAGCTGGTAAGTAGTAGAAGTGACAGTTGAGCGGGTGTTTCCAGACAAGGATCCTTCGGCGATGGTGAACAGAACTTTCTTTTTCGCCAGTGTGCAGTTGGACACGATCAGGGCATTTGCCTTTCTGCAAGAGAAAGGAAATGGAAGGAGCGAGAGGAAGAAGACCAAACACTCCAGTCAGTAAGGGTGGTGCAAACTGTGCACTTTTTGAGAAATGCTATTTGTTCCATCTCTTAAAACCACTAAAAGAGTACATTATATCATGATCTTTTTTTTCATGTCATGGATATATCCACTAAAAGATTTGACTTCAAAATATTTTGTGTAATTTTCATAAATGGCTGTTTGTCAGGCAATTTTGTTCATATCAAGGGACGCCAAAATTTCCTGCTGTTTTCAAAAAACTTGAACATGTTACTCAAATATTTTTATTTGTTCCTAAAAATACACAGTAAAATAGATGAGTTTGTGTATGATATTGAGACAATTCAATTAATAGTTACTGTTACTATTTGCTGATGGGCCTTTTATTCTAGCATACTTTGTAAAAACAATGCAATCTGCCATGATTTGATGAATTTTCTATTCTATTCTATTTATTAAATATAACCAGAATTAGATTTTGTTTTTTGTTTTTTTTCATTTTTAGACAGAATTATTTAGCAGGGTAGACCGGATTCACCTTCCATATGTGGTCAGCCCATTCAATTGTGAATTAATATGGCATGGTACAATATGGTAAACCAAACTCAGAGTCTGATTAAGACCAAGTAAGCACACACCTGATATACTACTGGAAGATCCCACACACATACACAACCCTCACTCCTCACCTGAAGCTGTCCTGGGAAATGTTGTTTAAAACGCTAGCGTCTAGGGAGCACAGATTGGTTCCCCCGATGGAGTTGAGCTCTGCACTACCGAGTTTGTTCCCCTCCACACTCAGATACTTAGAGATGATGGCCTTGGCCTGGACGGGGGAAACATGCAAACATGAGCCAAACACTAGCAGGTACTCACACACACACACACACACACACACACACACAGCATACAGTGCTTGTTGGGATGGCAGCCACACTGCAGCAATGCTTAACTGTATGGACCAGCATAGGCACTCACTAACTTGTCTTACCATGCTTGAGTTCCACTGCCCATCCGACGAGTCCATCAAAGCAGACAGCGTGTCGATCTTGGTGATAGTCCACATGTTGATGTCATCATTAGTGGCCACGCGGGACGCTGGCCCCAGGATCTGAACCCGCTGCTCTGGGATGGCGGAGTGGGCAGCGTAAGCCTGAGGACGAGGCAATCAGAGGACATGCTACTACCAGGTAGCCACTTCATTCGTCAAGCACAGTGAATGTGATTTATCTCAGTGGCATTGGTGCAGACACAGATAGACCACTAACATACAGTAGCCAAACACACATAGTACAGGATCAACAGTAAACTAGACCTATAACTCAGCACACTTTCAACAGTCATGTCTTTAATGGTGGTTTTGGTTACTGGTTGTAACTAGCTGTTTATGGATCATGTGTATTATATATACTTCACTTATTTGTCTAAATTTGTTTAAATAAAAAGTAGGTAGCTAACTTATTGTACTTTTACCTTTTACCTCAGCACTGGTTCTGAGGCTTGTTGAGGAAGGAAATGCACTTACGATTTCTGGTGACTAGTAGTTCTCTTGCCTACCTGAATGCACTTATTGTAAGTCGCTTTAGGCTAAAAGTGTCTGTTAAATGACTAATGTAATGTAATGTAATGTTATGTATTATGGTCTCTATTTTTTGCCCAAATAAAATTCCAGTTATATCTTTTGTTTTATGACTTCTTGGTTGGCAAATACTTGAGTATTTTGAATGCAAACAGGGGGAATCAGGGGGAGTGGCACAGCCAATCGGCAACAAGCCAGGGATCCAATGAGGATTGGGTGGATGATCCTCCTCAATGTGTTTTACTTTTCCTTAAAAAAGACTCAATAGTCATACATTTTTGGACGATATCCTTTTAAATAGCAACGTCCTTTTTGTGTCACCATTGTTAACAAGCATGAGCTTCGATTGCTAGTAAGTAGCCTACCTCTCGCAGCCTTGTGAGGACAATAATGAGGAAATCCTCCTGGTCCACCTTAGCAGTGATGGCAGCCAAGTTGTCCTTAACGGTCTTGGCACTGAGGCAGCAGTTGAATTGGGTTACGTCATCATAGTCCAAGGGGAATGTTTCATCACTGATAGTCACCTGGGTGATCTGTCCTACAGTGCATTCATTGGCTAAAACAGAGCAAGAGAGAAGGTGCAGAGAACAGGTGGTTACTGTCAATGTACAGTGGCTGGGGGATGAAATATAGAACAGTATATAACGGAGAGCGAAACGTACCTATAGATCGCTTGGAGAGTCTTTTCATGGACTTTCTAATGGCTTTCTTCATCTCACGTCTCTTCGCCCGCTTCACTCCGTTGAGGTTGAGAACTTCCAGGAAAGACTTCAAGAACTTCCTCTTTGTTTTCTGCTCACAGGAATTAAACGGACACACCGCTTTCAAAACCCTGACACCACCAAAACTCATTTCGACACCAAACACATAAAGTAACAGATACATGAATATGTCGTCCCCCACCCTTTACACAAACACATGTCAACTGTATGTATTACTCACTTTATCAAAGTTATTATAGAAGGTGTCAGTTAAGTAGAGCGGTAGCATCCCGAGGTCCTCCAAAGTTTGTCCACTCCATGTTGATGGAGCTCTAGTTTCAGAAACAGTGGAAGAATTCAATTTCACTGCAGAGAAGATTATGATATCAAACTGAACCAAACTTTTTTAATAGTTTAATAATTCGATATTTAGAAAGAAAACAGAGACAACCACTTCAGAAATTAAGTGCACACGTGCATGTATTGATCCTGTTGACGTACCCATACGTTGTTGTCCCTCCCAGCAGTAGGGTTTCGATAGCGGCCACTTGAGCAGCAGTGAGGTCTGGGCAGTTCTTGAGTTTCTCCAGGATGGATGGGTGAGAGCTCTCAATGTAGGACCTACCGAGAGTGCAGCACATGTTCCCCAAAACCGACACGTTGTCCTCAGTCAGATTTGTGCTTGTTATACCCTGAGGAAGTAAAAGCATTGAGATTAGATTGACATTTACATTGTCCCGCCTCACAGTTGTGCTTGTTACACCCTGAGGCGTTTAAAGCGCTTTCACACTATGCTGTCACTCAGACCCCATTTATGACAATGACGTTTACTAGTAGTGTTTGATATTTAATGTAGTGCTCACCAGACAGCTCCTGGCATTGTTAAACAGTGCGGTGAGTTTATAGCTGAGAGCAGTGGAGAAGACAGAGAAGTCTGCATCTCCCAGCTCCTCGAAATAGGACCGGCAACTCGCCTGTGGCACCAGGGAGTAGCTGTGGAGAGAGAGAGGTGGGTGGGGGTGATATTGAAAGGAAATACTAGTTTCAAAATGGCCACCATTCGCAGCACCACATCTAACCTTAACCCGTCCTGTCACGGTCTCCAAACAGGATCTTGCACTCTGATAGACTCAAAATGATCATCTCGATTGCAAGGCTAGCCGCATTTGCCAATGATTTAACTTTGATCGGTCACCTTATTGATTAGATCACCCATACTGAACTTACTCATAATAGAGCAGCATATCTGGAGGGTAGAGTTGGTAGCTGGTGGCATTCGATTCTCCTTTAATGTAGTTGTACATGCAGGTCAACTGGAGAGACAAGCAGAAACAATGATCTATCTCTCCTTCACATGCTTCTCTCTCTCTCTCTTTCACTCTATCTCACTCACTCACTCACTCAATCTCACTCACTCACTCTATCTCACTCACTCACTCTATCTCACTCACTCACTCACTCACTCACTCACTCACTCACTCACTCACTCACTCACTCTATCTCACTCACTCACTCAATCTCACTCACTCACTCACTCAATCTCACTCACTCACTCAATCTCACTCACTCACTCACTCAATCTCACTCACTCACTCAATCACTCACTCAATCACTCACTCAATCTCACTCACTCACTCAATCTCACTCACTCACTCAATCTCACTCACTCACTCACTCACTCACTCACTCAATCTCACTCACTCACTCACTCAATCACTCACTCAATCTCACTCACTCACTCAATCTCACTCACTCACTCACTCACTCACTCACTCACTCAATCTCACTCACTCACTCACTCACTCAATCTCACTCACTCAATCACTCACTCAATCTCACTCACTCACTCAATCTCACTCACTCACTCACTCACTCACTCACTCAATCTCACTCACTCACTCACTCACTCACTCACTCAATCTCACTCACT
The DNA here is from genome assembly GCA_034670405.1 of Hoplostethus atlanticus. NCBI lineage: Eukaryota > Metazoa > Chordata > Actinopteri > Trachichthyiformes > Trachichthyidae > Hoplostethus > Hoplostethus atlanticus. Next base: position 471,241 of record JAXDDX010000167.1, on the reverse strand, counting down.
CAAACTCTCTATCTCACTCACTCACTCTATCTCACTCACTCACTCACTCACTCTCTCTATCTCACTCACTCACTCACTCACCCACCCACTCTTTCTCTCTCACCTGAGTCTCCTCTAGTATGACCTTCTGCTTGCCTTTCCTCCGGCAGGCTTTGATCAGTTTCTTGATATGCTGCGTGGGCATAGTCGACACTGTGGTGCACGTGAACCCTTGCAGCACGTAGGATGACACACTACAACCGCGCACACACACACACACACACACACACACACACACACACACACACACACACACACACACACACACACACACACACACACACACTGTTCACTGTGCACATATTAAAACCCACTTGCCAGAGATTTCCTGAGTGGTTATATTTATGTTTTATAGGAAAGCTGTTCAAAACTCACTTGTTCTGACCTCCCAGTGCCGATGTCCCAGTTTCCCCAGCCACTATGCTGAAGAATATCACTGCCTGATAAAGAAAATATATTGTGTAGAATTAAAGAAGTGTGTAAGTGTGTGTTACAATGTGTGTGTGTATGTGTGAGAGAGAGAGTGTTGCACGCCCTACCTGCTCCCGTTTCCATTTCTTCCTGTTGAGGTTACTGATAATGCTGGCGTTTGTTTGAGAGAAGCCCAGCAGCAGAGAGCGAGGGATCTCAGTGGCTATTCCATCTGGAACATTCAGTATGATGCTGTCACCGCTGCTACTCACTGAAATAATCTAGTGTGAAGGAGAAAAGATGTGCTAGAGTAGTTCATAGTGTATTATATAAATGATACAACACACACAGACACATGATGCACAAAGAAAAAAATAATAACTTGGACGTGCCATACCTGAGTGACGAAGGTCTGTTGGATGATTTGCGAAGCGGTCAACATGTACGCCAGGAATGCAGGATTCTGGGACGCAGTAAGGAGCTGAGAGCCGCTGATGTTGCTGTACGTTGATACGGGAATGCCCACCACGAGAGAACCCAGCATGTACAACGAAGATGCATCGTTGATCTGGTGGGACGGAGACATGGAAGCAGCATGACGTACTTTTAAAATCAATTACAAATTCAATAAAACACACACTGACAGACAGAAAAGGCAGACAGAAACACACACACACACACACACACACACACACACACACACACACAAACCAGCTACCTGTATCATTCCCGAAGACAAAAGGGATTGGATAATGGCCATGGCCTGACCCTGATTCCAGCCGGTCACAGCGCTGAGAATGCCGAGGGCGGCGTAGAGGTCTTCAGGCTTTATCATGTTGATCTGGCCGGTGGACATGCCGGTGCTTTCATTGCCGAGGGCAGCAATGCTGGTGGCATCAATGAGGTCACCAAGGTTACCTGCCAAAGCAGCAGAAACCTGCAGAGGCCAGGAGGCAAAAGTCAAAAGTCAATACAGCACGGCAATTGTGATTGTGTGTGTGTGTGTATTAAAGTAGCCCAACTTCACCCCTCCCTGTCCTTTATGCCTGTCAACAAAAGCAACAAAATGCATCAGGTATGCATGTGGATGCTTATGTGTGTGTGTGTGTGTGTGTGTGTGTGTGTGAGTGTGTGTGAGTGTGTTACCTGTGGGTCCAGGTCTGGGCAGAGAGTAGTTAGGTTATGTAGAACTACAATGCTCTCTGCTGCAGTCAGCTGGCTGAACGCTGGACCAGGAGCGACACACCGACACAACAGAGGAAGACTGGAGGGAAAGAGGGGTCGTTAGAGAGGCAGTGGTGTTGTATAGGACGGCAATACACATCATACGGGCTCTGACTCACAGCAAGGGGTTGAAGTTGCTGTCCTGCTCATATACAAGCTTAGTGTAGTAGTTGGTGAAGTTGAGGGGCAAGACGGAGTGGTTGAGCAGAGCGATGTTCTGACGGTTCACTGTGAACACCCGGATAAACTGGGGAGGATATAAACACAATCATTCATCTATCTATCATCCATTATTTTTTATCCTATTGAACAATACCTGACCAGTAGCTGAAGACTACCCAGATTAAGCGCAGTACCTGTGCAGAGCCAAATGTATTCAGGTCCTCTATAGTGATAAAGGACAGGAAGGGCCCGATGTACTCAGCGAACCAGGCTGTCGAGTTCAGTTCTGGGTCGCTGGCATTGTAACACTTTGGCACCGTCGCTACAAACACAAAATTGAAAATACGTTAATGGTGAATGGCTGAAACCAAGTCTGAGATTCTGAGCATTTCTTAAAGGTGCTACATGTAACATTTCAACATAAACAAATCATTGCTTTACAGCGCAAAGGAACATTGCTTTACGCCACAAAACAAGAAGAGGGCGCTGTTCTTCCTGCGCAATGGTAGACGGTGGAATGAGTGAAAGGCTCATGAAAAATCACTTCCAACATGATTATCCAGTAAAAGACAGTAAAAGGCAAGGGTTTATGGGTAATGTGGTCTTAATTTTGAGAAACACTTGCACTATAACTATAACTAGCTACTTAGCACTAGCTAATACCCCCAGCATGAGATAGAGGCTACCAATCATCTCAGCCATGGTCTCATTTGTTTATGGTAGTTATACCAAGGTTGATTTGACAATGATGTATTGATGTTTAAAGACACTATATGTCGCACCTTTAAATAGCCACCACAATGGATGTTATTAAATTAAAACCCAACAGCCTTTTAAGGACTTGCTGTTTCTGTTTCCTGACGCCCGTGACGGCTGACCTGAGGTGAGGTAGGCCTTGATGGTGCTGTACACGTCTCGCTCCACAAAGTCTGCAGCGCTGTAGTTGTGTCTGCCCAGAACTGAGACACTAAAACAGAACAAAACAGATCAGGAGGAATCAGAAAGTATACATTTGAAGACAATAGCATCTAAAAAGGACATCATGTAAAAATATTGATAGGGCACATGCTCAACAAATCACACTGATGAGCTCAAACTAAATTTTGCAGAAGTTGTGTATATAGTGCTATTTGTAAGTGCACATACAGCTTTTGGAAGGCCAGACAGGAGGCATTGTGTGTGGCAGTGGAGGTGAGGAGACGGTTTGTGAGGAAGACCATGTAGTCTGGGAGACGCCGGTCAAACCAAGCATTGACCTCCGACCTCTCAGAGCTGTAGAGCGCCATGGGCCAGACGCAAGGCAGTGTGGGGCGCCGCACTACCTGAGGGAGAGCCTCCTGCGGTAGGTATACAGTTACATCATCATTGTGTGTTTGCATTTCTGTATGTGTTTGTGTGTGTGTGTGTGTGTGTCTTAGATGATCTATGATAAATGTGTGTAGTACATACGGTTTCCAGGAACACGGGTGTCTGAATGTAGTTGGTGTAGATCTGGCAGAGCTGTGTGTCGTCGTCGACAACGCCAGGGCGACGGAGGAAATCACCAAGATCTGACGGAGGCATGGAGTTCACCAGCTAGAGACACAGAAAAACTAAAATAAGTATCATCTTCCTCCTCCTCCTCCTCCTCCTCCTCCTCCTCCTCATCACATCCTTCAACCCTCCCGCTCTACACACACACACACCTGATGCATGTTGTTGTCAGGCATGAGGGACAGGAAGGTGGTCAGGTTGGGGAACTGAAATCCCACGAATGAGCCCTCCAGGAAACCATAGAAACTGTGGTTGTAGTTGTCACCATAGCAACGGAGAGGTCTTGGTTCTAGAATGGCGAAGCAGAGTGAGGTCAACTATCAGTCAAACTTTGCTTCCCTAGGTTCTTGTGTCCTCCTCATGCCACTTCCTTTACCTCTGAGAGACTGAATGATGTGGTTGTAAATTTCTCTCCGCGTGACGTCATGAAGCATTGAGAGAGTTGAGTTCAGGACCACCACTCTGAAACAGATCATACATAACGAAGACATGAAAGTATTGGGACCATTGGCACGATGGTCAACAATAAAAGCCTCAACACAGAAGATGACAGACAGAAGAAAATGCCTATACCCTCTCATTCACGTCACTTACGCCTGCTGCTCGGTACTGCAGTTCCTTCCTGCCACCATGCTGAAGAACGGTGCAACATGGCGTGGCGACAGGCCGACCAACAGGGGGCGCAGGCGATTGTGGAGCCAGACTAACACTTCTCGGTCACCCACAGAAGGACTGGAGAGATTTGCACGATCAAACACAACTTGCAACATGGCTGACCTCACCTCAGGGGGGAACGGACTCTCATGGCCCTACAGGAAAAAGAAGAAACAAAAAGAAAAAAAGGAGAGGGTGAGAGAGGTGGGCCAGGAAGGAAAAGGGAACGAAGGAATGAAGAGGGAGGATGAGGGATGGACGGGGAGAAAGCGTTGAGGAGAGGCAGGAGAGAAGAGGCGTCCTACTATTTCTGAAGATTTGGAGGGAGCAAACTTCAATAAACGAATGAATAGAGAATACATTTTACTTCTGCAATTTCGGTGCTGCAACAAAGATCACCTGCTGCTCATTGAAACAGGATCATGTTTGGAGATGGGTCAATTTTGTTACACTCCTCTTTGACTCTTTGACTTTGACTATTTGGGTCTATGAAAAACAAATGATCTTTTGAGGAAATTCCTTCTGTTGAGGTGGTGAAACTTCCTCCCTGTCAATCATGTAGCCCAGCCTACCCATTCATGTGTAACCATTCACATGAATTGTGAAGATAAACTTTGTTTCATTGGGTATATGTGAACTAAAATATCACACGTTCCCTGGTGCTTATGCAAGAGACAGGATATTATTTGAGACTAAAGTGGAAAGTGGAAACAGTATGGAAACAGTCCCTCACCATTAAGGCAGATGAGAAGTCATCAAAGAAGGCTGCGAAGAGCTGATTGGGGACGTGGTCCATCACCATGGTAACCTGAGCAGGAGAGGTGAGCTGGCCCGGCGTGGAGGAAACCTCTGCTAGCTGTCTCACTGTCAGCTGCGGCAAGGCATCCATCTGCATGTACAAGCACACACACACACACACACACACACACACACACACACACACACACACACACACACACACACACACACACACATTACTGTGTTACTCAAAATAGAGACTGAAAACTAGCAGCATTCAACAATAATATACAATGCAAAACAAACAGACAGTACCGCTGAAAAGTTGGAGTACAGCCTCTGGAGGTCACGGACGAGGACAAGGGCAGAGAAACCTCCCAAGTTCTTCTCCAGCCATTCGCCACTGTTTGGATTGTGTAAGCTGCAGCTGGGATCTGGACCACACGTACACAGGCCAAGTTCAGCTAGACACAACTCAAACAAAACTGATTGTATATCAAGAACCTAATGCTATGGATCATGGATAACAAAGGTTATTTTTTCTTTGATTTACTGTAGAACAAGGAAAAGCGATCGCACATCACATGGTCTTGATGTGCAATGGAGCTTAGCGTAAGTTCAGTCAGGAAGGCTACCTCCTCCTTCATTCATATTTCATCCAGCTCTGCATCATCCAACCACCCTAGCCCACGCTCCTTTCTCCTCCCCTTCCTCCCTCTTCAGAAACCAATCACTAACCATTTCCCTCTATTTGTACCCCCTCAGCTGCTTCTGTGTGCTCCTGCACATTTCTCATACTGTTAATAAATGTTTATAATTGTAATCCTAACCTCTCGTGATTGAAATCAGTTTTCCTGCTGTTCCTGCATGCTGTGGTTTATAGATAACACATTTCCTTGGCTAGCACCTATTTTTACTTGGATACTTTTATTGTAGGAGAATACTTATTTATCAGACTTGTGTTATTCATTTTCAAGATTTGTTTTAATTTATTTCTAAACCCCTACCGTATGGGAACTCAAGAACCTACCTGCAGTGTTGTTCCTGGTCAGGAAGGCCTTTATAAAGTGTGTGTAGACAGAGATCTGCCTGGACAGTTTCATGTTTGGCCGGTGATGGCTCAAGATCTGGACACTGGGGTGAGAGATGAGTTGAGTTGAGGGGAATGAGAAACCGTGTAATGACGTAAACTGTACTGTAACTGGAGCACTCTGCTTCAAGATGCCAGTAAAGCTGAGGAAGGCTCCCCACACAGTAAACTCTGTGATACTTACATGGCTTGGTAGGTGCTGCAGCTTAAATTCCTAGTGATGAGACATGACAGGAAGTCAGTGGACACAGCAGGCAGGAATGGGCGGAGCCTGCGGTTGAACCACAGCTGGATGAAAGCAGGGTCTTGGAGGTTAGACGTGGTGAAGGTATCCAATCGGATTTCTCTTATAGAATCCAGAATCAGTGACACGGCAGGGTCGCTGGGGTCAAATGTCTACAAGAAACAGAAAGGAGTGAAAAAGCCAGATTCAAGCCTGTGATTCAATACTCCATATTTATGTGGAAGTCATGGCAAAATGGGTCTGATGGGTATATAATAAAAAAATTTCCACAACTTTTGTTCCATATTGGTATTTGCTACCACAGAAATGGACTTCCATTCCCATTTCTATCCACCTACACTGCCAGCAATATCACATTAACTAAGAATATAAACATTTTAAATGATTTAACTCACATCCTGTCTTCTTGCTAACCTCACAAGGTAATATGTAATAAGATCTGTATCGAGTAGCAAGTCCTTCATTACATCTAGAAAAGTTCAATTTCATTGCATTATATTTCAGCGAACACTGCTGTGTTGATTTGTACCATGTTGGCAAGCAGGTCCAGAGCAGCATCCAGCACTACAGAGGCTTTGGAGAGGAACATCTTCCAGACGGGTCTGGAGCCACTGGAGTTGGAGGACCGGTTACACTTCAACACTGCTGCCAGATCCTCTGCTCTTAACGCTGACAGCTGGGTGACGGTAAATAGGTGAATGATAAATAAGTGAAGATACAAATATACTTAAGATCACAACTAAACATCATTTCATATAATGGTAATAGTAGTTCAGTACAGTAGTACAGATCTGAGGTGTCTTGGTGCCTTACCGAAGCACAAGCATATTCCTCAATGCCAAAGTCACAGAACCGTCCATTCATCTGCCTATTGTCAAGGTGGCGCTGTAGCACCGTGCTGTGGCAGAAAAATGAGAGAGCTCAAAATTTTGATAACATTATATTTAAAAAATAAATAAATATATAAATATAACTATTTAAAAATAGTTATATTAGACTGAAAATGAGACAGCAAAGCGTAATTTTTGCTTTAGAAATCTCACCTGTTCACTTGAACACAAAGGTCTGTTTCTGTGAAAGCAGCAATACATTAATTAATGGTGATAATTAACAATAAAATGTTCAATTATTTTCTAAAATTAAATGGTAAAAGAATGGTATACGAACACTTACCATTTGCTGGGGTAACGTTGCACTTCAGGAAAAAAAAAGATTAAAATGGTTATGAATCCGCTGTCATGAGACCGATACTCATGTTAAACTTGAAAGGATAAAAGCACATCCATATACATACCTCTCCACTGTATATGATGCAGCCTGTGAGAAAAGTGCAGATAAGTGCAAATAAGTTTTGGTGCAGTTTTTAAAATTCATACCAACATCAAAATGTTCATTGAAAATTATAGATTGGCTATTAACAGAGTGGTAAAGGAGAAAACAAGACGTTCATGGTCGGATGAGACGGTTAAAGAATGAATTTATCAAGTTTATCCTAGTTTAAATGGAGACTAGCTGTTAAAACCCATTATTTATGTAGAAGTTTTGTTTCTTGTTTTGATTGTTTTTGAATTAACTGTTGATATTATCTTTTTGTTTTCATTTCATCCCTTGTAAACAACAATGTGTGACAGTGTTTTGAAACGTTCTATACAGTAAGGATTATTATTATCATTGTTATGTAGACTGGGTCTCTCACCTGGGGGTATGTGCTTAGACAAGGCCAGCTTGCTGTTAGTGATGGATGCTGCTATGTCAAGAGGAACAATAGGCATGGCCTGGTCCAGTCTGGTAAAACTGGAAGCCAACAACATTTTGGGTTAGCAACATACCGTGATCATTTATCAAATGGAGTTATTTATCGTCTCGTCAGATTTGAACTCACAGTATTTTGTATGATGAACAGGAAATGTTTCCCTTGGAAAAAGATAAAACAAAGTTTATTACTTTAATCAAGAGGTGCAAAGTGTCATTTCTGAATTAAAATGAAAAGGTAAACGTATAACCTATAACTATATTCTTTTTACCTCTTCAGAGAACATGACAAGGTGGGACAGGAACTCAGGAAGTCTCCTCTCCTCTGGAGACGCAGTCAGGTAGTCAAACAATATGTTGATAGTGACTTCTTTCCCTGGAAGAGTAGAACGAGGCAACACCAGCAGCTCTGCACTCTGTTTTGGAGACAGGAGTCGAAGAGACTCCAACTAGAAAGAAGGGAAGTGGAGAAAAGCATTATCACCACTGGCTGTTGTATTATTTTGACAAGGGAATTACATTATGTTGTCAGCAGTAAAGTCTTACAGGGGAGAACTCTGGGTTGAGATCCAGCAGATCTCTGAGGGACATGAACACTGAAAATGGCCCAAAGTTCTTCTGTAGCCAGTCTACACTGCTGTTGGAGCTGGACACACAGCCTGGATCTTCAGGGGATGGATCAGAATTAAACATCAAGACATGAAAATATCTGTAAATGCTAACAGACTAACAGACATTCAGATAACGTAGTGGGCCAGTACCTGAGTGTGGATGGGATAGGAAGCGGAGGATTAGCTCCCTCAAGACCAGATGCTGCTGCTTTACGCCCATCTTATCAAACTGGTGGCTAAATTCCTGTAGTCTGAGAATAACATGAGACATAACTTCAGAATGAGACAGAATGAGAAATAATTTCATGAATGTGACCTTTCTTTACGGAGGCTTAACCTCTTGAGACAAAAATAACAAATATCAAATCTGATGGATATGGATATGGAAAGTGAAATACGTGCCTAGTGGAGCTGTGAAGGCTTTATGCCGCGGTATGGCCGGGGATAAGACGTTTCTAGATCAACACTTACATTTGCTGGTATGAATGACAGCTGAGGTTCCTGCGGCCGAGACAGTGTAGAAACCTTCCTGACGCAGATGACAGGAAACCTCTCAGACGCCCAGCGAACCACTTCCTGACAACATTGCTGTCACTCAGCTGCTCGTCGCTTAGGAACGACACTCTCATCTCTCCAATCACATCCAGAACCTCAGAGGCTGATGAACCAATCGTGGTCGTAGACTGGAGGAGAGATCAATGATCGCTAACATAAACCGGGGTCACCGTTAAATATTTTTAATTGAATCATTTTTATTTATAGTGTCATGGTGCTTTTGTTATGTAGGTGGTGGCAGATGAGGTGAATGACAGCCGAAGTAAACACCAGCTTGTTGTTGGGAAATGGGGAAGAATCTGGTTTCTTTTCCCCAGCAAGTGAGAGAAAAGACTGGAGTTCACGGAGAACCAGATCCGCCGATGACCCTCCTGAATGTGTTTCAAACAGGTCTGATGTAGAGATGAGTTGTGTGTATGTTAGAGGTTCCTCAAGCCACTGACCATATTAGCAAGGATGTCCAGAGCTGGGTTCAAGACAGACGACAGCTTGGTGAGCAGCATCTTCCACACCACTTTAGATTGATTGTTGTTTCCAGGCAGATTACATCTCAGAAGAGACACCAGATGATTGGCTGTGAAGTTCTCTAGCTGTGTGAGAGAGAGAGAGGGAGAGAGAGAGAGAAAGAGAGAGAGAGAGAGAGAGAGAGAGAGAGAGAAAGAGAGAGCAAGAAAAAAATGATTTATTTTTATGTTATATTTTGACTCTGCCTGTGTTTTTCAAGATACTCTGACCTAAGAACCCAAAGTCTTTGATTTAGTCAAATAAGTAGGATGTTGCACAGAATCTACTCAGAATCAACCTCAAGACAAAAGAATATAATAAGTTCGATTATCACCTCTGCACATGCATATTCCTCCAGGGTGAAATGACAGGGAACATCCACAGAGACTGATGTGCTCAGGTAATGCTGCAGGTTGGTGCTGTGGATAAATGAAAAATAGCAAATTTCATGTAAACACATTAACTGTTGCAACACTTTGGAGGATTTTAGATACAGGCAATGAAGAATGGGTTACCTGTTGATTCCACTGCAGATATTAGTACCTGGAAAATGGCACAGAAAATCAATGCAGCTCAAGTAGCAATCATGACAATAGTAGATCAAACTATAGACCAACGTTTGTCGAAGAGCTCTTACCATTGAATCGGGTTACTGAGCACTGTGAATGAATGAAACCACATTTTAATGAAAATCAATGGAAGTGGAATAAGAGCGATAAAATATAAGTAAAATAGATGAATTGACTAAGTAGAGAGAATATAAAGAAATCTCACCGTAATATTCTCTGGCAGACAATCTGTCCAAATAAACACATAGAAAACATTCAGTCAGCGTATCTCAACTGTAGTCTACTCATTTATATTTACAGAAGAAGAAGAGGGAATGGAGTGTTAGCTTGGCTCTTATGGCAAAGAGGCACAGAGGCACAGATTGAGGTTGAGCTGTTCAAATCAGGTAACTGTGTAGCTTTGTGTGTATGGTCGCTCTGTGTGTGTGTGTGTGTGTGTGTGTGTGTGTGTGTGTGTGTGTGTGACTGACCCTCCGGTGCAACATTAATCAGCCTATCTATGTAGGTCTGGGTGGCTGGTTCCATTTTTGGAGGTAGAGATGGTATGGCCCTGATCAAACGCTTAAAACTGACACAGGAACAATAAAAACAAATTGAATGACACGAACAAGAAGGACGTCTCCAAAATGGAACAGATCTGACAACACTGGGTTAATCTAACAGAATGTAAAAGTTGGCTAGAATAAATCACCAAATGCTGTTAAGTTATAAAAAACGTCTGCAAGCGCTCACATGGGTTTGTAGACACCGCAGGGTAGAGTAACCTGAGAAACAAAATATTTCACTATGACCAATTTGGGACGGTTCAAAGTTTCCCATTCACTTCAGAAGCAATCATAAGCAGACTAGTTACCTCTGTGGCTAGTTGGAGCAGGTGGTGCAGGACCTCTGGGAACCTCCGGTCTTCTGGAGACTCCGTCAGGTAGTCAAACACTCTGTGGATGACGACTTCTTTCTCTGGTGGCGTACGAAGAGGCAACACCAGCATCTCCGCAGTCTGCCTCGGAGACAGGAGGTGTAGCGACTCCAGCTGGAGGAGGAGAGGAGAGGAGAGGAGAGGAAGAGGAGAGGAGAGGAGAGGAGAGTAGAGGACAGAAGAGGAGAGGAGAGGAGAGGAGAGGAGAGGAGAGGAGAGGACAGGACAGGACAGGAGAG
>JAXDDX010000167.1:270000-457500 GCA_034670405.1 Hoplostethus atlanticus | reverse complement strand
TGGTTGAGGCTCACCGCTGTGAAGAGCTCCCTGGCCAGTGAGTTGAGACGTCCGGTCAGCTCTACAACCATTCTCAATATCGTCTCCTCGGATAGTGTCAGGTTGCTGCGGGCGAAGCACTGCAGGACGTGAGCTACATTTTCCACCGCGTTGGTCAACTGCAAAGCAAAAGGGTAGGCGAAGAGATTGAGAGAAGGATGGGGAAGAGACGGATGTCAGCGTAGAGGAGTTCTCTTTAATACGCTTATGACAACTACACATCATTCACAGGGGAAAAAAAATCCAATAAAAGCATAAAAAATGTATTAATAAAAATGGAATGAAGCCTTCTCACGCCACATGATCGCTCCTCAAGGGTGATGCTACAGATGTCCTGGGGTTCAGAGGTATCGTTGTCTGTACCAAAGTCCAAATAGCTGCACACAAACAAGGAAAACGATCAAAAGACATTAGACTGCACTATCACAGTATACCTTTGTGCTGTGGTGGCTGAGTGGACTGGTGTGCCTTTTAGCTCATGTCATCATTTCACACGTAATCTTAACATCTATCTTTACTGCACTACATGAAAAATAAATCAAATATTGGACTGTTATAATTGTTTTAAAAACTCACAATACGTGGTGGAAGGTAGCCGTGATGTTTTCAGGCAGCTTGGCTTGCTCCTCGGTCAAGAACCTCCGCAGCACTGGCATCACCACATGACCGTACCAGTCCTCCACATCCGTCACGTCAAACTTTTCCCCCTCTGGAGTTAGGGATGCGTTATGTGGCCGGTAGATGCCCGCCAGCTCAGCCAGAGTCCAGTTGAGCAGCGCCTGGGCCAGAGTGGCGCCTCTGATGTCTGATACGTTCCTCTGGAGAGGCGAAGCAGACGGGGAGTCGCTTCAGTTAGCAGACATACTGTAACACTTTCATATGTAGGTGTGTGTGTGTGTGTGTGTGTGTGTGTGTGTGTGTGTGTGTGTGTGCATGTACCTTGTGTGTGAGGGAAACAAACTCACTAACGAGGCTCCCAATAGGTCTGAAGGCTCCCATGAACCCCTTTACAACCTGTAAGTGTGGCAAAATAAAGTTATTGTTATATTGTTATTATCAATCGCAATATTTATATAGCACTTATCTAAAAACAGAGTGCCTCACATAAAACCAGAAGAAATCTGGAATAAAAATGAATAAAACAAGGGAACAAAAGAAATAAAAGGGATAAAAAAAAACATTAAGATAAACTATTAAAGCCAGTCTATAAAAATGAGTCTTAAGAAGAGATTTAATAAATAATACTGATCTAGTGAGTCTGAGTTCCTCTGGCAGGTTGTTGTGCAGCATAGGGGCCGTGATGGTGACCGCTCAGTCAGCTTTGGTCTTCAGTCTAAAGTACAGAGGAGCTCTGTCTGTGCTCAGGTTGGTAGGGGGTTAAAAGGTCTGTAATGTAGCTGGGGGCGGGACCCTGTTGAGCTTTAAAATCAATTCTGAAACTGACCGGCAAACAGTGTAAATGTGTGAGAGTGGAGATGATATGGGCTCTTCATTTAGGACCAGATAAGTTCCTAAGATGAAGACGAGAGACTGACAAGTGTAGCGGTTACAGTTACACCTTATTTTTTCTATATTCCTCAGGTGAAAGAAAGTGGACTACCTTCTTTACCCGATCCTCAAACGTTAGATCACATTGATTTAATGTTGCTAGAACGACTACTTTTAACTTCTTGTGCAGAAATTACAATTGCCTGCCAATATCTATTCTCCAGTACCTCTCTGAGGCTATCTTGTGGTGAAGGTGGTGAGTAGGGGTCATATGTGGGTCTAGCAGTGTAGGTGTATGGGTATCCAGGGCTAGCCCAGTTGTGGCTCCCTCCGGGGGTGGGGGTGGGGCGGGGGCCTTCGTCCCCTGTCATCAGGCTGTGGAAGACGAGGCTTAGGGTGCCGTTGTCCAGGCCTGCAACCTCAGGCCTCAGCAGCAGCTCGGCCTTCTGCTCTGGGGAGAGCAGATGAAGGACCTCCAACTGTGTGTGAGAATAAAGAGGAGAGAGGAGAGAGGAGAGAGGAGAGAGGAGGATGAAAAGATGTAAGGAGAGGTGGGATGAGGGGGAAGAAACAAGGTTGTAGCAAAGCCAGTAGATGGTCTGTATAAGAACAGGAGCCCTGTAGTACAGAGTAGAAAAACTAATTCTTCTATTTATTATAATTCCACAACAACAGTTTCCACAAAGTCTCTCTGGAGAACAAACAGCATAACAGCATTTACTCAGCTGATACTCCTTATTCAAGAATATGTTATTTAGAACTGACACTAATCTAAAAGTTTGGATCTCTGAGAAACGCTTGAAAGAAATTGAAATATATCTGAATATCTTGTGGTAAGGTTTTCTCAAATTGTTGTCCCATCATATATTTCATTCAAATATGAACACATTAATGTTCCTAAATATAAAATTTGGTCTTTTAACAACTAATACCAGATATTGACTAAATCAATATGGTCCTCTATGTGTTATTGTTGCTACTGCTAGTGCTTTAACTTGAAAAATATTTTAATGATTAATTATTATCAATTATTAATTATATCATAATAGTAGTTAAAATATAATAATATTAATAATAATTGCTATTATTGTTTTCTGTTTTTTTTGTGTATTAGTGTATTCGTTTTTGATAAATGATGAAACAAAAGGTAGTGGACTCAGACTTTTGGACCCCCACCGTACAGCAAGGTGAAGTACCGGTTCAACTCACACCACTGAAGAGCATGTTGAGTGTTGAAAAGTCGCTCATGCGGGCCATAGCGCTGAACGAACCAAAATTCCTCATCAGCCACTCCTCACTGCTCTCCTCTGGCCTCACGCAGCCTGGATGAAGACGGCATCACACACACGAGTTAGAGTCGATAAGAGGATGAGAGATATATGGATGTTAGTTAAAGTTAAATAGCATGTAATAGATGATATATAATATATGTATAGTACAGTTAACTCAAATTAAAGTCAGTGGCATGAAAGCTGTACCGGCTACTCCTTTTCCAGACAGGAAGGGGTACATAAAGAACGTATAGATCCACTTTTGTCTCACTGGATTCATCTCGGAGAAATGGAGGCTCAACTCCTTCACCCTGCGAACAGAGACGGGGAGATAAGCTGTCTGAACAACAGGTGTGGTGGCAGAGGGAGGCAGACGGACAGAGAGATAGGGGAGATAGAGGAAGATAAGAGATGCAAAATGCAGAGATAAATACCGAGACGAAAGAAAGCGACAGAGACAAGAGACAGGTGAACACACATACACAGTCCGGTAGGTGGCACAGCTGAAGTTCTTGGTGCTGAGGCAGGACAGGAACTGTTTGGTGATCGAGCTCAGCAGCGGTTTGATTTTGACCTGCAGCCACATCTGGATTAGGTCTTGATCCTGGAAAGCCTCGGCCCCAGGTTTGAGCACCATCGCTGCCTGCAGGTTCAGAATTGGCACTCCTGACATGCTGGACCTCTGTAGGAAAAGAGAGTCATGGGAAATGTATCTAAGCAATGTGAATGAATGTGTTGCAACGCTGCACAGCACACGACACAGGTAGACCGTTTCAGGTGACGTTGGTTAACATTCAGGGAATACGGTGAAGACAGGCTTGGCAGCGGACTATTACTCATTGCGTAACCTATTTCTCACAACACGAATGACAGGAATATGTTGTGACGACACCGACTGGTCCGGTTGGCGTTAGTAACGACATGCCTTCCACTGCTCTTCTACTTTTCTACATTCCTGTGCTGTTGCTAACGTCCAACTGTTACCATGAAGGTGTACACATCCAGAGAAGCCTCGATCACTCCTTTCAGCCTCAGCATGTGATCTTTCCCCGTGTCCGCCGGCGGCAGTCCCACACACTGCAGGAAACGCAAGGTGGGATCTGGGACCTTGGGGTGGAGGAAAAGACAACATAGGGGAAAATTGATCAACGCAGATAATGAATGAGACAATTTCATACAATATCGTAAGAAAATGAACTAAAACCAAAAACTAAACTGCCACTGTCCAAAGAGAGCTGGATCTCCCATATTGCTAACATCAGACAACACACACACTGTACCAAAGCCCTCTGTGATGACTGTTGAGGCACATAAATACTGAGCTGAGGCAATCAATACATAATGTTGAGGAACATCTTGTGGTATGGACGATTTCCCAGGGAGAAGTGTGCTAAACCACTCCACCATGTGTGTGACGGCCCCTCTGCTTAGTCTGTGTGTGTGTGTAGGTGCTGTATCAGTTACTGTCTACCCATGTTGTCTTTGAGGTGCCAGAGGAGCTGACTGCAGTAGCCAACGGGCCCAGTGTGTCACGCCCTCCACCTCTGCCTCCTACCTGTCTGTCTGTCTGTCTGTCTGTCTGTGTGTGTGTGTGTTGGCGGGCGTGGCTCCAGACTCCGGCTCCTCCCTGACTCATCACCACCTCCCGCTCACCTGCTCTACCCCGCACACCTGCCATCCATCAACTCATCACCACCAGCATAAGAACCCCGGCTTTCCATCCACTCATCGCCAGATTGTTGTTTGTACTGCCCTGTCAGTCTCGGTTCTCGGCCGCTTTGCAGAGTTTCTCTCAGAGTTCCCTTTTGCCTACTAATCCTGATTATCCTCTACTCAGATCCAGTCTCCTTCCCTGATCCCGCCTGCTGACCTACCACCGCCCGTCTACCCTGCCTGCCTGCCTGCCTGTCTGTCTCCTGGTTCCCTGCCTGCTGTCCTGTCTGCCTGTCTCCCAACTCTGTTCATTCCGCTCCTGCACCAGCCCGTCTTCCCCTTGCCATCCCTACATTGCCACCAGGGGTGGTAAAAAGTAGAAAGTAAAGCTTCAGAAAGTAGAAATCCTAACCACGTATTTGCTCCAACCTGGCTCTTACCAAGATGAAGAGTTGTGCTAATTAGAATCACCTGGTATATGGGATGGGTGGAGGAAAAACATGGTCAGTACTTCTACTTTCTACTTCTACTTTTTACACCCCTGATTGCCACCCTTTGAACTGTCTCCGAGTAAACCTGGTTTTTGTTCCTACTCCGTCTCTGTGTTCTGTGGTTTGCACTTGGGTCCTGTACACGATCGTAACACAGTGCTCTACCGGATATAAAAGTCCCAGCTTCCTTTGTTTAGCCTTTGTTTGGTTTTTACTCCCTACACTATTCACATGAACACTACTGATGTCACTGACTACCACACCTCAGTTTATTTATCGGCATTTTGTGTCTTTTCCCGTTTTCGTCATAGCCTTTGGGCCGGGTTATGACAGGTGTCTCTATCAAATGACATCATTATACTTATGTGCTGAGTCATAACTAATTGACTGTAAATAAAACTCTGCTTTACAAAACAGATCTAAAAGCTTCAACTCTCTCCTGGTGTATTCTACCTGGATCAGTAAGAGTATTAGCAGGTGATCAACATGAGGGAAAAAAAAGAACTTGAAGTTGTTGGTATGTGACTCTACTGTACTGCAGAGCCTTGCAGGACCGGCCCGTTGTAGCGTCAGAGGAAACAGAATTAATGATTTACTTTCGTATAGTGCAGGAGCATTTTTAGAAACCTACAATTAACTTTGAAACAAACACCGATGCTATTCCTATGAGCTTTGATAGCTCAGTCATTGCGTACCATTTGCCGAAGCCAGACACGAGCGAACCCTGACTAACTTCAGCACATGACTTTGCAGATTTAATGTGTTTGAGCTTTTTTTTTTTCCCACCAAATTCAGTTTTACTTCTTTACTAGCAGTGCCAATATCTCTGAATAAGAAAACCCTGCCCATCTCTTCAAATCACCCTGGAGCTTCTTTGGACTTGGTTTACTATTCAGTGTTAAGAAAGCAGTTCCAGAAAGTGTCTCTAGATAACACAATATATTAGAGCCTGTCTCTTTTATTTCTAGCTTTGGGAGGGACTTGTTAATATTCTAAGATTATCAGAAAATATGAATTCTGTTTTAGGGTAGAATTTCATCTAACGCTGTATAACGCTGTAATCATCAAAACAATCTAATCCATCGACAAATGGGTAAACCTAGTGCTGGGTACTGGACTGGATATATGTTTAGCATTGGTAGGTGAGAATGCATGTGTGTGTGTGTGTGTGTGTGTGTGTGTGTGTGGTTGAGAACATCACTCACCTGAGCACAGTTATTTTCTGTAATACAGGTTTCATTTCTGTGGATTCAGTGAAACAACAAAAAGAAAAAGAAATGAGCATATTCACACTCCATATTTAGAACGGGGGAAGTTTTGACAGGAACATGTTTTACTGGCTTTGTTGGAAAAGGTATTGTCTCTTGACCACTGTCTGATCTCACCTGTGTACACTTGATGTCTCTGTTGGAACAAGCAAACATGGTTCATTAATTACACCGGAATACGACATGATTTGAAAATGAAGTCCTTTTAAGCATTTCTTGACACCCCGTATCCAATTGGACGAAGGAAACTGCAGAAGATAATTCCCTAACCTAACCACCCATCCTTACCCCTGCAGCTTGCCAATAGGTAAACCAGTAGGAAGAGGTAGGGTGAGGTCATGATGTGACAGATCCTCTCATGGGGTCAGGGGGCTCTCTGCAGAAAATCACTGGGGAGGGAAGCAGGGAAAACAGGCTATGCAGTCAGTCACTAAGTGAGTCTCTAACTCACAAGACCAACAAAATTCATCCTCATCAGACACCTGGGCACATGATCACGGCTAGCTATAGCTAACCTGCAGCCAATTATTAAATGTGTACTTATACAATTCTGGTTGTCATCTAATTGGATGTTTTTTTACTGCAATGAAAGCAATAGGTTTCAAGACGCTGTGCTTTGCGTCATGCGTATCAACATCTCTTAGCTCTTCTAAAATCACTGCAAAGCCTCTCATGGCTTATTACAGCCCATTATTGTCATCAGTCATCAGTATTAAATGCCTGAAATAAAGCACAGGGGCCGTGGAGTCGCCGGCAGAAAAGAATCAGGGCGTGTTAGTCAGTGGAGCTATTTCACAGTAGTGATCTTGACGTGTATAAAGGCGATGAGATAATAGACGCATCAGTTGAAAGAATGCTGAAATTCTACACCATGCGCCTACACAATACAATAACACTACATAGACACAAAGACAATGACCACATAAACCCAGTCAAAATACATACAAGAGTACAATACCCCTGGTTTTTCTTGTTCCACGACTATCCTTGTTAACAATTTTATCTGTGGTTGATCTTTAACTATTACCTAAAACCAAGTGGAATATGTTTTTACACAATCCCATGCTAACTACCTGTTAACTACCTACCTACTCACTTCTGTTAGATGTCTTTCCAAACACCTTTT
Source organism: Hoplostethus atlanticus (assembly GCA_034670405.1). Lineage (NCBI taxonomy): Eukaryota > Metazoa > Chordata > Actinopteri > Trachichthyiformes > Trachichthyidae > Hoplostethus > Hoplostethus atlanticus. The sequence continues at coordinate 450,164 of JAXDDX010000167.1, read as the reverse complement.
TCAGCTCCCTTCCCATTCCCAGGGTTTCTTGAGTTTGAGGAAGCTACATTTCTGCTAAATTACTTCCCAGCACTCTCAGTCTTGTTTGCTAATCTAGTATGGCTCTCCCTCCTTTAGTGTCTTGCAACACACATGCTTTCCTAAGAGTAAATATATGGTTAAAGTGTAAGTGTTTGTCTCTCTGGCCAAGCCCAGGATCATTCTCCTTGAACACATTTGTAATTGTGTCAGCTTTTGTCAGTTCCAAGGTATTGATATTGTTGGTTTCATATGACTAATATGCTATTCCTAAAGCTGTGATTTAACAAAAGTGGTGTTACAACATTTGAAAATGTTTGTTCAGTGGTGTTGAATGAACAAGACCGTATCCACACCACAGCCCTACATCCTCCTTTCCTTCCCTCTTTATGAAGGGGAATACATTTTGGACCATTACGTAGCTGTGATGATGGTTCCAACCCTGAAACCTTCTAGAAAGGTGTTGTCATGATTAACTATACGGTATTTTTTGCCATTGAAGCTGAGGCGTGTTTGCTCAGGGAGAAATCAACACATTTCACTGACAGCAATTGGAAGCCAGTGATTTTGTGAGCTATTAACACGGCTGAATTTTTATAATGTATATTTTTGTAATGTGACTTGGTGTTCTCTCTCTCTTGGTTTTTTTGTTCTTAAAGACCGTTAGAAAATACCTTTCAGTAGATATTCAGTAGACTTTCTCTTCACGTTAAATCTGAATCCACACGGAGTTCTAGTCAGTGTTTATGTGTTATTCCCAACTGGCATGTTGTTGCTGGAGGTACGCACTCACATGTGATGCGCGGTAGCAACAAGACCAGGTTATGATACCTTATGATCAGCATCACATGGCATAAAAAAACCCAATACAGATTGGATCACATACAGCCTATCAGTGCCCATTGCTGTATACCATTTAATAATCCTACAATCATGCTATTTCATTTTTGTCAGCCCTGTACTGTATTATCACACACCAAAATAAGCAGTAGATGCTCACAACAGCAAACAAAATGAACTTAAATGATTTGAACATTTAATTGCATACTCCATAACTGATGGTAAGGTAGGTTTCTGAACAGATGACATGAAATCAAAGCTCACCTAATCTCCTGTAGAGCTGTTGGAGTCCTTCCGCCGTGTGTAGTCTAATCAGTCAGTGATTAACTGTGGCTCTGTATCATGCTTCCTCCCTCCCTCTCTCTCTCTCTCTCTCTCTCTCTCTCTCTCTCTCTCTCTGTCACCTGAGATGCACTGGAACCAGGAAACTGCTCCAGGGTGTGTTGACAACAGAAATGATCATGGTCGACTCCCCCAGTGGTGCAAAAGGGGGCAGGGCAAAGCCGGCCTCTATTTAAACGCTTAAAAGTCATGTTACTGGTGTGTGCCCTTTGTATAAAGTTTCATACTGATTCATGTTTAACTTGGGTTACACCTCTGAGGAATTGTGTTTCGACATATTAGCCTTTAGCTTTGTACACAGTTTAACGTTTTTATTCTATATCTATGACAAGAAACCCTCTAGTTTAAGGTCAGTCAGCTCCCACAGTTATATTTTCCCAATGGGATTGCAATGACATTAATACCAATTTAACTGTGAACATTCAAAGTGTCATTTATTTAAGTCAAAGCAACTCATTGTTACTTAACACAGCATACCTCTGTGAAATAAGGCTGTTATTTGAACAGAAACAACTCTAGTGTTGATTATTCCTTTCAATAAATAAGTTGCCGTTTATGTTTCCATGTTTGTAGGTTGATTTTAAGATTTTAAGGTGTCAAAGACTATTTTTTGTTCAGAATTGCAATAATCACATACAGTCACACTGTAGAGGGCCGGGTGACGTGTCTGGTGATACACACACACACACAAACTCATGCCGACACACATGCACACACAGATCCAGTTGGACTGGTTTTTAGTGGCTTCTCCATATATTCTCTCTGTGACTGTGATTCCTGTTGAGTATTTGGAAAACACAAAGGATGTACTGCCACGGGAGGCACTCAACTCAATACAAAAGAGTGGCTGAATAGAGTGGGAGCATAATCTTCTTTTTAATAGCCATACACTTGAAAGCTGTTAAACAGCACTAAAATACAAAATGGGAAATGGATTTTAACCAGTATGTTCAAAAATCACTGAAATAACATACAGACCATCCAAAATAAACACCCAACATTAGCTTAACCACAATATACTAAGATGCACTCATGATAAAAAACAACATTCATCCTAATTAAGATGAACAAATCCAACAAGCCAGCGTTAGAACACCAATGTTCTACAACAATGCTGTAGGAGCTGGACACACAGCCGGGGTTACCCTCCGATCCCTTCTTCGTGGTTATCTTGGGAGGATGAGGTGTTTGAGGACCACAGCTCAGCTCATGGGATCTAAGCAGTGATGCTGGTTGAAACTAGAAGACAGAAGTGAGTTATGTCATGGTATAATATGGATGCAGTACTTCTTGTGCACACATATTGAGCATGTGATGTGATTGACAGCTGAGGTGTCTGCTGCTGGGGCAGTGTAGTAACCTCCCAGATACAAAGACCACTTGACAACACACCTGTATTTAAAATTTGTGTTCAAAAGATGCCATTCATAATCTCGTAGAAATCTGTAATCCCAAAACGGAAAACAATTGTCCCCACATCCATTGCTGAAATTATGACTATTCATAATTTGTGATGACTCTATCTGAAATCTGAAAATATCATGATGGTCTGTACTGAAATGTAGCTTCCTCAAGCCTCTTCATATGATACTCTGAACCTTCATATAGGGACTGGTCATTTTGGTGGGGTATGTATGTAGCATCCTTCTGTATTGTGGGATTACTAGGGCTCTGTTTCATAGAGGTCCAGCAATTTAAGGAATTAGCCAATTTAGGAGTTTCTTCTTTTTCGTTTAAAACTTTGTTTAGTCGAGGCAAACATCGCCAGATCACCGAAAGAAGACTTTTGAGCGTTTTACACACTACAGAAGATGGAGTAAATGTTTCCATGGACGCTGGAGGGCAGCAACACGCTTTTCGCCGTGTAGTCTGCCGGAAATTGTATTCGAAGAAGACGAAGCGGAAGCAGACCAAAAACAGACAAATGTTTCTGTATGGCGCCGCCGTGATATTGAGGGTCAACTTCAGGAATAACAGTGTTTCGGATTATTGTCTTGCAGTGTAAATACAGTCAGATACCTGATCGAGCATGTAGAAGCTCACACCGCAGTGTGGGGGGGGCAGGTGATGCTGATGCCGTTTCTTTCACCAATGTAACCAACAAAACGTGTTTTATTTTTCTCAGAAGCATATTTACCCGTCATGTCGCCGTCAGTACTACAGTTATGGCTCAGTAGTAAGCGCCAGCTCGTGAAAGCATGCCAACATGGTTGCCTAAATAGTACCGTGACCCAGAGAGGCCTCCATGGTCGCACACCGGTGAGGAGCAGGGCTGCAGCCCAGGGAGGTGGGCTAGTTCACGCCTCTGCGAAAAGATGCTGCTCTCTGGACCATCGCGAAGTGAGGGTGAGGTTTGCACCGAGTCCAACAGGTAAGCCTTTTTCTTCTGACTCTTTTTCTTCTTCTTGTACTTTATTGGGGGTTGACGTCCAAGCTCCTCTCCAACACACAAAGCCTTTAAAATGTTCATATAGGGACTGGTCATTTTAGTGGGATGTTTGTGCAGCATCCTTCTTTATTGTAGGAGTATTAGGGCTCTTTTTCATAGGCGTTCAGCCAAGAGCATCGCCAGATAAGTTTGTTCGACTCAGAGGGAGATGTTTCCTCGTCAGAAGCATGAGCATTCAGGATGGGGACAATCTAATGTCCTGAAGACAAATGGAGTCCGTACACTGAATTTCTTGCTCTTTGGTGGGTTTCTAACATGATGTTTCAGCCTCTTGGCCCTTCTTCAGTACACAGGTGCTCCATGTATACAAATTATCTGACATTCCCTTTTTGGGTGTGTGTGTGTGTGTGTTGTATTTTTTTTCCTAATGTCCTAACAGTGTCTTGCTCTGTGCTGCAGGCTTCCTACACCTTGGAGGCCTCCGCACTGCGCTCTACAATTACATCTTTGCCAAGAAATATGGTGGCGCGTTCATCCTGCGACTAGAGGACACTGATCAGAGCAGGCTGGTCCCAGGAGCAGCAGAGTCCATAGAGGACATGTTGGAGTGGGCCGGTAGGAGACACTAGTGGTCTAGACTCATACATCCTTCCTTCCACCCCTCCCTCAATCCCTGTAACGCATCACCCTTCCCACCCAGATATACCTCCAGATGAGAGTCCACGTCGAGGAGGGCCAGCGGGCCCATACCTGCAGTCCCAGAGACTAGACCTGTACAGTCAGACAGCCCTGCAGCTTGTGGAGAGTGGTCATGCCTACTACTGCTTCTGCAGCACGCAGAGACTGGAACTGCTCAAAAAAGAGGCCTTGCGGTCTGGACAGACTCCAAGGTGGCTAGGCTACATGCATGCACACACCCTGATATATGCCTACACCTAGACTAGATGAACACTCACACACTCATGACTGTTTTTGTGAGTGTGTTCCCCTCTCTCAACAGGTATGATAATAGGTGCAGGCACCTGAGGGCTGAGCAGGTACAGGAGAAGCTGGCCCAGGGACTTCCCCGTGTGGTCAGGTTCCGTCTAGAAGCAGGAGTGGAGCCTTTCCAGGACCTGATCTTTGGATGGAACCGCCATGAGGTGGCCCAGGTCAGCCAGCATTGATTAATACTTCTGTTGATTTTGAATTACTGTGTAGCGTCTCAGGTTGCTGATTCCTCTCTTTCATGCTGTTCAGTCGTAAGCTGGGCGCACACTAACACCTAAGATCTCTCTAACAGTCACATTAAATGACTTGTCCTGTAGTTTGTCTTGCCGAGTGGCCCAGATGGGGAATTTGGATTTTGTCATGAGGGATCTCGATACCCTGCTGTCTCGCCAAAACAAATGTGACTTTGTTTTTCACCTGATTGTGCTAAAATGGAGCTTGAGAAGGAAGAGCAGCTCAAAGCACTTATTACGTGTGCACTCATTTGTGCTGACAAAGTAAAGACTAGATGCCAAACTTGGGTTGTCAGTTCTGAAAAGTTGGACCTAAATTTTAAAGCCTAAATAATGAAATGCAATCCAAATGTCTGGCCAGACTGTGCATCGTTTGATGTTCATACTGTGTGTGTAGTATCATCGAGGGAGTACCATTTCTTAACCAATCATTTAAAAATATATAGATACTCCGCCTGGTTTCCTCGTGAGCTCTCGTCTTTACACATCTCCCACTACAAGAGGTTCAGACAAAACCAGACATCCTGTTTCTCCTCTTCCTCCTCACATTCTCCCTTCATCTGCCTCATACCTTCTGTCCTCTTTCCTAGGTGGAGGGGGACCCTGTGGTGATGAAAGCAGATGGGTTTCCCACCTATCATCTTGCGAACATAGTGGATGACCATCACATGAGGATCAGCCACGTTCTGCGGGGCTCAGAGTGGCTCATCTCCACCTCCAAACACCTCCTTATGTACCGTGCTCTTGGGTGGCAGCCACCCACCTTCGGACACCTCCCCCTCCTGATGAACAAAGATGGCAGCAAACTGTCCAAGAGGCAGGGGGACATATTCATCCAGAGCTTCCAGAGAGATGGGGTACTGCCAGAGGCTCTGCTGGATATCACCACCAACTGTGGATCTGGTTTCACCAGTGAGTGATGGAGGGAATAATGGAGGAGGGGATGAAGAGACAAAGCAAATACTAATAGGAAGGAAACTAAATTATATGAGAAATGCAATAATTTACTTCATCAGTAAATGCAGTTTGCATCTGAAAAAACAGAATAGAGTCAGTATTAATACAAAAAACAACCCGGGAATGAAAAAAGGTCTAATTTGTTATCGTGTTTTCTCTTCTCTTCTCTCTCTGTGTTTCTGATCATATGTACTTTTTTATATGTCACCTTTCTAGCCAATCGGATGGGGCGGAGGATAGATGAGCTGATCTCTGAGTTTAATCCTTCAAAGATCACAACCCACTCTGCTCTGTTAGACCTGGAAAAACTGCCAGAGTTCAATCGGTGAGTCAGACTGTCTCTCCCTGTCTCTATATATCTGTCTCTATTGTTCTCTCTCTCTCTCTCTCTCTCTCTCTCTCTCTCTCTCTCTCTCTCTCTCTCTCTCTCTCTCTCTCTCTCTCTCTCTGGGATGGGCATCTACGTGCCATATAGGGCCGAGAGTACGTTAGGCCCTTTCTCAATGCGTTCTTGTGTCTTCCGTGACGCATCTGACGCGATATCTAACCTCTTCTGATAACTCGTGTAGACTCGTGTAGAGATTTATATAATGGGTAGTTTCAGCCAAGCAAACTGATTGGTCAAAGATGCGCTCCAACCGTGCTGATCACGCCCATAATGAAAGGGTAGTCAAGCTTCATGGTTGCTATGCTAACTCTCGTGGTAACCAGGGAGTGAGTTGCTGACTTTTGATTGTTTTGTCCTGTTTTTTGTCCATATGTAGTTTTTCAGACAATATATTTGCGCTGTTTACCTTTTGTACAGAAGCCATAATACCCTTCAGGACATTTGTACTGTAATTACGGATACTTTGATGCTGCTGACTCCGAGCCGCACCATGTACTGATTGTACCACCCATGCTCACAACGTGGTCTCTTGGGCATTATTTCTATATTAAAGCTACTGTAGGAGATCCTGACTTGGTTCCACAGAACACAAAAAACCTTTCTAAGCATGTCTTCTTGGATATATTGGATTTTTTTTTGTCAATTATTTTCAGTTCAGTGAATCATATAAACCATATGTGGGGTGTTTTTCTTTTTCTTTTTCTCAGTGAAATATAAGTTATAAAGCCAACACTACTGTATATCTTGGTCATTTCAATAGAATCCATCTGCAGCAGCGAATAGAAGACAAGGAGCGTTGTGGTTTTCTGGTGAAGGATCTGCAGGGACAAATCCAGCAGGCCTACGCAGCAGAGATCCAGGATGAAGAAGTGCTCCATGAAGATTATATCACTCGGGTCCTACATCTTCGCAAGGTAACCATAATAACAGTGTGCTTTTGAACATACGTGTTCGTACCGTAAATAACTAGGCAGACTAGTCAAGGACAACATCAGGGCGGCAATCTGACCCTGTGTAAATAAGGAAAGCGTCATACTGGAGTGTGTGAATGTGAGAGAGTACTAAATGCTCTGACCTTTTTGGCCAGACGCCAAAAGTCTGTCATTTGTTTGTGATTAGGCGCTACGTCTACCCTTGGATCTCTACGCTGCTCTCCTTTCCTTCCTTGCCCCCCTAAAGTCCCAGTAACACATCAGCGGATGGCGTTTCTCCCTTCTGCAGGGCCACATATCCTCCCTGAAGGAGCTGGTGACGCCTGGTTACTCCTACCTGTGGGTGCGTCCTTCCTTCTCCTACCAGCAGGTGGCAGCGCTCACCTCAGAGGCCCAGCACATTGGGTCACTTGTGTTAAGGTATGTAGTACTCATCATTCTGTACACCTTACTACCACTCTAGTACGATTTTTAAAGTGTGTGTGTGTGTGTGTGTGTGTGTGTGTGTGTGTGTGTGTGTGTGTGTGTGTGTGTGTGTGTGTGTGTGTGTGTGTGTGTGTGTGTGTGTGTGTGTGTGTGTGTGTGTGTGTGTGTGTGTGTGTGTGTGTGTGTGTGTGTGTGTGTGTGTGTGTAGACTGATGGAGGAACGAGGTGAGGAGTTGGCAGTGGATCGTCTCAATGGGGATCTAAAGGCTGTGGCTAAGCAGACTAAGGCCACCAAGTACAGAGATGTGATGAAGCTGTTACGTCTGGCTCTCAGTGGTCTACAGGTATCTGGATGACATAATACATAGTTTTATAACTAATAATAATAATATAACCCTATAATGTAAATATTTTATGTATAGCACATTTCTTAAGAAAGTTAGAAAGTTCTGCAGTTAGTTTGTCTTTCTTTTATGTCCACGATACCCTCTGAACAACCAGTAAAATACTAAGCTAAATACTAAAGTAACACTTGTTTAAACTAAAGCTCAGGTAATACCACAGTCAGTCAACACACTGACCCTGCAGATTTTTCACAGAAAGGGGAAGTTGTTTCTGATTGCTTCACAAATACCTTTTTGTCTATTGTGGTGTCTATTGTCCCTGATCCCCGATCCCCTCTCCTCTCCCTCCTGTTGTTGTTTCTCCTCGCCATCCTGCAGCAAGGTCCCAGTGTAGCAGAGATGATGGTGGCTTTGGGACCCACAGAGATCAGCCATCGTTTCCGGAAGCTTCTGCTGCTCTCACAGACACAGACGAGCTGAAGACCGGGCAGCCAATCACCACGTCACTGTCGAGGACCTGTTTAAGGGTTGCTGTTAAGGACACGGCCTATATGTTGTTTGCCTGCTTTACCAAAACTGCACGCCCTGGTGATGCAGTGCTGCCGAGCGGACACAATCAAAAGGATCTGCACCCAACTGATATCAGCCAATAAAAGTCTATTTAATACTTGAATTATTACAGATGTTTTATAAAAGAGTTTAAAACAGCCCTCTCACATCTGTTTGTTTTTATTCAGTTACATGAGGCTATGCAGGCCCAGGTGACACCATGCAGTCAACGGTCGGTGGGAAGTACCTAAATATCTTAAGGCAAATAGTGCAGTAAAGTTGAACAGTTTCAAGGTTCCTGAAGCGAATCGGATTTCGAGGACTCTTACTTCACCACATTTGAAAGCCAGTATCCTCCTTGTCCCCTCCACGACACAAATCTTACATTTGCTAGAAAAAAGGTATCATAGAGGGTCATGTATAAATGGGTTAATATCAAAAAGTTATCATCACTAGTGCATTGAACAGAAGACCTGTATCCATTAGATTTTAAACGCATGGAAGTAACGCTCTGGGCAAATGGGCTCCTGTAAACTATTGATTGTCATTGATGCGGCCTTTTTATTGATATTGACCAGCAACATGGAAACCACACACCGCCTCTAAAGTCATTTATAAGCAGGGATATAGTGGTATAGTAGGATAAACCGAACTATAAAATGTTAACTTGCCGTTTTAAATCTCTTTGACATACTTCCTGGTTTATGCAGGGTCCCTACGCTCGTGGGAAACCTGAAAAGGGCATTCATGGATGTTTTCCGTGCCTGGAAAGTCAAGGAAAACGAAACGTGCGTACAGTTTTGGAAATGTGTTGATAATCGATGGGAAATGGGCTCCAAATAGTGAAATGTTTTCATGTCAAGCTTGGCTGCTTGTTGATCCATTTACAGTTGAGGAATAAAAAAACAGATTAGAAATGTCCTGATCCCGGGTCTTATAAGACCCGGGATCAGGACTGATATTCATATCCAGGTCTGATATTCATAAAAAATGGGAATTGCGCTGTATGTCATGGTCTTGGTAAAGTCATGGACTTTGATTGGCAAAAGGGTGTCATCATTGTAAGCGGTGTTTTTTATTTTATTGGTAGTTTGCGTTATGCTCATCAACAGGCTTCTTTTTTTTTCACTCACCACCATATCTCAGTTTCTGTGGTGGCGGGAGGGAGGGGAGGGGAGGGGAGGGGTGTAACAGACAAATTGGTTTGCATGACTCCTGACTAGAGAGTGTGAGTGTCACATGTCGCGACGCAGCGCTGGGCTGCAGTTGGACACTTCTCAAACAGAGAGAGAGAGAGAGAGAGCGAGCGAGAGCGAGAGAGAGAGACCCATCTGGAAGGAGCAGGGGACGGCAATGGCTACCGGCAACAACGAAGCAACTTTGGAGTCATGGCTCAGTAAGTGAAGAGAGGCAAAGGCTTTCTTTCCCCTACCCCAGCAGCTCGTGTTTGTCCATGTAGTTCGTAGATCCGACTGAGCTCACCTAACACTTTTCATCACTGCTTTAACAACTCTGTCGGACTGCGGGTGCTTAGACGTACCGTGCAGTGTATTGATTGAGCGTCAGTGAGTGTATTCTTACATCTTAAAATAGTTGGTTTTGTAAATGGCAGCAAGTAGGAGTTTGGAACAGGAAGTTTCATGCCTCGCGTCTGACGCAGTATGTTGTGTCTGGGCGTTGAGGTTTTCGTTTCTGTTGCAACTGTGTAGAGCGTGCAGATCCTCTCACCTGTTATAACCATTGGGCCTTCCAGATTTGGTCTTTATAAATAGCATGAGTAAAACACAGGCTCAGTTATCCTGCAGGCCTAAAAGATCTGGCATTTCATTTTCACTTCTTCATTAAATTGTGTTGACTTGTTATATTTTCTCGCACAGTTTTGCACATGCTTGATCTACTTGTCTCCAGTGTTTTTCTTTGTGTGTGTGTCTCTGACTACACAACATAAAGTATTTGACCTGTTTCTCTTGCCTGTGTCCCAGACCAGGCTACAGACCCAACTAACCAGGAGGACCGATGGGACTGTATCCAGGGCTTCTACCAGCTTGTCAACCAAGAGACTGATGGGTAAGAAGAACAGACTCTGTGCACTTTATACAGGGTCAACTATTACTGAAAAACAAAAAACAAAACCTTTGACTCACATGAACCTGCATGACTCTCCAGATTTTCTTCACATGTGGGTTATGAGCCATACAAGTTTTCCAGACAGGCCAACTGATTCTGGAAGTTACTTGACCAGCGGCAGATAAGAAGCAGTTGCTTCACATCCATATTGTGCTGTTGTGATCACAGTTTCCTAGTTACACCATCATGCAAGCATGAGGAAGAACTCTAGAGATCTTGTTTTTGGCACTGTTCGCTTTTCGACATTTTTCTACTTGTTGTGATGTTTTATGTTATAAGGGTAAAAAAATAGAATGTTATCCCAATTAGTTATTACAGTGTTGTAATCATATTTGTTCTTATGCCATCCCTTGGTGCTTTATTTCCTTATATTACAATTATCCTGACCTGTTTGTTAATTTGTACCAAAGCATAGATAAAGTTAATATGTAGAAGCGATGTGACTCGTGTTAATGTTGGCATATCATTTTCTTAGCTTTTAGTCTGTTCAGACATTTCAATGTATGTCCTGAGTTATTTCGATGTCCTCTCTGGTCTAAGCCCCCAGGTAGCCACTCGTCTCCTCGGCCACAAGATCCAGTCTCCCCAGGAGAGAGAGGCTCTGCAGGCTCTCACTGTAAGACACCGAGCCTCCACCTATATTGCATATGAGATACCCACTTTATTATTATCCATTGTCAAATATTCAGTGACTTTACTAAGCTGTGTTACTGCAAGTCACCTGCTTCTAATTCAAAATATTACATTTCAATTGGGTTAAGAAGTGACGTCACCCATGTTTTGACACAGACATTTGTCATTATTTAATGGTATTTCTCATGGCTTAAAATAGATTCAAGATTCAAGAAGTTTATTTGTCACATACACACACGGGGTGTGCAGTGAAATATGCTCAGCATGTATGACAGTGTCTCAAAAGGTACAATCCATTCATTTAAATGTAATGTCTTTATTTTAACAGAGGGGCGGGGCAGGCTATGAAGAATGGCTGTGACTAAGTTTTATCACATGGCATAAATAAGCGTTAGAATGAGATCCATCAGCACAGAGAGTGTTACCCATACATGAGAGAGAGAGAGAGAGAGAGTTGCAATGAAAGAAACTTTAGAGAAGCTTGTCAAGGTTTGTGGCTCTCATGTCATGTGACACTTACAGATGGTTAACCAAGAACATTCAGTGAGAAATCTGTTATCTCTTGCTGGTCCGTTGAAGACACAAGAAAAAAGGTTTTCTTTCTTCTTCACCACAGACACTGTTGAGCCTCGAAGAACTGTTGACATTGGCTTACTATACTCTGATCCTCTGTGGTTTGTAGGTTCTAGAGGCATGCATGAACAACTGCGGCAAGAGGTTCCACAGCGAGGCAGCAAAATTTCGCTTCCTCAACGAGCTCATCAAAGTCCTGACTCCAAAGGTACTGCCAATCATAGAGAAATAACTTTCCATCTGGAAGCAATACGTTTTCAATAAAGTTTTTAGCTGGGCTACCCGTGATGAAAGACAGTTCTGAGGATTCACTATTTCCCATTGATCGTTCCTTTACTAGCGAATGATGATAATAGTAATACAAGGCCTCCATTGTCTTGTCCTGATGTATTTCCAACTCACAGATACCAGTACCAATACCAGTACCAATACCATTTCATCATGATTCTCCATATTGGGTATTGGTGTTGGGGAAATTATCTCATGCAATACCCAATATATGGTACCCTGTTCTAGCCTGATCAGCCCGATATCCAATACTGGTAATGGCATTGGTGCATTCCCAATATAAGAGAAATGAATGAGAGACTTTGTGGATCCTCTATTAATGAACAATTTGAACAAGAAGATTGTTGACTCCAGCCCAATTTATTTCAATTCTAAAAATGTCTCATGTTTGTTGAGACATCTGTGTCGGTGCAGATCCGTTGTTAGTTAGTTAGTTTGTTGATTAAGGATCCCCAGCAGCCAAATAACATTAGGCAAGGCAGGTTTATTTGTATAGCACCTTTCATACACAAGGCAGTTCAAAGTGCTTTACATGAGGCATTAAAAGACATTTAAAACAAGGACATTTATAAAGACATTTAAAAAAATTAAATAAAAAATTAAATCACAGTGCAAAAGGAATAAAAGTCGTAGTGCATGTTTATAGTTCAGCAGAAAGCGGTGGTGAACAGAAGCGTTTTTAGTCTGGACTAAACAAGACTAAGAACAAGGAACACAAAATTAGAACACCAAAATAAACAAAAGGGCATCAAAAAGACAACAACAAAAACTCAAAACAAAAAGGAACAACCCTGTACTCAACGTTAGAATGTAAAAGGCAAACATGAAGTCCTCAAAGGCTGTGGACTAGGGAAGGGATTCAATCTGTGAGGACACAAGAGGCTGCTCTCCCTGGAGTGACACGAACATTCACATGAAGTGTCTCCATAAGGAGGATGCTCCGTATAATACAGCCTTTCACTGCATTAGTTATCGGGCAGCGTCGTGTCAGCGGCCCACTATTCACCGCTCTAGTGTTGTATTGATGAGCATCAGAGCAACGTCCTATTTGATTGACAACAACTGCAGGGTTCTGAGTATAAATGACGTTTCTGAGGAATACAAGTAAACTGGCAGATGGCGTATTTGAAACTTGAGGCCACAAGAGGTAGGAATGCATCTGCTTGTTCTCACGGAGCAAGAAATGTGACTCTTTTTGTGCTATTTGTAATTTCAAAAGGTCAATCTTGAAGCTGATGCCCAAATAACAGAGATGAGGTCTGCACCACATGGTGACGCATAGGAGATGTCAGATAAGAGGCACGTGCAGGTTTTCTAACAGTTGCAAATATTCCCACCCATCTTTCCATCTGGTCAATATGTCCAGACCATGACAGTGAGCTTATTTTACTGACTGACTAGCAGTTTTGGGCTCCCTAGCTAGACCCAAAAACGATACCCATCGTCTTTGAGACAATCAGAACAACTCATTTTTACCCACTCATACACTACATCCAGGTCATTTGAGAGGATTGAGTTGCGGAATAGTATACATCAAACCATCATCAGCATATACAGTTAACAATGGTATCCTTAAAACAACAAAAGGAAGATTAGTCCATCCATCAGTCATTTTCACCAGTGCTGTACCTGTGGAGTAACCTCCTCTGTGAGCAAACTGGGCCGTACAGTCCCAGCGAGGTGAAATGGAGTTGATTCATGGATGTATTTTCCGACTGACCTGGTTGATCTGTCTGAGCAGTACCTTGGCCAGTGGAGTCCGGAGAAGGTTAAAGTCAGAGTGACGGAGGTCCTCTACAGTTGGACGCTGTGGCTTAAAGAAGAACCCAAGATTCAGGAAGCCTACCGCATGCTGAAGAAACAAGGTCTGGATGCAATACAGACACACAACACAAAACTGTCCTGAATGTGGTGCTGTACAGTACATATCTTATCTTGCATCGTAAACTACGGATTAATTTGAGCTACACCTTGAATATCTTGATGAAAAATGATTCGACAGTTATTAGGAGTTTTAGGAGTGTATATTAAGGTATAATATGCATTGATTTGTTTCTTAGTATTAAATTCTTCCCTCAAGAATAAAACTATATTAAGCGTCTTGGTATTTCAGGTGTGGTGAAGAAAGATCCCAAACTGCCAGACACAATTGTGATGGCCCCTCCACCCCAAAGAGCCACCGACTCTGTCTTTGACCAGGAGGACAAGGCCAAGGTGTGTGTGTGTGTGTGTGTGTGTGTGTGTGTGTGTTCATGGAGGAGTTAAATTACATCGTACTAATGCTATGTTATGTAATCAGCTGTTAGACAGATTACTGAAGAGCACCCGTTCTGAGGATCTGCAAACCGCCAACAGACTCATTAAAAACACCATCAAAGAGGTGAGGTGCACGGTGGTGGTGGTGGTGGTGGTGGTGGTGTATATATGCATTCCCAATTGTATGGTTTGGTGATTGATTGTGTTGGTGTGTGTTTTAGGAGCAGGAGAAGTCGGAGAAGGCGTCAAAGCGTGCGGCTACTCTGGAGAAGGTGGAAACCAGCAGCAGGCAGCTTAGAGAACTAATGAACAAGCAGAGTCTCGATGGAACCTCAGGGCAACCCAGTGATGACTTGAAGGTATTGGACATTATTTGTATGAACGAACAAATCAAACCAACTAACTAGTGCTGGCCAACGGGGCCAAACTGCTCGTCTTTTGACAGACAACACGGAAGTCCTGGGAGGGACGTCTCTCTATTGCCCTCTACTGGCTGGCTGCAGAACAGCTTCAAACTCCACCCTCATAGGAGGAGGAGAATATGTTGGTGTGGATGTGTGATATAAATGCAGCCGCCACCGATTTGATCTTTCCCTCTCCCAACTCCAGGCCTTGTATGAGCACTGTGATAGGCTGAGGCCAAGCCTGTTCCGCCTGGCCAGTGACACGATGGATGATGATTCAGCACTGGCACAGGTCCTGGCAGCTAATGATGAGCTAACACTGGTAGTGAATGCCTATAAAGGCAGGGTGGGGAAAAGAGAGTGCAACGGAGGAAGAGGAGGAGGCAGAAATGGAGAAGAAGTGGAGGGTAAAAATAATGGTAAGTCTCAAACACAACAAAGTCCTGCCTCTGTCTTGTTTTGCCCTGTTCAGTTTGCCGCTGCTCTGGCCGGCTTCGCTCCTTGAGGTTGTTTGATCTTCTGTGATGTCTCTCCCCTTCCTCCAGTCGCCACAAGTCCCAGAGAGATTAAGAGCTACCACCTCATCGACCTGTCAGCGCTGGACTCTCCGCAGACACACAGACGAGCCAGTTCCCCCTCTACCTTCGCTCCCTTGGACTCCTCACCTCTCTCCTCCTCTCTTACCCACCTCCACTCTTCTTTCTCCCCTCCTCATCTGGGTAGCACCTTCCACTCGGTAGTTGACCGGGAGTTCGTCGAACTAGGTAGGCTCATACTCATTTCTCTTAGCGCTGTCACGAGGACATGTAATGATGTCCTTAATGTCGTAATGTCCTGTGATTGCAGGGTTGGATAATCTGGTCTCAAAACCCAGCCAGACTCAAGAGACTCCAAAGACGTACTATGAGGAACTAATGCAGGTGAGGCTTGGATAAACCGTTTCAGGATTAACGTTTCTGCTGGTTTGATGTGGAGGAGACGTCAATGCTTTATTTTTCTATCAGGTTAGTGGAGAAGTCCAAACAGAGGATCTGGGCCATTTGCTGAGAGCCCGTGGGTGTGGGGCGAACAGCACTTCATCAAATGGGACCGACGCATGGTAAGGATGGATGGATGGGGAGATATTCTTAAATTTCTTGCCAATATCACCTGGTTAAGCAACAATTATGGGCTGTTGGTGGAAACATCCCTCTCCTATATGAATGGAAATAACACTAAAATATGTTATTCCTGTTCCCAAGTAGAGTTCAGACTGTGTTGGTCAATATGAACTACTGTTTCCACTGAGAATAAAGAGGCAGGGAGGGAGAGGTTGTGATCGTACTCTGGGTGCTTTTCTGGGGAAAAGTGTACATAGAACTGATAGCACTACTATAGCATGAACTCATTTGGATGTAGAGGTTAAGACCATGTGAAAAACAAAGTCACACGGATGTAATATTACACCAGGAACGTTGAAAAGCAGAGATAACAAGATACACTCTGCACCTGAGCATTTTCGACAACAAAATATGAGTGTACCGTGAGCCGTCTTCTGTCTTCTTCCAGCCCCCGTGTTGTTCCAATACTGACGGTGTCTCTTCTCCTTTAGGTCACTCTCCCCAAATCAACCATTTACTGGATCACTGCCCTCGTCACAGAAGCAACCGACTGAAGTATCTGGGTCGCCAGTGCAGTTGAAGGAGAGCTTGCATCCTCCACAATCCCTAACAAACGTCTATGTTCCAGTGGAGACGATCAAACCCAGTATGTCCCCTATGGTTTCCTGTCAATGCATGGCGGCAACCAACAAAGGATTTTCGCCAGACCAGATCCTATTCAAAAGCTTACCTTTTTGTGGATGATATTTTGGCCAATTTCATTTTGACATAAATCCCTCAAGCAGGAAAAAATAAGATTCTAACTCTAAACACGTCTGCTGGGTGAATGATTGTCATCCAACATACAACTGTCAGTATGTGCCATGACACACAAACATGTTTCTCTTCATAAAGGCTTACTGATTGGTTATCAATGGCTTTTTGCGGTGGAGCTGCTCCAGACTTGTTCTCTTCCATCACCAAATTGTCAGAGCTCTGTGTGCTTTTGAAGGGGAAGGAAAATTGATTGGTCATGATTGAAGCCAGGCCCACCGCACCTACTGATAATGTGTTCCTCCTCATCCAACCCCGTTTCCAACTGTGCCGCAGGTGCACCACGCACCTCTAGACATGAAATTCCCCAGAATGCGTCGCCACGCCCTGTGTGCTTTGCGCCGTGCGCCATGCCCCATTGATTCACAAAAATAGTGTCGGAATAGCCGGGTCCGATTACTTTCATCCCCAATCATGTTTAAGAGTTTCAGAGCATCATGGTGCTTTCTCTGTAGCTAGAACACAGATTTTGGCTACCCATATTTCTCAGGATTTTTTTGTCACATGGAGAGATGCTTTAATATACATTTTGTGTCACTGACTAGATATTTTTGAACAGTAAAACATATATATACATACATACATAAAAATACTACTTCCTTTCAGTAAAAGAAATATGGGTGGGGCAGCAAAACGTCATTAAAAGATAGTTTTGGATGTAGATGTGAGGTCAGATTGTAGGTTCATGCACCAGGTCCGAAGACCCTCTGACTGCATGCAAGCCTCAGGGCTCAGTCTAAGTGGCTGTTGTCTTTTTTGGTAGGTCGACTGGAGCCAATCACATTACATGACCAGGGCGGGGTCCATGTCTCCCTCCATTTCGCTAAAGACACGCCCCCAGGACACCCCAGTACTGCTGTGGTGGTCCTCTCTACGGTGAACACCTCTGCCCTTCCTGTGAGAGACTTCCTGTTTCAAGCTGCTGTTCCCAAGGTAACAAACTCAAGTCACAAATCTATTTTCAAAATGGAGTGTGGGGTGCAATCTGTACAAGACAGTTGTAATGGAGGTTTGGAATTGTGTTTTCGGTGCCGTTTCAAACTAATGAAATCTTCAAATGTCTGAAAAACATTGAAATGGCATTTTAAAACTTATTGACAATGCATGTCCTATGTGCAGCTGACATGTTTTAAACTGTATCAACAAGGGAATGATGTATTCACTTAGTAGAACACTGTTATGTTTGTATTTTATATTTATTAGACTTGTCATTTTGAATTTCTACGGTCCAGATGATGATTTTTTTCTCGCTCATGACCTGCATGTGTCTCAATTAAGAGTTGACTGCGCAGTTCATCCTGACTTTGATTACCTGTCCTCCAGACCATGTCAGTGAAACTGCAACCTGCTTCAAGGACACACCTACCTCCTTACAGCCCCCTCCTCCCGCCTCCTGCCATCTCTCAGGTCCTCTTATTGGCCAATCCTCAGAAGGTGAGTTTAGGCAGCGCTGTTGAGTTACAATCCATGAAACATTACAAACGTATACAGGCACCCTCTGCCTCCTTAACAGGTTTTCTCAACTTTTTTTACCTGACATTTTCCCCTCTTTTCTATAGTGGAAGGTGCGTCTGCGCTACAAGCTGAGCCTGTTACATGGAGACCAACAGCTGAGTGAGACAGGAGAGATAGACCACTTCCCTGACTGGGTCTCTTTGATAGGCCTCTAAAAACCTGACAGAACTCTTGAACCTCTCGCCTGTACAGTCTGAAGCTGAAGTCCAGATTAATCCAGAACCAGTGGGAGCACCCAGTGACGTGGTGGTAGATAAGAAGGTGGGTCAACAGACCCCCCCCCAGTCTATCATCATAAGGTATCCATCAAATAAGAAAATGTTTTTATGTTTTTTGATTTGTTTTTCCTTAAAAGGCCCTACGTGATGAAACAAATGTGCTGTTTCTCCCGGCAATTACTGTGTGTGTGTGTGTGTCTGTGTGTGTGTCTGTGTGTGTGTCTGTGTGTGTGTCTGTGTATGTTCAAGGCCATGTTTGACAGTGAGATTTTACAGTATGCACCGATAGTGCTAGATCCATCTCAGTATGTTTGACGTGTGTGTTGTGGCATCCAAAGTCCAAAGAGCCATGAGATCCAAATGCGATGCCTTTTTTTACTATGTAAACTAAACTTGCCTTTATTTATGGGGTATTTGATAACGCCTTATAGTTTTCTTGTGTACGTATGGTGTATTTGATGAGGATTTTAATGCCACCTGTGCTCTGATGCCAAATGACTCATCCAGACTTTCTGTTAAATTGCATCTTGACTTCAGATTACTTTATAATCATAAAGCAGAAGCAAAGTAAAGTAAGGTAAAATAGGAGAGCTCATCTGGGACCGGTGTTAACTCTTCAGTCACAGTCAAGTTCATAGTCATGTGACCCTGATCAGTCGTCTTACTCTGTGAAACTTGCTGATCCCAGCCTAGATCAAGGAATGCGATGCAACTTGAGAACGTACTCTCTGGTGAACAGCGTGGCGAGGGCACGCTGCAGCAGCTAGCTTATAGTTATTGTCACATTTTCAGAAGTTCATAAAGGATGGCGCTTAAGGTTTGCTGGAGGATTGTGGATGTCTTAAAGCCCGTTTGAATGTCTCATTGAATGCTTGTCTGCCTATTTCCGTCTGTCTGACAGTCAGTTCCTCTGTGCCAAATGTGTCTGAATGACTTTATCAATAAATAAATAAAAAAAAGCTGTCTGTAACGTTTTGAGAATGGCCGTGATTGTGGGAACAAAAATGTAAACCGCCTCATTTGCAACACTAAAAAGGTGCAGGTCAGCTTTTCCCTGTCTACCCTATTAAATGCCAACAAAGACAGAAAGCAAGATATTATGGAGATGAAGTCACCTATAACTACAGACTCCCATGCAGGACTCATCCCCTTCTCAGCATGCATTACAACAGAATGACCCCCTTTCACGAGGAAGACAGATAAAGGAAGCAAGAAACTGGAAAGAAACCTGCAAGTGGAAACAACAGCAAAACCAGCAACGTGAATTTCATTTATCAATCATATTTATTGTATGACATCAGCAGATTAAAATACATGTTTATTATGTACATATATGTCACAGGGGTGTTAGATAAAGTGCCAAATACTGTTTTTACAAAAAGGAAAAAAAAGGAAATGGTGGAAGACCATCACACCCCCCTACCCTGGTCCCTCAGTGCATTGCTTCGTGGACAAGTAGCCAAGTGGCTTCGAGGAAGGGTGAATTGCTAGGTGCTGGCCATGGGGCAGTTTGGCACGATCCATCCCGGGGTCAAAATCACAACATGGGAGTGGTGAAACTGTCATAACCATAAGACTTTGTTATGGGGGGTGAATACTTGACGTCCCAGCATGAAGCATATAATTCAGCCTCTTGAGCTGTGCTGCAGATGCTCCCGACTGGAGGACAACAGTCCCGATGTTGTTTCACGCGCAGTACTCCAAATGACAAACAGCAGTTTCAGAAATCCAGCATTGTGGCTTTAAGGTTAGTATTTAAGGAGGTTAAACTGTTCCGAGACCAGAGGCTGAAGGTACCCAGGAGCCCTGTTCCCACGTGAAAAGAATTGATAGGAAGTATAAGAGAACAGACTACAGGTTCCAACGGTTCAAGACTTTGCTTTTTTTACTTTTCCGACAAAAATGGAAGAATCCTTTTAACAGTTGTTGTACAAGAGTCTTGAGTTAATGGTCAGTGTAGAGTTTTCCTCTATTTTCCTTACAAATATTTGTGTGTGTGTGTGAGGAAGAGAGAGAGAGAGACGGTGAGAATGAGTAGTCGGTGAGATCAGGAGAACAGGCATGCACTTTGCATGTATGTATTTCAGTTTGTTTTTTTACCCTAGGTGCTACAAAAGGTTGATAAAACAGGTTCCCCTTTTCCCCCACTCCCCTATGGCAGTGATGGATGTACAGATGCTATAGGTGATGAAGACTGCAGTCTTTCTATCACTACCAGTTTACCTGGAAAACACTGAAGACATTTCTAATCCATACGTGTTAACAGTGGCTGTCCAGGAAGGCATATGCTCCAGCAATAGTATTTGAAGGGATCCCAAATACTTTTAAGACTTGGTGTTCAGTACTCGGTGTGTCTCTGTGGGCTGTGACGTTGGTACTGTTTAAGACATCTATAGCTGAGCATACAATGGCCTTCCACCGAGAGGTTCTCATGATAACGTGGTCTGAACACATCAGCTGGTAGGTGGGCGGAGGCTGTTTGCGTCTTCATTGTCTTCATCCTCTTTTACCTGCAGGTTGCTGTCTGTCATCGCCTCTCTCTCTCTCTCTCTCTCTGGCTCTCTCTTTTTGTTCTTTCCTCTGTTAGAGCGCCTCCCCATGAGCCTCCATAACCTCCCTCCCTGGGTTACTGTACCTCTGTACTCCCCCCGGCAATTTTATTGTGGGTTTTTTTTGTTTTTTTTACACCCAACTAACTTTCCTCTTCCTCTTTCGCTTCTTCCTCCTCTACTTCCCCATCTTCTATCTCCTCCTTTGTTTGTTCCTCATTCTCTTCATCTAACTGCTCCTCCCCTTCATCAACTAGTGTCTCCTCCTCTTCCTCTCCCTCCTCCTTTTCCCCATCCTCTTCTGCTTCCTCAATTTCTCCATTCTCCTCCCCCTCTCCCTCGTCCTTTTCCAAATTCTCTTCCCCCTCTCCTTCCTCCTTTTCCAAATTCTCTTCCCCCTCTCCCTCCTCATTTTCCATATTTTCCTCCGTCTCTGCCTCCTCATTTTCCATATTCTCCTCTGTCTCTGCCTCCTCATTTTCCATATTCTCCTCCCCCTCTCCCTCCTCATTTTCCATATTCTCCTCTGTCTCTGCCTCCTCCTTTTCCATATCCTCTTCCCCCTCTCCCTCCTCCTTTTCTCCATTCTCATCCTCCCCTCTCTCCTCATTTTCCCCTTCCTCTCCTTCCTCATTTTCCATATTCTCCTCTGCCTCATTGCTTTCTCCACTTTCCTCGCATTCTCCTTTTTCCTTTTCCTCAGGCTCCTCGCCCCCTGCCTGCTCCTCTTCTCCATCCTCCTCTCCTCCTTCTTTATGATTTTCCCCTTTCTCCTCATCCTCATCCTCTTCCTTCGTCTCTGCAGGCATCTCCTCTCCTTGCTCAGTCCCATCATCCTCCCTTTCTACTGCATTTGCATCATCCTTCTCTTCTTCTCCCACCAAATCTCCATCCCTCTCTCTAGCCCCTTCCTCCTCCTCCTCCTCCTCCTCATCATGGACACCGTTCTGTTCGCTGTTGTGATTCTCCTCATCGTCTTCCTCACCTTCTACATGGTTCTGCTCCTCACCGTTTGGTTCTGCTTGGTCGCCCTGTACTCCGCTGTCGTCGTCACAGTTGGCGTTCTGGCCATCGCCACCGTTTCCGAGGTGTACGTGATTGTGGTTGTTGTGTTCCAGGTCTTCCAGCGTGAGTTCAAACTGGAAGCGATCGTGCTGGAGGTGTCTGTCCGGGGGAGGCGAGGGCGACTGGGGCATGGTGTTCTGGTACCACTCCCTGTTCTCCTCCAGAGTGTCCAACAGCTCCTGGGCATCCGGGTGCACCAGGTCAGCCCACGTCTCCCACAGCGGGTGGACGATGTAGTCAATGAAACCCACCTGGAGAAGAAGTGGAGATGAGCAAGTCAAAATGTTCGACATATCTAGCTTAGTGTTGTGTTACAGAGAGAGAGAGAGAGAGAGAGAGAGAGAGAGAGAGAGAGAGAGAGAGAGAGAGAGAGAGAGAGAGAGAGAGAGAGAGAGAGAGAGAGAGAGAGAGAGAGAGAGAGAGAGAGAGAGAGAGAGAGAGAGAGAGAGAGAGAGAGAGAGAGAGAGAGAGAGAGAGAGAGAGAGAGAGAGAGAGAGAGAGAGAGAGAGAGAGAGAGCATTACCTGACTCTTCTCCACCGACGCAGTGTGTTTATCACACATGGCACTGATCTCCATGCCTCTTTCCCTCTCCTTGTCACCCTGTCGAAAGAACTCCTCCATGATCCTCTCTGTCCATTGCCTGTACACTGGCAGAGGCTTGGTGGGGTTGCTCAGGTCTGCACAGTGCACCATGTTCCTCAGTACCTATACACACACACACACACACACACACACACAGTGGGTTTCATCAACATATATGTACAATTCACTGTGTATCCAGTCACGTTCTTGTGTGTTCCTCTGTGCATATACTTGTGTGTATATGAAACAATATTTCCTGTACAATATACAATAAGTCCTGTATGCAGTCTGTCGGAGCCATAGGAGACTCTGCTCAGACAGCACCAGCGCACCACCAGTCACCTTCTTGGTCCATAGTGGCATGCATGCGCGATACGTTACCTGTATGCGTTCTGTGTAGTGGTCCAGTAGAAGCACGCCGGAGCTGGTCACCTTCTTGGTCTCCACCATGGTCTTCAGATCAGCCATCAAGGTCATGTGTTTAGACATGTCTGTGGCCAACACCTAGAGAGAGAGAGACAGAGAAATCGGTCTAGGTTGAAGAGGAAATGAGAGAGGGGGAAGGAAGCACTCTCTCATTAGCTCTTACCTTTCTTAGTTAGTTCTCTCTTACATGACCATGATCCTTGCACTCCTTACTATTCATTTCTTGTAATGACAGCCTGGATGGATCGAAACTCTTCTACAGCTACACTCATTTTAGGTTGCTCTGGAAAAGACTGTCAGCTTTGGCAGTTTTGGGGAAAATCCAGGTCCAGTACCAACACTTACCGTTGAGCCCTCTGGAGGAAGCCGATATACCCACTTTCACCCGCCAACATTCAAGCTAGGTTTCTACAAAGGTGCTCTCCCAAAACAGCACAAAGGACAGCTACATCAGATCTGGCACACCGGTTTATGGTATAAGCTGTGATTAGACGAGGCTCTGACCATATCGATGACGAGCTTGCGAAGGCTCTGGCGTTGTCGCTTGGTGAGGTTCTGGAAAATGTCGCAGTTGTCCTCATGCAGAAGCTTGAAGCCCACGGCCAGGTGGTGGTTCTCCAGGACTGACTCATCGTTGTACATCAGGGCCAGCTCTGAGTCTGGGGGGGGGGGGGGGGGGGGACAATACGTCACGATGTACAGCGATGAAGGAGAAGAAGTCAGTTTAAACATCTAGACATATTTTGGGTGTGTGTTTGTGTGTGTATTCACTGGTGTTGATGAGGAACTGATTGGAAACCCCAGGGTGGTCTACGTCATGGATAGCTGCAGCAAACAGAGCAGCAAGGATCTCCAGATCAGTGAACACAGCCTGAGAGGGAGAGCAGTGGGTACAGGAAACAGTTTGGAGAGGAGGAGAAAGAAAAGAAATGACAGCTTAGTGACTTTCAAACACGTCATATTCTCTCTCAAGAAAATTGAGATCTTCATTAAATAAGGTTTAAAAAGAATTCCCCTTGTAATTGTTGAAAGGGCGCGTGCATTTGAATGAATGAATGAACTCTTGTGATGTATTGTATTGTCTTCTGTGATTGACCATCATCTGTGAAGTTGCTGTATCATCTTATTATCAATGTGCCTACGGTGAAGCCAAAGATGATTTTCCAGCCTAAGCTGGGCAATAGAGTTCTATTCTATTATATTCTATTGTATGAATTAAATGTATTTTTGTGTCATGCCATGTAGATGTCCTATCCTCACATGAAATTGATAACACGTTATATTATAAACTTAAAATAAGTGTTTCAAAAGACTTGACAGGATAGGGAGCCCTGAATGTCACCAACAGGGAGGGAGGTCAGGTCTCTCCGCCTGGCTCACCGATGACCCCTCCACCGTGTGTGTGCGCACGTATGCGGTGACATACATCAAGGGCAGGTGTGGAGAGGAGGACGTGCGTGGACTGGGTGACATCTGCAGCATGGAGGCTGTTGTGGTATGCTACGTTTCCATGGTAATGGTCCTCCAGGGTCATCACATAGGTCACAAAGGTGTCAACTGGGATACGGAATGTCTTCAACAGCTCTCGCTCCTGAAGAGGGAGAGGGTGAGGCAGAACTTCACACACACGAGCCCATATACAGATACATCTTTCCAGCATGCCCAGGGATTTCTTAAGGCAGGGACGCAAACATTTTGTTTACCTGGAAGATGGTGTACATGATGCAGCTGAGAGGTCTGTTGTTGGAGACCTCTGCTACTCTGAAGATGTTTAAACTCCATTTATCGAGATCCTCCAACTCCTATTTACACACCACATACACATGATTTTGAGTCACAAAACCTGAAGCAATTATCAGTAACATTTAAAACATTTTAGTCCATTAAATTCTGCATTGAATATGCTGAGTATGCATGTCTCAGGCTTCTGTGTTCCTCTGCCAGGCGCAATTCTTAATGGTGATGATGCACCAAAAAAATCTAGACTATTTATAACTATATCTATATATTGAAGCACCAAGATGCATGACCAAGGACAGTTTCCATTGTATTGTGGACTTTCCAAAAGATTATTAGTGCCATCAACTGCATACATTTGCCCAAGCGCACAAGGACACATTTATAGGGTTAGGAAAAGTCAACACCCCCTGAGCTTTCATTCGGCCGTGTGTTGGTGGCAGACGTGGACATAAGTGTTTTCACAAAGTTTTAATGCAACGATCCCTGAGCGTGGCTTGTCAGTGACTTGAGTAGAAAACAGGTGTCATGGAGAAATTTGTCTTATAAAACTTCTTAGAAAAATTCTCTCAGTTGTTTCTTTTAGGCAGAAATGTGAAATGGCCCAATTAGTTCAGATGTTAAAAAATTTATTTGATTGTGTTTTATCCAATTAATCTCCCAAGGGCTTTTGGCATTTCAATAGTTGTGCTAAACAAAACTGAACTGCATTTGAAAGCAACGCCTCAGCAAAAAGACCAGGGCCTGATTTTTCACCTTAACAATGGAAAGGACAAAGAAGCCAAGGTTTTGAATAAACCTGTGTGCAAGGGAAGGCACAGACAAAACCCTCAGTTCACACAACGACTAGTCCAAGTCTGAATAGAAACACCTCAAACGTGCGTATCTCAATTCACCTTTTTACACAGTCTGAATCAGGCTCTTGGTAAATAGTATGGGTTTATTTTACCTATTGTGTGTGAGTGTGTGTGTGTGAGTGTGAGTGAGTGAGAGAGAGAGAGAGAGACCTTGGCAAGCTCATCCTCCTGGTCTGTGTTGACTCCAAAGCGAGGCATTGAGGTGCTGGAGAGGCTGGAGCTGTGAGACAGCTTCCTCACTCCACTGATGTGACTCATAGGCTTGTCCTTCAGAGTGGGAGACGGGATCTCCTCATTCTGCTTGTCTATAGATTGACGAACAAACACACACACATACAGTAACTGGAGAAGGTCATTAGGTGAGGTACGGACAGAAGTCAGATTCCAGGTCAACTCACCCAGGAAGGTGCTGGAGATGTACTCTGAAACCTGGTTGCCAGAGCGACTCATCTCTGATAGGTGGGATAGCTCTCTGTTCAGCATCCTCTTGAACTTTGGCAGAGTGAGAGCAAAACATAAATACAGGGCTATCTGATATTCCTGTGCTTGTTTGAGGTTTGTCTCAGTTTTTGCTAGATACTGTTCCTATGGTTAGTTTCTTTTGGGGTTTTGGGGGTTTCAGATTGTTTCAGAAAGTTTCAAGATTGCAGTGAAATTGTTGCTTTCTTATTTGACAGTAACAGCGGTCACCTTGCTTGCAGCAGGGCTTTTCTCTGTTTTGGTTCTAGTTGTGGTTCGGCGATGTTGTGCATACCTTGTTGGAGGCCATGTCGCTGACAGAGCGGTGTGTCTGAATGGTCTCCAGCTGGTCCAGGCACCAGTCCAGCTCCTCCAGTGTGTCCAGGGCCAGCTGCTGGTACTGCTGCTCTGATAGGGTTGCCCTGGGACTGGGAGACACTCCACCCAAGGGAGACCTCCTGAGGGCACAACAGTTTGTTAGAACAGTGAGTAACAGGTATAATTATAATCACAGGTAGGTCTCATACACAGTAGTAAAGCTGATTGCCCTTGGTTTTATTTTGTAATAGTAGGAACAACCGCTTGTTTGCCTGATTACACACATGACTAAGATACTAACACACAGCTTAGACTTGGAAGAAAATTTGGGAGCAGTCGGTACTGACTTGACTGTTGGCGTGGAAACATTGGCGAGGAGAGTGAAGTTGCTCCGCACTGATCGCAGACTGGCCAATACCTAGGTGGTCATTATACAGTGTCATACAATTGACATGACCAAGAGGAGAGATATATGCACATCCCAAAGAATTTTTTTAGCAGGTGCTGGAGTGTAGCAGCTTACAAGGAACCAAGAAGAAACACTGCTTTTAATGCTCTCATATATTTCATGTATATCTCATATACAACATTCTGACCCGAGGTCTTCACCAGATCCTAGGGTCAAAACATTTTCATCATACCATTTATATGACCATTCATCTCGATACGTTATTTATCTATAAAATAAGACTCACTTGTGCAAAAGGTGTGACAATGAAGTCCTCTGCTGTGTGCCTGAGAGAGGGAGAGACAGAGAGTCAGGAGAGTATACAATGATAAAAAAATATTTCTCCTGGAAAGGTCTGCACACATGCACGCACATACATGTGAATGCAATGCAATGCTCTCTCTCTCCCTTTCACTCATTCCCTCTGCCTCTCTCTCTCTCCCCGTGTCTCACCCCTCGCTGGCCAGGGAGGAGTTCCGCGAGACGGTCTTGGGGGACATGTCGTAGTCGGAGTCGGAGCGGTAGAGGAAGGACTCCCGTCTCCCCTGGGGGAAACACGTGTGCAGGGTGAGGCCTGGGCTATGCGAGCCCAGAGGGGTGTGACCTGGGGACACACCATTTTCTGCCTCATAACTGGAACACAGAGGAGGGAAAACGGATGAGGATCGGAAAATATATAATTTTCTGCAAGAAATAAATGGCTAGGAACCATAAGTATACCTGTCTGTGTCTGCGTGTGTGATGGAGATGCGTGGCGGGATGCGGAGGGGGAGAGTTGTGGGACGTGCTACATTGCTCAGGACCTCTGGTGAACGAGTACGGTCTCGAGGGCGGAGCCAGCAGGGTACCTGTAGGGTCAGGGGTCAGGGGTCAGGCCACAGAGTACAATAGAGACCACTAGAGCTCACACAGGTAGATGTGCAGGTGCATGGTGTAGTTTGTATATTTCACCTCCCCTCCTCTAAATACCTGGAGACTAGACGAGAGTCTTCTGCTCCTCCCTCTGCGCAGCTCAGCCCCCAACGTGGCCCCGGACGTATAGGATCGGCTGTAGCGAGATGACTCCGCCTTCTCCCCACCACCTATTATATCTGTGTCATTACCCTGTAAGGCAGAGAGGAACATAAAGAAGTAAGGGGTGAGGTAAAGAGAAAGAGAGATGGGAGGAGTGAGACACTAGATTGATTTTCTTCTTCTTTGTAAAAATGAATTAAAGGACTTGGGGCATGCGATTGTCATTTTGGCTGACTTTACTAAACCATGTCCATTTGTCCTCATTCTGGTGAGTGAGGATAATTTTATATAACGCAGACTAAGAACATTCAGTGTATGTGTATGTGGGCGTGCGTGTGCGTGTGTGTGTGTGTGTACAGATGCATGCGTGTGCATGTCTGGGATCAGGCCTCTACAGACTGAGCTCTTAGAGGCTGATCTGCACTGCAGTACCGTAGCAACAAAACACTGGGGGAATGGTAGCAGTTGCTAGGCAACAGTGCCGTGTTGCTTCCATGCTGCGTTTGATGTCGTCCAGACCCAGATGTGGATGCTCATATCCACACACGCACATACAGTACACACACAATTACAAGGGCACACTGAGCGGTATCAATAATAGAGCAGGTCAATAATGTCTCTTATTATGTCCGTCAGCCGAGACATGCCCTTTAAAGACATACAGCGTACATGTGGATCCCTGATTCCTAGGAAATCGACCCTTCACTGAAGCTCATTTACAGAGAGCGCTCTGACTGGCTGAGAGGTTCACATTATGTGAATGGAGACTGGAGGATACAAGTTGTCTAGTGACTTCTGACTGGTGCCTACAGACCTTGACGACTAGAACAAAGGGAGCCTAGGATGTGTGACAGTCACAGGGTTTGTATGTCATGGCAGGCTATCCATGGAGAACAGTCACTTGCCAAGAATGCAATCACCCGTGTATGTGCATAGCTGAGTGCACACACACGCACGCACACACACACACACACACACAGTCTTCCTCTCCAGTCTCCCAGTAGTCCAGTCTAGCAGTGTCCTAAGTTGCACTAATGTCAAAACAAGTGATGGCTGCACAAATGCCAGTGTTGGGTAATTGATTTCTGAAAGCAGAGCGCTCTCCCACTGTATGTGTTTGTTTATATTCCCCTCACCTCTTCTCCAGTCACCGACAGCACGCTGCGGCTCTTCTTCATTCTGATTGGCTCGTTCTGGGCCCCAGGGCGGCGCGTTCCAGAACCCAGGCAGCAGAGCAGGTGGAGAGCCAGGACCGGAGGTCGAAGGTCACTGCAAGGTCAAACCGGGGTCAGACCGGGTCACAACCGGCCCCCATTGGAGCTGACTCAGCCAATTGCCTCACACTCTGTCCACCTCAAACTGAAGTTGGCTGGAACTGAGCTTTTTCCTGCCAAAAATGCTTAAGCTGCATTCATGCGCTCCTTGGAAGTTCCTAGTTCAGTGGAGAGTTACTGACCTTTGTTTTGACCTGTTGTTATACACGCGCTAAAGTTGGAAGAAATAAAAAAACAGGAGAAAAATCTCACTTCATGTCAGCGTTTTCCAGCATTTTCCGGAAAAATAAAAGTTATGTCTGCCATCTTTTCGTCTTGCTTTGGCTAGATTAGCCAACAGCATGTGCCAGACAAAGGTCATGATGTTACAGTTCGGAAACTCGGCGAGAAAAGTTTTCTGATGTGTTCATCCAACTTCGAGGATCGTTCACATGAAATCTCCCAGTTGTAAACCTGATACCACATGAATGCAATTTTCCAACAAAACTAAACTAGGAATCCCAAATCCAGAAGGATTGTGGGAAAATTTGCAGTCCCATCTTGTTTCAGGTCATTTTTCCATGGTCTGATTGATTGGCTGGATCCAGATTCTGTATGGGGAGAAGCTTGAGTGTGATTGGTTCATCTGAACAACCAAAGTCAGGATGTCAAAACTCCAGGTTTGATTTGTTGGTGTCCATGGTTGCATTAGCGAGTATGTGTCCACCTCAGGTTAGATTCCTTGTGAGAAAAGAGAAATTGATAGTTAGCATGGCAAATAATTGAGAACTCTTCAATTCATTAGCTCTTTGAGTCATTTGTCCTCCTGAAATCCGACTGGTTTTTGTCAAGTAAATAAATAATCAATCTAATCATCAAAAATGCTAAATTGTTCTCCCGTAATTTCCTAAATCCTGCAAAATTATCTTGTAGATATGTTTAGAAAAAACTATAAACATATGTTCATATTTGTTGTCATACCAGAGGAGTACCTTTAATTTTGCAGAAAAACAAAATGATTTCAAAAGACTAAGATCCTAAGAAGCGATGAGTTCACTAATTCATTGAGGGAAATTAGTGAAACAAAATATGTTGACAATCATGGCCTCATATTGTCACGGGGTGACGTGTGTGTGTGTGCCTGCCTGCCTGCCTGCCTGCCTGCTGAGCTGATTGACGGACACACCTCCCTCTGTAATTTCAGCGTGTGGGTAATTAGGTCACAGGTGTTGGTGGTTTGGGTTTTCCCTGCCCTTTTATTTAAGCAGCAGCAGAGGGGCAGGCTGGGAGGAACGGTGAGCAAGCAACGATCGGGAAACGCTGTTGGAGGAGCACTGGTCGGACGGCTGTCACAGTCGAGAGGGCATCTTGTCCAAAGTTCCCGGGAGCAGCGCGAGAGAAGTGTTCCTGACCGGGGACGTGCACAGCCACTGTCAGAGCCACTGCCGGGACCGAAGGAGCTGCTGCTACGCAGAGGACCGGGTCGTCATCACGCCCGAGGAGGCTACAGATACGCACGGTGCGCGAGGGGGAAGTCTTTGATGAAAGTGGAGGGGTGGGGACGCGTTCCACCCTTCCTCTAGATAAGTACCCCTCCTGATCGATAGCCGATTCTCATAAAAAATACACTGGAGAAGGCGTCACCTAGTTGGCGTTGTTAATGCTGCTGTTGAATGATTTTTATACAATTATCCTGTTAAATAATTATAACGTTGGCATCCCGCCAGCAGTCATTCTATATGGACAAACTTCAGTAATGTTGGACTGGGCTTTATTATTTCATTTGAGTTGAAGTGGATTCATTTGGAAGTGGATTCATTTGAATTAATTTGGTGTTCCCTGTGTTGGACTTTTAGTTTGCTGTGTTTATATTTTGATTTATATTATATTTTTGATTTCTTTTCCATCCAAAAACTTATTGTTGTTTTTGTTCTAAAATAAGTTATTACAACTAAAGACTGCTAGGTAGGTTACCCTGACGGATATCTTGTGTCTTCTCAAGCGACTGGCAGCCAGCTGAACTGGGACCTGCTGTCCAAGGACTTACCTGTTCTTACCATTTGGAAACCAGACTGTTGGACTCTTTTAGATTGATCCTCCGGAGTATCCCTTTATCCATTGATTTTAGAACTATTGTAATAAAGAAGTATTTTATATATTTAATTCTTGTCTGGTCGTGTTGTTCAGTGTAGCTGCTCCCCAACAGAAAGGAAAAAGTGTGGTTTTACACAGTCACTCCACCCGGTGACATTTTTGGCGTAGTCGGCAGGATTTTCTGTTGGGTTTGAGCGACTTCACCTTACAACATGCCAGGGGAGGAAGAGTCAGCCACCGAACGGGCTGCAGGTCAGCAAGCTACAATGATGCCTTTTGTTATGGGAATGCCATGGGTGCAGAGGTTTGGTGGGTTGGGGTCAGAGGTTAAATTGAGAGAATGGCAGGCGCAAATGGAGACCATGTTAAGCTTTCAGCCAATCAGTGATGCTCAAAAAGCAGACCTGGTAATGGGTTTTTTGGACGGTGATGCAAAAAGAGAAATTTTGACATTAGAGAAAGCTGGTAGAAATACTCCACCCAAAATATTTGCTGTATTGTCTGAGCTGTATGGTGACACCACTCATGTATCTGTTTTGAGAGCCAAATTCTTTAACTGCAGACAGGAACCTAACCAGTCCTTTAGATCCTTCTCCCTTCGTCTCCGAGAGTTATTTTGTAGGTTGAAGCGCAAAGATGGTACAGGTTTGGAATACAGTGACATCCTCCTGCGTGACCAGTTCATTATGGGACTACGGGAGGGGCCCATCAGGCAAGAGCTGAGACGTCAAGTAAGGAAACGTCAAGCCCTGTCATTTGACGAGGTAAAATTAGAAGCCCTTGCATTAGAAGAAGAGCAGGAAGATAAATGGTCAGCAGAACCTTTATGTCTAGCTGTAAATAGGCCTAACCCCTCTCTACAAAGTAATGTTAATGACTGGAAGCAAGAATTTCGTAGGGAGATACTCAAAGAGGTTAAGGAACAATTAACAGAAACAGCAAAGGCACTTGTAAATGAGTTGCGAGCAGAGATTAATAGTCCCCCATGTCCTCCTGTATCTACACCCCGGCCTAGGGCTTATTCGGAGGATTCTGGTAGGGCAAGGCAGAGGTTTAGAGCCCCAGCAAATAGCCAAGAGTTTCAGTGGGATTCACGTGGCCGCCCCATTTGTAATCAGTGTGGGGAACCAGGACATATTAGGCGTCACTGTCCCCACAGAGAAGCGCCACAGGGTTTTTAGTTGCGCCGGCCACTGTGGGTCAAGTGGCCGGACCCCCCAAATGCGACCCTATCCACCAACTGGCAGAAGCCACCATTGCTAGAGCTTGCCCTGTAGCAGAGGTTAAAGTCGATAACGTAGACGTTAAATGTTTGGTAGACACTGGTTCCCAGGTCACGTTATTTAGCGAAAATCTATGTAAAGAGCTCTTTGAAGGTAAACAGAAAGATAACCAAGACCTCCCGTGGTTGACCTTACGGGCTGCCAATGGACTCCAAATCCCTTATGTTGGATATATGGTTGCAGATTTCAATGTTGGGGGGGTAACGGTGCCATCACGCGGAATTGTGATTGTGAGGGATCACTGTTTGGGGGAGCATAGAGCCCTTCTGGGGATGAATGTGATCTTGGACTGTTGGGACCAACTGTTCAAGAACCGTGATAGACTCTGCCCTAACCCCCAGGTACAAAACTTTGGGAAGGAGTGGGATAATGTGTTCACAGATTGTAGGAGGATCCAAGCTGCTGCGGCTAAGGAGCAGTGGGAAGGCACCGCCCGGGTGCCCTGCCGCTATGCAGTAACTGTTCCAGCCCAGAGTGAGGCCCTGCTGTGGGCCAGAGTATCAACCCCGCCGGACCTTAAGAACTTCTGTGCCCTAGTGGAACCCTTTGGAGGAGACATAGGAGTCGAGGTATCGAGGGCCCTAGTAACTGTGAAAGGGGGGAGGGTTCCTGTGAGGGTGCGTAATGTTAACCCTTATCCAGTCTCCCTGTATAGACTCCAAAAGCTGGCAACAGTCTCCGTTGTTGATCCTCTGAGTGTGAGGGAGGGCACGGACGTCTCCCTCATGGAAGTGAGCCCTGGGGTGGTAGAGGTGGGGGTCGTCCAGGCTGGTCAGGGGCAGGACCCAGTGGAGGTGGACAAGCGGACCATCCCTCTACCCCAGAGTGACCATCTGAGTCAGGAACACCAACATCAGTTCCATCAACTTTTGGCTAAGTGGCAACATGTATTCTCTGCTCATGAGGAAGATTATGGCCGGACTGACATTGCTAAACATCACATTCCCACAGGTGATGCTGCCCCTATCAGAGAGAGGTTTAGACCACTGCCCCCTACCCTCTATAAGGAGATGCGCACCCTGTTACAAGGTATGTTAGACAAAGGTGTTATCAAGGAGAGCTGCAGCCCCTGGGCCGCACCGATTGTTCTTGTCCAAAAGAAAAGTGGTGCTTGGCGGTTTTGTGTGGATTACCGTAAGCTTAATAGTGTGACACACAAGGATGCTTTTCCCCTCCCACGCATCGAAGACTCCCTCACCAGCCTGAATAAAGCGGAGTGGTACACCACTTTAGATCTTGCCAGTGGCTACTGGCAGGTGGAGCTGGAGGAAAGCGACAAAGAGAAGACAGCCTTTACTACTCCACTTGGCCTTTTCCAGTTTGAACGAATGCCGTTCGGACTATGTAACGCACCAGCGACATTCCAGAGACTGATGCAAAGGTGTCTGGGTAACCAATTAATTGAATCTGCTTTGGTTTATATTGATGATGTAGTAATTTTCTCCCCTGATTTTACAACACATCTGCACCATCTAGAGACAATATTCCAGTCCCTGGCGCGCTATGGCCTGAAGCTCAGAACAGAAAAGTGTCAATTTTTTCAGAAAGAAGTGAAGTTCCTGGGGCACCTGGTGAGTGGACAAGGGGTTTCACCTGACCCTGAGAAAGTGTCCGCAGTCCAAGAATGGCGCCCCCCAACAACGGTAAAGCAGGTGCACTCCTTTTTAGGATTTGTGGGGTATTATCGGCGCTTTATTAAAGACTTTTCAAAGATTGCTAAGCCTCTTCATGGACTGTTGGTGGGTAAGGGGCGCAGACAAAGGGGTGGGTCGCCGCCCATTAACTGGACTAATGAGTGTGAGACAGCCTTCCAGTTGCTAAAACAGGAACTGCTTAGAGCCCCAATATTAGCCTATGCTGACTTCACACTCCCTTTTGCCCTGTACACCGATGCCAGCAATCTAGGTTTGGGGGCGGTCTTGGCACAAGAACAGGATGGTCAAGAGAAAGTCATAGCCTATGCAAGCCGCAGCCTTCGTCCTGCAGAACGTAATGACTCTAATTATAGTTCATTTAAGCTTGAATTTCTTGCAATGAAATGGGCTCTTGTGGAGAAGTTTAAGGACTATCTGTGGGGTGCAAAAGTGACTGTGATAACTGACAATAACCCACTTGTACATTTGCAGACTGCAAAACTGGGGGCTGTTGAACAGAGGTGGGCTGCCCAATTGGCAAATTTTGATTACACCATAAAATACAGACCAGGGAGGGAGCACACTAATGCAGATGTACTGTCTAGGCTGCCTGTTTCACATCCAGAACAGGCTTTGGCAGAACCAGTGCTAGAGGAAGACTTGCTGGTCGGTGTAGTGGTGGCTCCCGGGGCCCAGGCAGAGGTTGCACCCACAGGCTGGGGGTGGGACCCGAGTCGTTGGAAGGAGCTGCAAGGGGAGGACGCCACACTCCGAACAGTGAGGGAGTACCTGCACAGAGGTTGGTTACCTAGAGGCTCTGAACGTGCCAAACTCCCTGAAACGGTAAAGAAACTATCGAATCATTGGAGACGGCTGAGCCTGAGAGATGGTGTGGTATGCCGTAATGTAAAAGACTCTTTAACGCATGAGCTCCTCCAACAGGTGGTTGTGCCTACAGACCAGATAAAGGCCCTGTGGGAGGCCTACCACTCTGAAACGGGACACCAAGGTGTGGAAAGGACGATGTCGCTCTTACGAAGAGGCTTTTTCTGGTCAGGTAGGGAAGAGACCATTAATTCCTGGACTCAAACTTGCCCCCGGTGTGTATTGCGAAAGGCTAAGTTAGAGAATAGGGCCCCATTAGTCCCTATTGTGCCCAAAGCTCCCTTAAATATTGTTTCCATGGATTTCCTGACCCTGAGCCGTCCTACAGATCGTTACCAGAACATTCTAGTCATAACAGACTTATTCACCAAATTTGCCTGGGCTATTCCCACTGTTGACCAAACAGCCACCACCACTGCCTGTGCCCTATGGAACCGTGTGATACAACCTTTCGGCTGCCCAGAGACTCTACACTCAGATCAAGGCCCCAATTTTGAGTCGAAATTGATTTTGGAATTGTGTAACCTTTATGGCTGTCGGAAAAGTCATACCACCCCTTACCATCCCCAGGGGAACGGGGGGTGTGAAAGATTTAACCAGACCCTATTAAATTTACTTGGCACCCTGGAGACAGAGAAGCAGAACAGATGGCCTGAATACTTACCTGGATTGGTCCATGCGTATAACAACAGTATTCATAGTTCCACTGGGTA
This sequence comes from Hoplostethus atlanticus, assembly GCA_034670405.1. Taxonomy (NCBI): domain Eukaryota; kingdom Metazoa; phylum Chordata; class Actinopteri; order Trachichthyiformes; family Trachichthyidae; genus Hoplostethus; species Hoplostethus atlanticus. The sequence continues at coordinate 414,511 of JAXDDX010000167.1, read as the reverse complement.
TGCACCAACGTACCTAATGTTCGGCCGCCATACCAGGCTGCCCATTGAGATGGTGACTGGCACAACAGGGGCACAAGCAGCAGTTAGTACTGCTGAGTGGGTTGTGAGGCATGCAGAGCAGCTATCTTATGCGTATAGCAAGACAGCAGAGAACCTCCGACAGGCAGCAGAGAAAAATAAGAGACTGTATGATAAAACGGCTCGAGATTCCCCACTGCTGCCAGGTGAACGGGTCCTCGTGGTGGATCACAGGAGACGAGGCAAAGGGAAGCTGAGTGACAGGTGGGAGAACCAAGCTTATGTGGTAGTTGGACGCCATCATGCAAACCTCCCAGTCTACAAGATTAGACCAGAGGGGAAGGATGGCCCAGAGCGCATCCTCCACCGCAACCATCTCCGCCCCTGCCTACTGTATTCCACGCCGGAGCCGTCCCGACCTGCGGTTCAAGGAGCCCATCGGGCCCCCTTGCCAACTTGGGGACTGATGTTTCAGACGGGTCAAGGTGGGCCAGTGGTGGAGGCAGAACCCGGCCCAGTACCAAGACGCTCCCAGCGGTCCAACCTGGGTAACCCCCCTCTTAGATATAGGTGATGGGTGAATGGTTCTCGGGACTAGAACCTTTTGGTTTGGGGGGGTGTCACAGGGGTGACGTGTGTGTGTGTGCCTGCTGCCTGCCTGCCTGCCTGCTGAGCTGATTGACGGACACACCTCCCTCCTGTAATTTCAGCGTGTGGGTAATTAGGTCACAGGTGTTGGTGGTTTGGGTTTTCCCTGCCCTTTTATTTAAGCAGCAGCAGAGGGGCAGGCTGGGAGGAACGGTGAGCAAGCAACGATCGGGAAACGCTGTTGGAGGAGCACTGGTCGGACGGCTGTCACAGTCGAGAGGGCATCTTGTCCAAAGTTCCCGGGAGCAGCGCGAGAGAAGTGTTCCTGACCGGGGACGTGCACAGCCACTGTCAGAGCCACTGCCGGGACCGAAGGAGCTGCTGCTACGCAGAGGACCGGGTCGTCATCACGCCCGAGGAGGCTACAGATACGCACGGTGCGCGAGGGGGAAGTCTTTGATGAAAGTGGAGGGGTGGGGACGCGTTCCACCCTTCCTCTAGATAAGTACCCCTCCTGATCGATAGCCGATTCTCATAAAAAATACACTGGAGAAGGCGTCACCTAGTTGGCGTTGTTAATGCTGCTGTTGAATGATTTTTATACAATTATCCTGTTAAATAATTATAACGTTGGCATCCCGCCAGCAGTCATTCTATATGGACAAACTTCAGTAATGTTGGACTGGGCTTTATTATTTCATTTGAGTTGAAGTGGATTCATTTGGAAGTGGATTCATTTGAATTAATTTGGTGTTCCCTGTGTTGGACTTTTAGTTTGCTGTGTTTATATTTTGATTTATATTATATTTTTGATTTCTTTTCCATCCAAAAACTTATTGTTGTTTTTGTTCTAAAATAAGTTATTACAACTAAAGACTGCTAGGTAGGTTACCCTGACGGATATCTTGTGTCTTCTCAAGCGACTGGCAGCCAGCTGAACTGGGACCTGCTGTCCAAGGACTTACCTGTTCTTACCATTTGGAAACCAGACTGTTGGACTCTTTTAGATTGATCCTCCGGAGTATCCCTTTATCCATTGATTTTAGAACTATTGTAATAAAGAAGTATTTTATATATTTAATTCTTGTCTGGTCGTGTTGTTCAGTGTAGCTGCTCCCCAACAGAAAGGAAAAAGTGTGGTTTTACACAGTCACTCCACCCGGTGACAATATCTACAGTGGCTTACCTCCAGTGTCTGAGCTGATACTGCAACACTAAAGCTCACATATGTTATATAATTACTCTGAGCAGTCACAGTTGACCCAATTCCAATGGATAGGACAGATTCGGTATACCAGAGTATTTCTGAGCTGGTACACAGATAGTGGTGGAGATGACTTTTACCAGGGTCACCAGGAACACACCCACTTAATGGAAGGAACATACACCCACTCAACAGTCTGCACAAATTAAAAGAGCAAGAGGAGTGCTGTGTTGAGCAAATGACAAATGCACAGTGACACAGTGACATACATACGGACAATGAGAACCATGAGCACATACACACACCGTCGCTGACCAACACCACCGCCACCACTAGAGACAGATGAAGCAGCTTATAAAACCAAGCAGCAATGCATCAATATGCAGCTCAACTAGCATCCTGCCCTGCCATCACAAAATAACCAAACACATGAACACACACACTGAAACCTTGTAAACAGGAGGACTACCTTGCCATCAATCACGTCTGCACATGCATTGCAAAAGACATGTGTCAGACAGACGTACACAAACACACACACACACACACACACACACACACACACACACACACACACAGATAGGCTGCAGCGTGTAAGAATACAACACACTCACCTTGATCGCCTCAAGATCAATGGCAAGATGGGCTGTGCCTTGTCTTGCTTTCGCTGTCTGCCTCCTTTCTCTCGTCTCTGCTCCCTCTCTCTGCAGACTAGCGGCGTGTCACAGCGGAGAGAGAGAAAACACTTGGCGTCTTCATGAATATCCGTGGCTTCACCAGCTCTCCCCTCCCTCCCTCCTTTCCTCTCCTCTCCCCTGCCACCGTGGTCTCCCCCAGCCAACCCCCACAGCCTCCACGGAGAAGCCCATCTCCCCTCCCTCCTCCAGCACAGACTCACAGTATGTCCATTAATCCCATACAACAGCCACCCCTCCTCCTCTCCATTGGTACCCCCCGGCTTTATTCCGGGGTACTCCTTTTAATTTCTTACGAGCACCCTCGCACCATTGCTCTGCTTCAACAGTCAAGCATCATTGCTCCCTCTCATACAAACACAGACACCAGATTTTATCTCAATGCAGCTGACATATTAAGGAGTCTGCCACCCCCCCTTTCTCACTCTCCCCCTCACACACACACACACCCCTTTTTTTTCTATTCCTATTGACTATGTCCTTTTACAGTCATTCAAGGACATACCCACAGCATGTTGCAGAGAAATGTATCGCTGAAGCAGAATTTTGTTGCAGCCCTAAAACAGCATCTTGGATAGTTCAGTCTAAACATGTGTGCGTGAACAAATATCTCTCAATGCTAATGTCCGTTGAGAATTGAAGTTACACTTCCTGGAGTGTTCCAGCGATAATAAATGGGAGATTGATAGTACCCAGGATGACAATGTAGCAACTCCAAACTGTGATGACTTTTCCTCTCGATCTTCCTATAAAATGCCTATCCGTTTTGTTTTTTTAAATCAGTGGAAAGCAAGTTCACACGTCAGCAGAGCGGGCTATTTGACTATTGCAATTATAACTGCATGGTGATATGAACTGACAAAGAACACAAATACACACACATGGCAGCACTACATGAAGTTGGGATGCCATTCTGTTTCCCCCCTAGGCTTTTATAGGCATTACCTAGATTTGATTTATGCCCCGTGCCTGCACAGATTGTTTTCTATTTACAAAAGTGACTGCGCAAAGAAGCTTTGCCTCAAAAATCCTGGCCAGACCACTAAATCAAACCCACCAATTAATTATGAAAGAGAGAGATAGAGAGAGAGGAAGGGGTGAGGGGGGAAGGGAGAAAGAGAGAGAGACACAGGCAGACAGACAGACAGACAGAGGCATGGCAGAAAATAAGTCAGCCTTCACGGCAACCAGCAGAAAAGTAGACAAATTAAACATAAGCAAGAATAAATGGGGTTTGGTTTATTGGACGTTTTCTAAAATACAAGCCAAAACGATCTACTACTATAAAAACTATCAAGGATGACACAAAATAAAAAGACTTATTTCCATTGTTGGTCCCTGGACAAGACAACATTCATTAGATAACATATTGTGACAACTCTCTTAAATAGACACGTTACATACAAGATTACTTACATAAGTCAATAACCTACATTTAACTTATTTTCCTCATCATACCTAAATCAATACCAAGACCTTCGCCTCAAGGGTGATGATATGAGGGGTTTATATTAAAGAGGCAAGTTGTTCCATCCCTGTGCAGAGTATAAAAACAGACATTGGCTCTTTTGGTTTTATATCTACCCAGATTTGCAAAGCTAGTTCTGGTTTTGACTGAATGAATCACTGAGAGAGAGAGTGTTTGTCGAGCCTCGAACATGACCCTGACCAGTTTGCTGTGAGACACCTAGAGCCTCTACCTCAGCACCAAGGAGTTTACCTTACCCAGAACCTTCATACCTTCATACTGCGTTTCCCAATTATCTTCAAGAGCACAGCCAGAATAAGAATTAAGCTTTTAGTCAAGTTTTCTTAAGATTTACCTGTTATGGCTCCTTGCTCCACACTCACTCCCTTTGCTTTCCAAAATGGGTTCAGTTGTGCCAATACCAATACACCAATAAAGAAGACTCATCGGCATACAGCTCTGATGTTATTAATGTACAGTAAAACAACAGAGGTCCTAAAACACAACTAGCAACATGCCTTTTGATCACAGCTTCAAAGATACGTTATGATCTAGTTGGACCATGTTGACTTAGTAGCACTGAGAAGTTTGAAATTGAAAGATAATTTAAAAGAAAAGGATAATAATAGTAAGTAATAAGAAGTAATAATAAAAATAAATAGAAAGGAAAGGAATTTTATAGGTGATTGGTGATGTAGGTCAACGCTTTAAGGGGAAGGAAGGAAAAGGGTAGCAGTTCAATCAATGACACCATTTTGCATTTTTCCTTTTCATTAGGTTGTTCCTTTCTTTTTTAAATCTTCCTCTTCATCCTCTTCTTCATCACCCCCTCCTGGATTAGGGACCCAGAGTCCAGAATCAATGCACCTCATCATGTGGTATTTTCCCTCCTTCACAGAGAAACAGAATTAGAATGGTTCCAAGCCCAGGAAAAAAAGTGTGTCCACATTTTGGGACATCGCAAGACACTTTCTGACTTTCATCTGCTGATGCTTTTCTTTAATGACAGCTTTGTTTTTGGTCAGTAAGGTATACACACACACACACACACACGTGTACACTCCCACACTCACTCACCACGGGGTCCAGTTTGCTGACAGCATCCTGCAGCATCTGAATGTTCTTCTCATCGAAACCCCTCTGCATTTCCTATGAGACAGGAAGTGTCACTAAAGTGCAAGCATGGCCAACGATGGGCAGACCGAGTGGTCCTACTAAATTGTGTCCTACCTACTGATGTATAGGCCCTTTCAGTATAATGAATGTCAATTCTACTGAATTTGGGTTCAGTGTTTTCATGTTGAAATTTTCCAATTTTTGTCACTAAAATGAGGCAAAACTCAGTGCAAGAGGTTGGGAACCTTGTTTAAAGCATCTGTGTGTATGGATTACCTTAGGGAGTGATTCATAGACCTCTACAGGGTCTAAACCACCCGGGCCGAGTCTCTTCAGCCTCTCCTCCTCCTCCAGCTCCTTCATGGCATTCTCCATGCGGCTGTGAGCGCGGCCGCGGACCCGCTTCCTTCAAGCTCGTGGTTGAACACATCTTGGTATGGCTTGTCTGCAGTCTGACACACAAATACATTGAAATAACCACGATCCCGCATGCATTGTACCATTCAGACAAAGCTATATAGGCATACACACTGAACTAACACACTTACGAACCTTGATCTTGGAGAAGAACTGTCTGAAGCAGCCTCGTGGGTCCACCTTCAGCGTCCGGGCCAACTCCAGGATGAACTGCATCACTATGGTCTGGTGGGCCACCTGCTCCATCAAGGCATGTTTCTAAAGCAGACACACACACACACACACACACACACACACACACACACACACACAGAGTTTACAAGTCTTCCCTGTTTTAATCCAGAACATGTACACACACATTACACACAGCAAGGCACACACACACTCACCTCTTCCACCTCCAGGTCAATATACATGATCACAAGGCAATTCGCCGTCTCTTCACACACCAGATGTATGTTGTCTGACAGATACTTTTGACTGTCATCCCAGCGCCGCAACATACCTGGCACACACACACACACACACACACACACACACACAACATGTTTAACTGTGTAGAAAAGAGGAAGTGAGATTACTTTTGAGAAAGAGGGACAGAGGGAGCAGAAAGATAGAGACAACAAACATAGTATCAGAGTCACATCAATCCCAAAACCTACCAAAGTGTTTGATTTGCTGCTCATACTTCTCCACAAAGGTCTTGTTTCTCCTCCTTTTCCTCCTCTGTCTCCTCCTTTGCTGCAGGCTTGATGTTGAGCACACTCTTGAAAGCAAGATACAAGGACATTAAAGAAATGAGGATATTAAGAAAAGAAAAGAAGTCACTTGCTTGTACATCCAAGTATGTGACCTCAGTGGCACCCGATGACGCAGCCTTTGCCTCACCTTGCTGAAGCCATCCTTGCTGAGAGTGTCAACACTCCAGGGCAGTTTCTTTTCTTCTCGCTGGTATTCCTCCATCATTTTCTCTAACATTTCTTCATCCTTCTTCACACCTCACACTTCTGCTTGGACTTTACTCAGCTCTTCTCTTCTCTCATCCTCCTCCTCGCCCTCCTTACATCCTTCTTCCAGCTCTTGAACTCGTCCCCGGGTTTCTTCTATGTGCCTCTTGCACTCTGCTAAGTTGTTTTCCAGCTCTTCCCCTCGCTGCTGAAACTCGGCCATTCGCTCCAAGCGGGCCTGTTGTGGCAGACCAGCACGGAGATAGTGGAGAGATAAATGAAAGATGGAAAGAATGAGCGGCTTGTGAAGTTGAGATAGAGGCAGTGGGGTTTGAAAGGTTGAGGCTGATCAACAGGAGGAACAGGGTGGAGAGGATGAAAGCTGAATGGGTAGAAGATGAAAACAAACCGGTACTTGTGGTGGGCACCAAGGGAGTGGGATCTCAAATATCCTGAGATTTATTCTTGACACGCCTGACGCTGGGCTACTTCTTGACAAGGACATGGGTCAAAATGATGTTCAACCTTATTTGGTCAAAAGAATGAGTAGATGATCAAATATATACACACACAACTTTAAAGGGGCAATGACAGTGACAGGATATTTGCCCTATCTTCCCTGCTTTGCTCTTTCTTTCTTATATTTCTAAGATTTTCTGCTCTCCTCAAAGCTGCGATTCTTTGTCTACCCCTGATCGACTGCTTGTTTATCTCGTATAGAAAGATTTTAGTTGCTGGAAAATGGAAATTAGCTTTGTAAACAAATAAACTATTTTTGTAGGGTACCATTTAATATTTCAAGGTTGTTTAATTTCCTACTGCATTTCATTTTACACCTGTACATTCTTGAATGGATTGCATATTAACCTCAGTGAGATCAGAAATGTAAGAGGGCCTATATTGCATTTTCTCCCTTGGAAGTATATGCACATGCCACTGTACGAAACTCACTAGAAATAAGTTTTAAAGGCATATTTTCAAAAATGGATTTTCTGGGATGCACGGCATTTCTGCTTTATTGGACAGTTCACGGTGAAAAGAGACGAGATAGGGGGAATAAGAAGATACAGAGGGTACATGCTGGATTAAGATGTAAGACATTACATGTACATGGTAAGCACCTTAGCCAGGTGAGCCACCAGGACAGTCCAGAAATGCCCTTTTGCCCCTGCCTCCTCCAGAGACTGTTGCCACCCACTGGTGTTATTTGGCCCTCTATCTTCACAAGTCTAGTCTTTTTTCATACACCACAGATTTGAGGGACAGGGGAATGAGGCACAAAGGACGAGAGGACGCCTGGAGACTGCAATCACTTTCACATAACAAGTCATCTGATAAACAGCTAGGCACCAACTAAGCTAATTAGAGCCACACGTAGCCAGAGATGGTCATTGCAGTTAATAAATTCCCAATATAGTCATCTAATTTCCAGTAACTTGTGATTTGTGCCTGGTGACTTGGCGATCCATTTATGGTTATGTCGAGATCGGCTTTGTGAAATCTGTAGTAATCACACTATTGCCCGAGAATAGGAGCAAAAGCAAGGCGCCCATAGTACAATGTGGTCAAACTCCTTGAGTATTGACTCCTCTGGCTCGGTCTACAGCTCTACTGGTTACACCATCTAGCTCTAAGACAATTCACAGCTACAACTTCCATGGCTAACCCGATGTCTCATTCTGTATAAACTCGGAGTGTCGACGTTTGGATGCGTCACATCTTCATCATCTGACACATAGATGTGATCCCAGGCGCTGTAATCAATGGCTGTTGTTGTGGCTGTCATCTTCTCACTCTATCCTTGGATTTTCCCGCAGGAAATCAACGCCACATAAGCAACGGGGGATGTTTATTTGGGAGAATACCACACCGCTTGAAAGACGGGAGCGTTAAGAATAGAGAACGACGGTCCCAATCCTTTTAGCTAGACCGGTAACCACAAGCTGTTTACAAAAAGACCCCTCCTTTCCACCGTGACGCACTAAATGTGCGTCAGGCTGCCAAACGGAGACGAAACTAAACACGTCATCAAGGAGCGCGGATGGCCTGGTTTAATTCAATTATCGTTTTTTGTTGTTTTAACAAATGATGGCACAAAACAAAAAAATAACATCCCAACAAAAATGTTGAAGTTGAGTAGATGTTGACCTTTTGGAGAGACAAGAACCGATACGACGAAAGACATCATATCGTGAAAATGTTCGCGCTCGTTTGGGTTGACATTGAACTCAAATTCAAGATATGGGTGATGACTACCACACCCAGTCCAGTTATGGTTAAGAAATCCCATTTTTTACGAACTTGTTTACATCTTTAATTACAAAGGATTAGAACAGAGATTTAATTGTTAGTGCTAAACTGCTTAATTGTATCGTGATATTTCAGTAAACCTGAAATGCAACTTTGGAAACACTGTCATGGCGCCACTCAGGCAGAGGGGGTCGCTATATACATGGAAATTCCCAGGAACTAATTTCAGGTAGAAATTATAGCAATGGCCATTTGATCATTCTTACAGCTCAGGATCGATATGTAATTTTCATGAATTTCTGAAATACATATTTTATCCGCGCAAACTGCATTTTATATACATTGTACATTGTAATCTCATTTAAACTATATACTACTATACTATACCATAATACTCAAAGGATTAAAATGCCATTTGCCTGAAAACTTTGTCATGTATATACAATTGCCATATATTCCATATATAATTGACGGAATGACGAGTTGACGATTTTAAAAAGCCATGAAGGAAGTCTAGCATATAAATGATAGTATAAACAATACAACAGGGTCATTCTACATTACATTACAGTCATTTAGCAGACGCTTTTATCCAAAGCGACTTGGACTTGGCAAGAGAACTACTAGTCAGTGCATTTCCTTCCTCAAATAGCCTCTAAGAGCATAACCAGTGCTAAGGTAAAAGTGCAATAAGTTAGCTGCCTACTTTTTTTTAAACAAATTTAGACAAATAAGTGAAGCAAATTCTTTCTGAACCTATTTATACATTCTAAGATTAAAAATAAAGAACATAAACACAAAGATAATTTTCCTGAGTTTGATTCCAGTGTGTTTGATTTTGTGTGTGGCTACAGACCAATTTTTGTTTTTCTGTTTCAAATTAGTCTATTTCTTTGAGTTCTTCTTCCTCTTGTGTACATGGAGCATGGTCCGGAGGTCTGTAGTGTCCTGTGTGGCGAATTCTGGAGTAGTAGTAGTAGTAGACAGCGCAGGAGATGATAATCACCACAACTATTGCCACCACCACCAATACAATGGTCGGGAGGTTGGATACTGGGAGTCAAGTGAAGAGTATAGGTAAAGAAAGAAGGAAAAGACAACATTAGTATGTCATACAAATGTTGAATGAAAGATTCCCTTCACAGTCAACTACCCTGAGAGCTAGGTGTGATAACAGGCTGGACTTACCTTTGACATCCACCTTAAACATCATTTTGATATTTCCCAGATTGTTGCTGGCAACACAACTGTACTGCCCTGCATGATCGGAAGATACGGAGTTGATAGTGAGAACACCGGCGCTGATGAGGGCGGGACTAGCTGTGGGGTCTGTCCAGTTGTAGGAGGGGCCTGGGGTTACCCATCGCTGTGCAGTTCAGTTGTAGGGTGTCTCCTTCTGCGATGCTGATCGGATCTGGATTTGGTGTCTGTCCTTTCTGAGGTTTATCTGAAGGGGAGAGGTGTGTGTGTGTGTGTGTGTGTGTGTGTGTGTGTGTGTGTTGAGAAAGAGCGGGAGAAATTTAATACCCAATTTAATACAGCAAGGAGAAGTGATAGATAGAAGTTCAAGTTCCAAAGGGATTTGTCAGACTCACAGTGGACAGTGGCCATGAGGTTCTGCGACCTCACCACCGGAGGGGGCTGTGGTCCTTCAGGTCCCAGCTCCAGCTTGGCTTCACACCAGTACTGGACTCCATCATCTTCTGTACTGGGGTTGATGTTCAGATTGAAGATCTCTATCACTGGCCTCTTCTGTGGGGTGTTCCTGGACTGTGGTGGGCCGAGTGCTGCCTGTCCTCTGTAGAAGGTCACAGCGAGGTTCCCAAGAGGAGCAACTTCCTGGACGTTACACTGCAGAGTGTATTGATGACCCTCAAGCATTGGCCCAGAGTGATTTACGTAGCTGATAGACACACTGTCTGGAGGCTCTGGGGAGACAGGTAGACAGACACACACACACACACATAACAAGTTGAAGGCTGTGTAAACAGCAACTGACAATATTAAGACTGAGTCTAAATCCCTTTAACTGTACATTTGAAAATGACCAAAAACAAGCACAGAATCTACCTGGATCTACCCAACATGCTTTGTCATGCAACATACTGTAATTATATCAACCATGAAAGCGTTGAGACTGCCACTAGATGGCTGTTGTGTTCAGCAGTGAGGTCACTTACTGTATACAGTTACGGCCAGTGTGCTACAACAGTGCTCATTGTCTGTGGCAACAAAATAGCACATAGGAGACGTATCCCATACAGTCATTTTGTCAACTTCCCACCGTAGCTTGGTTCCATTTATCGTCTCAGAGACTCGTCCTAGAGACACTTCCAACCCACGTGGCTCCATGCAAAGATCACATATAGAGCAAGTTGCAAAGACTGGGTCACCATACTTCACCACCAGTGTAGCTGGTGTGAATACTGGTTTATCTTGTGGACACTGACGATCTGTGAAGCAGAGCCAAAAGGCAGAGGACAGTGAGTTAGACTTCACATTGTGGACAGATGTGAGAATAATCCATTGGACACATGTTGTTGGCACATTAATGTTAGTGCTCTTGATGACCGTGGTATTAACCATCCTGACAAAAATTCAATGTAGCTTTTTCTTTGAAAACCAGGGACTACTACTACTACTACTACTACTACTACTACTACTACTACTATTACTACCACAACTACTACTACCACTACTACTATTAATATTACAACTACTACCATTATTACCACTACTATTACTATTATTACTACTACTACTACTACTACTACTACAACTACTACCATTATTACCACTACTACTATTACTACTACAACTACTACCATTATTACCACTACTACTACTACTACTACCACTACTACTGCTACCACCACCACTACTACTATTACTACTACTACTGCTACCACTACTACCACCTCTACTATTATTACTACTACCACCACTACTATTATTACTACTACTGTTACCACTACCATCACTACTACTACCGCTACTACCATCACTACTATTACTACTACTACTACTACTACTATTGTACTGCTACTATAACCAGTACTACTAACAATAATAATCATAACTGTATTTATTAGGGCTGTCAAACGATTACAATTTTTAATCAGATTAATCACAGGGCCGCTGTGGATTAATTTAGATTAATCACGATTAATACCCATTCATTATTAATTGTTTCATTTTGTGGGGGCAAAAAGACTCATGACAGAAGGCGATATATACACTTAACATGTGTTTTATTTAAACTATAGAACAGATATGGTGTCCAGATATCAAAATAAAAATAGGGGGTGGTTTGGCGCAAACCGGGCGTCGCCGAAGTACTTGCAGAGGAATCCCTGACTAATGTATGCTTCGCGTTGATGTGGTACTTTAAGCTGGAAGTGCTTCGGTGAAAAGAAAACTCCTTCCTGCAGAGTGTGCAAACTACTTTATGTCGGTCGATTGTCCCGTCTTGCGTTTTTTTGTACTCAAACTTCCCATCGAGAGGGCCAATATGTTGTTTAGAGTCGTCCATCTTTATCGAGTTGGTTCTGCCGCCAGATAGCGTTGGAGCACCAATCCGCGCCAGTGAGTGGAATTGTGGGATTTTGAGTCATTGTGCATAGCAGCATGTGTTAATTGCGTTACAATTTTTAATCAAATTAATCATGCAAATTAATTAATCTGGATTAACGCGTTAATTTTGACAGCCCTAGTATTTATACAAGCCTAGCACTAAAAGCTGAGTTTACTAAATGCTTGACAAAGAGCCTTAAAGCAGGTCAGACTGCATGGAAACCAGAAGAAACTCGTAACTCACCAGAACAAGATCCGTGGAGGCCTCGCAGAAACTCCAGCAATACTGAGACAACAAAAAGTACATGACGAAAAAACATAATTTTCATTCCTTAGAGCCACAGAGCCACTAAGGTCACCGGGTGATGTTTAATGGTTTAACACAAACAGCAAAGCAGTCAGTAGACTGAACATCTGATGAAAGTGAAAGTACAGCAGGTTAATTCCGGTATTTTCCGATGCAGGTAGCCGCTACTGACATGTGCTCAGTTTTATTGAGGGTAGTTCATCATTAATTGAATGCCAGTAGTATGCCGACTGTTTCGCTGTTTCCACTTTTAGTCTCACACCCAAAACGTCTTGTTTCGTGGTTGTTCATAGGAACATGTTTAAGTTTAAATGCAAGGACTCTTGAGAAGAAAGAGTGACTTGCTCGCAGGAAGCGTCTTAATCTCATCGTGATTTGGATCCTCGAGAAATTTATTCCAGTAAATCTGAAACTAAACTTTGGGAAAACGGTGGGACGATTGTGGTCATGGCACCACTCAGTCAGCAGGGGTCGCTGCGCACCTGTGGCCATTCCCAGGAACTAATTTCAGGTAGAACTGATAGCAATGGTCATTTGATCATTCTGAGTACAGCTCAGGATCGTTATGTGATCTTCATGAATGTATTGAACAGCAGAACAAGCCATTACAGGATCTTCCAAACCATGATAACATATTTATTGTCGGTGGGGATTTTAATGGACCGCCAGATGAATGGTTAGACAGATATTCCAACAACTGTCTAACAGTCCCAATCCAAAAGTTTTTCCTATTTCTTGGGCGACAAATGTTGAGGATATCTGCAGGGCCTTCTCCTCAAATACATGGCAGTCACGATTTGAGATCAACACTTCCACGGGAAGCTTGCACAGTAACTATGGTGACAATGATGCACCTCTGAGATCACTTCCTGAAATCTTCTGTATGGGATTTACAGAATGCATTCATGTGCACGTCACCTGTGATTTTTGAACAGAAAAATCCATTGCAAACAGCAGTCTCTATATATTGTCGATGAAAGGCAAACATTACAGGCAACTTCCATCATATACAGTATATATGACATAATCCAGCTTACACTAAATACTACTATACTATACTCATAATACTCATGGCATTGAAATTAAATTTGCCAGAAGCCTTTGTCATATATATACAATTACTATATACTCCATATATAAGTGACACTATACGATTTTGACAAAAAACAATGTCTAGCATTTGACTCTAGCAATAGCAAGGAAAAACAGTTTCTAACACATTTGAAAGCTATATTTAAAAGTGAAAATAAAAACATAAACTATCCACCCAACATAAGCAACCCCCCCCTCCCCATGCTCACACACACACACACACACACACACACACACATACATGCAAACACAGATGCACAGAACAAACACACACATGCACACATTAGTAATCCATCCCCATCTCCACGTGCCTCTCTACACACTGTTCATATTAGTCTCCTCCACTGGGCACTGTCATGTGGTTGATCCTGCGATGTTGGAAGACATCCTTTAGCTTGTAGTGTCCCATTCGGGTATTTCTGTAGTGGAGGTGGTAGACAAAGCAGGAGACGGCCATGATAATCACCACACCCACTGCTGCCAGGCCTGCAATAATGGGCAGGAGGTCGACTACAGGGGTTCAGGTGAGGAGTATCGGTAAAGAAAGAAGGAACAGACAAGATACAAATGTCACAAGACCCAAGTATGCAATAGATCCTCAACTGCTGCAAGCCTGTAATGTTGCAGCTGCTCTTTGGTGATTCCCTTTACAGTCAACTACCCTGAGAGCTAGGTGTGATAACAGGCTGGACTTACCTTTGACATCCACGTCAAACATCATTTTGATATCTCCCAGATTGTTGCTGGCGACACAACTGTACTGCCCTGCATGATCGGAAGATACGGAGTTGATAGTGAGAACACCGGCGCTGATGAGGGCGGGACTAGCTGTGGGGCCTGTCCAGTTGTAGGAGGGGCTGGGGTTACCCATCGCTGTGCAGTTCAACTGTAGGGTGTCTCCTTCTGTGATGCTGATCGGATCCGGATTTGGTGTCTGTCCTTTCTGAGGTTTATCTGAAGAGGACAGGTGAGAGAGAGTGAGTGTGTGTGTGTGTGTGTGTGTGTGTGTGTGTGTGTGTGTGTGTGTGTGTGTGTGTGTGTGTGTGTGTGTGTGTGTTGGGGAGGAGGGGGCATGGGAAATAGTGGGAGAAATATAATACCTGTTAATACAGCAAGGAGAAGTGAAAAATACAAATAAAAGCTCAAGGAAAACATGGATGAATAGACGCTCCCTTATTTGGGTATACAATGTAAAAGTAGCCAGTCATATGATCAATATTCTACTGTTGTCTAAGCACCACTTTCCTGGAGGGCTATGAGACATGTGTGCTGTTGGTATACATGTAGTGCTTCTTTTGTCATTGTCACCTGACAGTGAGATTTCAGGCTGGCTTGATACATTGTTTTGAAACAGAAAGTTCCCAAGGGTCAAGGTGCGCTCATTTTATTGTCAGACTCACAGTGGACAGTGGCCGTGAGGTTCTGCGACCTCACCACCGGAGGGGGCTGTGGTCCTTCAGGTCCCAGCTCCAGCTTGGCTTCACACCAGTACTGGACTCCATCATCTTCTGTACTGGGGTTGATGTTCAGAGTGAAGATCTCTGTCACTGGCCTCTTCTGTGTGGTGTTCCTGGACTGTGGTGGGCCGAGTGCTGCCTGTCCTCTGTAGAAGGTCACAGCGAGGTTCCCAAGAGGAGCAACATCCTGGACGTTACACTGCAGAGTGTATTGATGACCCTCAAGCATTGGCCCAGAGTGATTTACGTAGCTGATGGACACACTGTCTGGAGGCTCTGGGGAGACAGGTAGACAGACACACAGACACAAAACAAGTTGAAGGCTGTGTAAACAGCAACTGACAATATTAAGACTGAGTCTAAATCCCTTTAACTGTACATTTGAAAATGACCTAAAACATGAAAGTGTTGAGACTGCCACTAGATGGCTGTTGTGTTCAGCAGTGAGGTCACTTACTGTATACAGTTACGGCCAGTGCTGCTACAACACTGATCATTGTCTGTGGCAAGAAAATAGCACATAGGAGACGTATCCCATACGGTAATTTTGTTAACTTCCCATTGTAGCTTGGTTCCATTTATCGTAATGTGTCCTAGAGACACTTCCAACCCACGTGGCTCCATGCAAAGATCACATACAGAGCAAGTGGCAAAGACTGGGTCACCATACTTCACCACCAGTGTAGCTGGTGTCAATACTGGTTTATCTTGTGGACACTGACGATCTGTGAAGCAGAGCCAGAAGGCAGAGGACAGTGAGTTAGACTTCACATTGTGGACAGATGTGAGAATAATCCATTGGACACATGTTGTTAGCACATTAATGTTAGTGCTCTTGATGACCGTGGTATTAATCATCCTGCTACTACTAACTATACTGCTTGGCCAAACTCGGCATCTATTGCACGCCCAACCGTCCTGGTAGGGGATCCCTCTCTAGTAGCCCCTCCCAAGGTTTCTTTCAATTTTTCCCTAAAAGGTTTTTTTTGGGGAGTTTTTGGGGCTGGGGGATGTCGTGTACTAACCATTTATTGTTTTCACACTTTGGGCACTGTGAAGCCCTTAGAGACTGTAACGGTGATTAAGGGCTATACAAATAAATGTGATTTGATTTGATTACTACTACTACTACTACTACTACTATAACTACTAATAATAATACCAATGATAATAATCATAACTGTATTTATACAAGCCTAGCACTAAAAGCTGAGTTTACTAAATGCTTGACAAAGAGCCGTAAAGCAGGTCAGACTGCATGGAAACCAGAAGAAACTCGTAACTCACCAGAACAAGATCCGTGGAGGCCTCGCAGAAACTCCAGCAATACTGAGACAACAAAAAGTACATGACGAAAAAACATCATTTTCATTCCTTAGCGCCACAGAGCCACTAAGGTCACCAGGTGATTTTTAATAGTTTAACACAAACAGCAAAGGAGCCAGTAGACTGAACATCTGATGAAAGTGAAAGTACAGCAGGTTAAAGCTAGGATTTCTCCTGACAGCCGCCGCCCTCGCCCCCCCTCTTCAGCTCCAGAGTTGCTCTGCTCTCACTGAGGGGGGCAAATGCAGCCTGGGACAGCCCCCCCCCCACCCCGCCACCCCCCCCCATACACACGCACACAAAAATAGCTGGTACAGAGCTTTACAGACACATCAGACCAAGATGCCTGACAGTTGACTCTGCTGGTCACAGGGGAGAGAAGGTGAACACCCCAGGAAAAATCATTACATCTGACAAAAGCCAGGCTTACTCCATAAAGCTGAAGATAACCAGAAACACTAAAACACACGTAAACATATCATTTGTGCACATATGTCTGCATAGACACACCGGCAACATAACTGAACATTTGGCACTGCTGGTGGACAAAGTGGAGGAGGATATCTGGTCCTAACGGCTGGATAGGAAACAGAACTGAGGGCAAACATTCCTGTGCTTCCCGGGGATCTTTATCACTCAGTTTCCTGGAAGCCCTCCCATGGGTACTGGACAGTCTTGTACAAGTAAAGCTCTTCACGTGAATCATCAAGCTGTGCCGTGTTACTTTCACCCAACTTTCTTAATGGTTACGCTCACTTACTCGTCCCCGGTGCCAAGACCTCTGTTTTTGCGTTGCCTCCCTTCACCTAATCATGCTTAGCCAGACAAAGGGTGGACTCCTTATCAGCAGTGCAATACTATAGATGTTTCCTCACATTCAAATAACAACACCAGGTAGGAGTGCTTAGAGAACAACTGGAACCGGGGTAAAAACAGTTTGACAGACATTTACATCAGACCTTCTCAACACAGCGGCGTGTTTATACAAAGGTTAGTAGTCAGAGGACCGGGTAGCTCACTCCCCTTCCTCCACTTGGTTGGTGACTGTCAGGTACTGAGCAGATGAAACACTACAGTTTAGCTTCTAGGTCACGTGACCTACTGATTCAAAACCAATATCAAAATATTCCACTACAAACGCCACATGAGACACACGTCTTATATTTGTCACTTATCTTAATGAAAAATAATGCCATTTTTTCCCCAATCGCTTCCAGGTCACATAACATACTGACTCAAAACCAATATCAAAATACTACAAACCTCTTATATTTGTCAATATGTGCTTCATTCATTCAGTGTGCTTCAGACACTGAAAAGTCATGCAGGGACACTTAAAAATCTGAGATATTTCAATTCTAAAATTGAAATATCTGCTGCCTTGGCCTTTCTAGCAGTAGAAAATCAGTTTCTCATTCAACTAATTCAGTTCTGCCAAGGAAATAGAAACACCACTAAGAAGAAAATCTAGACGACCAATGCTCCTTTGACTGTGACGTTGATCGTTGTGGATGCGAAATGAGTCCTGGAAAAAGAGGATATTATTTGGAGGCATTTATTGGAATTACAAGTCAGAGAAAATCTGTCACATGGTAAGAAGTGATGGCAATTTTGTGCATCACCAGAAAACTGGCATTACCTTTAAATAATTGCATTTTCACAAGGTCTTTAAATGGTGCGCTCGTTTTATTGTCAGACTCACAGTGGAGAGTGGCCGTGAGGTTCTGCGACCTCACCACCGGAGGGGGCTGTGGTCCTTCAGGTCCCAGCTCCAGCTTGACTTCACACCAGTACTGGACTCCATCATCTTCTGTACTGGGGTTGATGTTCAGAGTGAAGATCTCTGTCACTGGCCTCTTCTGTGTGGTGTTCCTGGACTGTGGTGGGCCGAGTTCTGCCTGTCCTCTGTAGAAGGTCACAGCGAGGTTCCCAAGAGGAGCAACATCCTGGACGTTACACTGCAGAGTGTATTGATGACCCTCAAGCATTGGCCCAGAGTGATTTACGTAGCTGATGGACACACTGTCTGGAGGCTCTGGGGAGACAGGTAGACAGACACACAGACACAAAACAAGTTGAAGGCTGTGTAAACAGCAACTGGCAATATTAAGACTGAGTCTAAATCCCTTTAACTGTACATTAGAAAATGACCAAAAACAAACACAGAATCTACCTGGATCTACCCAACATGCTTTATCATGCAACATACTGTAATTATATCAATCATGAAAGTGTTGAGACTGCCACTAGATGGCTGTTGTGTTCAGCAGTGAGGTCACTTACTGTATACAGTTACGGCCAGTGTGCTACAACAGTGGTCACCGTCTGTGGCAACAAAATAGCACATAAGAGCCATATCTATCCCATATGGTCATTTTGTCAACTTCCCACCATAGCTTGGTTCCATTTCTCGTAACGTGTCCCATAGACATTTCGAACCCAGGGGAGGCGTGCCGATACTGCCAGCGACAGGAGGAACGGGGCCAGGTGACACCAACGGTGGCAGCCGTCCAGACCACTAGCAACGAGGAGGGATGGCTCCCGTTGACCACACAACAACTGAGGCAGCAGCAGGAGGCAGATGTGACCCTGGCGTTGCTGAGAGGCTGGCTGGAGACGGGGCAGCGCCCCGAGTGGACAGAGGTGTCACCGCTGGGTCCCGAAGTGAAGGCCTACCACTCGCAATGGGGCTAACTTCGAGCTCCACAACGGGTTGGCGTACCGGAGGTGGCAAGCTCCCGGACGAGGGGCCGACCACCTGCAGCTGTTGGTGCCCCGTGTGCTCCGTCCCCAGGTTCTCCAGATCGTCCACGGCTCGGTGGGGGCGGGGCACTACGGGAACGCCAAGACCCTTCACCGCCTCAGGGGGCGGTTCTACTGGCCTGGCTGTCGACGAGATGTGGAGCTACACGTGCACTGCTGCGACTCTTGCACCGCCCAGAAAGGACCAACCCAACGCTCCCATGCCCCGCTGCAGCAGTGCTTGGTGGGGGCCCCGATGGAGCGAGTAGGGGTGGATATCCTTGGGCCCTTTCCACTCACTGACTCCGGTAACCGCTATGTCCTCGTGGCTATGGATTACTTCACAAAGTGGCCAGAGGCATATGCGGTGCCGGATCAGAGCGCCATCATGACATTCGGGGTTCTGGCCGAGCTCCACAGCGACCAGGGGCGGAACTTCGAGTCCCAGGTATTCGGTGAGGTCTGCAGGCGGCTGGGGGTGAAAAAGACGAGGATGACACCGCTACATCCCCAAAGCGATGGGCTGGTGGAGCGGTTCAACCGCACCCTGGCCACCCAGCTTGCTATCCTCACCAGCCAACACCAGCGGGACTGGGACCGCCACCTCCCACTGGTCCTGCTGTGCAGGAGTCCAGCCAGTGTACGCCTGCTGCCCTCATGTTTGGGCAGGAACTCCGGACACCGGTGGATTTAGTGTTCGGAGCCCCACCTGAGCCTGAGCTTGCTGGAGGGAGAGAAATGGACTACTTTCGTAGACTGAGGGACCGCCTACAGGTGGTCCACGACTACACCCGCCAGGCCCAGGCCAACTCCGGAGTGCGGCAGAAGAGGGCCTATGACACACGGTGCCGGGGGCAGGCCTTCATTCCAGGGGACATGGTATGGGTATGGGTCGTGGGCCGGCTGTCTGAGGTGGTGTACCGGGTCCGCATGCCCGGCCAGGGGCGCCTGGTGGTGCTGCATCGGGACAGACTTTCACCATACCGCCCCCTCGTTCCACCTGCTGTTGGGGAAGGGGGCAATAGCAGCACCCCACGCCCCAAACAGAGTGACTCCCCTCCAGTAGCGCTTCCTGTGAGCTCCAGGTGGCCTGTTCGTGCTATGTAGCGGCTGCCCCCTAGCGGTCGCTGTAATTATTGACTGTTCTGCGCTGTTGGGTGGAAAGCCTTATGGGACTGATAATGTTCAAGCTAATTGTTGGTTTAGGGATGTTAATGTTCATGTTTTGATTGTTTTGCTTAATTAAGTGAGTCTCAGTGTTTATGTTTATGTGGCTAATACAGTGTTCCTGTTCTCTAATAGTAATGTGGCCACCATAGCAGAGACCACCGTAGCAATTAATGACCTCCAGCCATTGTTCATGTGTGTGTAAATTATAATAAACAGTAATTCCTGGGGTCGTGCGGTGTACGGGACACAGGATTGCTAATAAACCCAGAGCTCTGCCTCCCGACACTTCTTTCAGTGCAAGCTCGCCGCAGTATTTTTAGAAATTGCCAAAACAAATTTTGTCACAGGATGTCTGCATTTACATAGTTTGGTGGGATATCAAAGTAGCTGTACATTTACAAAGCCAAATGTCATGTACTGTTTTATACAACAGATACATCAAGCAATCTGATTGGTCAAAGATGAGTTCCATGTGCTGCTATCCCATAATGCACAGCTAGCTCCACAAATATCCAGATTGCCACTGACTTCAAAAAAGGGCCAAAATCTGTTTGACTTCAATCATGTTTCATCGTGGCTTCTCTGTTTTATTGTGGTAATCAGTTGGGCTATTATTACTATTGTAATCGTGGTTGTTTTTATCCATGTGATTTTAATGTAAAGTCTTTGAGTACCTAGAAAAGCGCTATACAATTAAAATGTATTATTATTATTATGCCCCAAATCAATGCTACCTCCCACTGTTCAACTCACATTACTGCCAATATTTACTTTCTCACCAGTGGAAATTATCCTGAGCCAATTAAGAGCTGACATTTTCACAAGGTCTTTAAATGAACAGTGTTCTGGAAGACTTTAGTCTTATTGTCACTGATTTATTACTCAACACTTGACTGATCCACTTACCTACTACAGAAAAATACAGAAAGTCATGAAGTAATGCATTTTTATTCACAGTTTAAATTAAATATCTGTACAAAAGAATGAACACAAAAACCTGAACATAATTAAAATGGTACCATTCACAAATGAAGAAAACAAGATCAATACGAAAAAATAAAAATAAAAATAAATCCTTGTTCTGTAAAACCAGAAGTAAACGCTAATAGGTCTTACTGCATTTGTCAAAGGTCTTGATAACCTCGAGTCCATGAGAATCGTTCTGGCTGATCTAGGTATCGCAACAGTCTGATTTCACAACTTCAAAACTCCTCAACAACAAGGCCAGCAAGGCCTCAAGACAGTCGAAGAGCCGTGTGATACTGGGGAAAGCCGGGACAGTGCAGGCCAAGCCAGGTCCACGGCTGGTTTCACTAGATAAACTGGTTCCAGTGAGGTTCATTTGGTAACACTTGAGCAAGCCTCAGGCAGCAGCTGATGGTGGGCTCATAAAATACTGTATCTGGCTCCTCCATCCTCACTCCATCCCCACCTCCCGTCTGGCCCACAGGGCAGGAGAACAGTGAGGGTTTACGACTTCTCTTGAGAATGCCCTTCTTCACACAGCCCATCTCTATTAGTGCCTATGGAGGAGAGATGGGGGTAAACAGAGAAATATTAAACAAAGAAAGTGTCTAGTACTGCTACAGGACAAGTATCATCTCTGTATTGTTCCACCTCACAGTGTGTATGTGTGTGTGTGTGTGTGTGTACCTGTGTTAGATCCAGTACCACCACCGGATGCAGCACCTTTTTATAATGTTCCACCAGTGTATGCTGTGTGAGTCCAGGCCGGGACATGATGTGGTATAAAACCCCCTCTAGCATGCCCTTACATGCCGGCCGGTTCACCTTGCCGTCTACCATGCGCCACGGCCGACTGATGAAACTCAAATCTTCACTGTGTGGATGGAAGGACGGGGACAGAAACAGAGAGACAAGAGGGCGGTAAGTAGAGACGGGACGGAAAGAGAAGCATACACAATCAAATCTGCAATAGCAATAATCATAATGATGAGGTTATCATTAGTAGTAGCCCACTACTTACTGATCATCAGCATCAGAAGGTCCTGCTGGGGGCAAACATCCCTCATCTCTTTCCTTCTCCATCCTCTCCTCTTTGTCCCCTTGCTCTCCATCTTCAAGCTTATCCCATTTTTCCTTGATTTCACTCTTCTCCTGCACTGCCTCCTCCTCCTCCTCCTCTCCTTCCTCTTCAGGCAGTGGCTGCTTCCCTTCCTCCACTTCTGACTTGAACAATCTGTCCTCACTTTTCTCGTCTTCCACCTCTCTCGGCCCTTCCGGCTCTTCTCCGTTGTCCGGCTCCTCGCCCGTTACCTTGCTCGGCAACCCGTCTCCTCCCGCTCTCTCCTCGTCCTCGGCTACTTTTTTTCTAGGCAGCTCCTCTTCCTCCTCTGGGACTTCCCGGCATCTCTTGCGCATGAAGGGAATGTTGTGTTTCTTCTCCCACAAGGGAAGCAATCCATCCTGGGATAAGCGTGACTGGGACCAGGGCTTGGAGTGGTGGAGTGTGGTCAGGAGCCACGGTCCAGCATGCTGCACGAGTGCCCAACGCACACCTAAAGCCCCGACTTGCAATACCTGGCCTTCTAGCTGTAACTCCTGGAGCAATCGGAGGTGAAAAAAAAAAAAACATGGGCAGATGCATAGAGAAATCAGATACTAAGAAATTCAGTCCAGAGAGACCAAAAAAACACCAGTGGATCTTTAGTACCTGTATGTGTGTTTACCTGCATGTACTGCTGGAGGCTCCTGGTGCGTCCGGAGTGAGGCTCTGCCAGGTGTCCATGTGCCCGGTACAAGTCATGCACAGCCAAGCCGTTCTGTCCGGCCTCAGCTAAGCTCCTCCTCAGCTCAGCACACGCTTTTATGTCCTGAGCAGAGTACCCCCGTTGATGAATCAAACGCCCATCACACTCCTCCACACAGGATGGAGAGGGAGAAGAGGAGGAGGGGGGACGGACAGAGTGGGAGAGGATGGAGGGGAGCAGAGATGGACCACATTTAGAGTCGTCCAATGGTGGAGAGTCTAAAACAGAAAAGAGGAAGATGAATATCAAACTGTGTATACATGTTTTTAACATATAATAACTTTAATTTAAGAGCGACTTTCTAAGTACCCAAGGCATTTAACAGCAAGGAGACAGAGAAAGAGAAAAAACTAGGCTCAAAGAAAATGAACCAGTATAAATACATGTATGTATCGATACCTACCCTCCACACTGAACAGCTGGTGAGCAGGAGTGCTGCGCAGCTGAAACCTCATGATACAGGACTCCACCACGATGCTATCATTGGTGCCGAGGTTACGGAGTTTGGCTGGAAACAAAAAAAACAGTTTTACTAACCCATCTGAGTTGACAATATCAGCAGCTCTAAATGACGTGTGGATCCAATTGTATATGATTTTTTTTTTAACCATTTAAAAAAAAAAAATTTTGGGCTGATTTTGTTTCCAAGGCACAATTACATGCTTTCACGATGTTTAATAAACCAATTCATATGCTACTCATCAAAAAATATCATATGACATGAACATTAAGCAGGTAGTTCAGTTTCCTTCGTGTACAACTACAGTACATCTCCATGGGCTTTTTTTGCATTAGCCAGGTACTTATTTTCAGAACAGTATTGACTTCATCTCCAGGCCCTGAGCCAGTAACATAGGCTCATGTATGCCATTACATGATGTGTACGTACACACAGAGGAGACTCACGTACGTCATCTTCCTACTCCATGTGCTTCTGCAGTGTTTTTCTGTACACTGAGCAAGGAGCTTAATGGGAGGAGAGTCAAGAGGTCCAGCCAAGTCTATTTAAGGACATCAACAATTCCAATACTACACATGTATCAGCCTTCTTCAATGTCAATTAACAACCTTTTGCCTGTTATTCCTGTTTTTTCAGTCCAAGGAGAGCCAAGTTATCTACATCTTCTCAGTCAAATTCACATACCACACACTGAGTAAGGTGTGAAGAGGTCCAAACGTCCAAACATCATCTATCACAAACCAGTAGTTACTATAAACAAGTCAAACACTACCAATGCCAGGACAGCAGTATCCTCGCATCATCAGGTAGTTGGTGTGCGACGCCTGATGGGCCTTAACCTCCAGCCTCTTTCTACCCTCGCACTCCTCCGCCTCCTCGTCCTCATCCTCCTCTTCCTCCAATGCTGCCATACTAAAAAAAAGCCACAATTTACATTAACATTAATTACAAAAAAGATTTGATTTGACAGATTTATCAGGGAAATACAATAAGACGGTTAAGGCCATGCAAATTGAATGAACTGTTTAATGGATACCCCGCGTCACTTTTTCTAAAATAATCTTTTATTTATTTTTTTTTTTAAATGTTGATGCATCATTTTTATGCCGTCCTAGAATCTTTTTTTTAATTTATTTTTTTAGACAAAGTGCCGTGGGGAATCCTTACTGGTTGTTCGTAAGTCTACGACAAATCAGCTCACACTTGATTGTTCATACAGG
Organism: Hoplostethus atlanticus; assembly: GCA_034670405.1. Taxonomy (NCBI): domain Eukaryota; kingdom Metazoa; phylum Chordata; class Actinopteri; order Trachichthyiformes; family Trachichthyidae; genus Hoplostethus; species Hoplostethus atlanticus. Next base: position 389,690 of record JAXDDX010000167.1, on the reverse strand, counting down.
TACAGCTCACCTCTTGACTACTTCATTGTCCACCAAGTTGCTGTCCACCACCACCACCTGTTTAGGTATGGACACATGTACAGACAGCAGTCCAAGGGTCATCAGGCTGAGACAGGCCACAGCAGCCCCCCCCGGGGAGTCCAGAGTGAACCGCAGCATGTCAGACAAATCCAGAGGGTCCTCCGACGCTTGACCCACTCTTGGCTGCTCTTCTTGAGGCAGATTGTCCTCGGTCTGCTCCCTGGTAGATGGTTCCTCACTAGTATTGAGTGTGAAGGAATCTTCTGGGGTTATTCGCTGATTCTCTACTTTAGTTTTGCTCATACCCTCTTCTTTTTCGTTGTTCGCAACGATTTCCATTTGTTCTCCTTCGTCTTTGCTTCGGTTATTCTCTCCTTCCTTTGTCAAGTCATCATTTCCCTCTTCTGTTTGTCCCTCTGGCTCAACCCTTAGCCTGTCATCTTTCTTTCCTTCGCAACTTTTTTCCTTCACCTGCTTCTCTTCTCCATCTTCTCTACCGTCCTCCTCCTCCTTCTTCTCATTTTGACTCCCCTCCTCCGTCGGTTCCTCCCTCTCGTACGTCCTGTCCTCGGTTTCGTGGTAGAACGTGGTGAGAGGTCTGTTCCCTAACGGCCTGTTGTCAGCTAGAGTCCTCATGAAGTGGAAGACATCTGTGCACAGCGTGAAAGGAAAGCGCCATGCAAAACACCTGTCAGTAAGGAGTGGGAAAGCCACGGTCAAAATGTAGCGTGACATGGATTCAAATACTGATGCTGCCTCCCTGGTGACGGTAACGGTACAATGACTGAGCTTCCATAAGCGATAGTAATTTAGATGAGTAATAGTACAGCCGTATTTTTTTGCCAAGCTACAATGATACACGAGTTGATACGAGTAAGCACCGGTTGCTTGTACCTGTAGTAGGTCTGGGACAGCTGGTAGGACATGGGCAGGATGGGCAGGGCTCGGTTCTTCTTGGGCCCGTAAGACTTGCTGACGCGCCGGCGGTTGACCAGACCCCTCTTCCTGCATTGGATGAACACTTGGCACAGCAGTTCCTGACTATACTTACTGTACATATGGAAGGTCTAGGGGGTAGACAAATGGATAATCAGAAGGCTGTGTGTAGATGTGTGTGTGTCTTGTCTATCTGTGGGCCTTGAAAATGGGAAAGAGTGGAGAGAGAGAGAGATAGAGGGACGTCTAGAGAGTGTCTGTTGCATGTGCATGTGTTGTACCTGGAAAGACCTGGAGGACTTCATCTGAGAGTGGGACATGACCAGAGTGCTCTGGATCAAGTTATATAACACTATAGCGTGGATGTCCTCCTTACTGCAACACACACACACACACACAATGAACTTATACACACATATCTTATACACTCAACTTCATGCAGTGAGAACATTAACTTAAAACTCAACTATCCCTACCAGGTGAGAGTGTCTTTGAAGGACATCTCTTTTCCATCGTCGAGCATGTAAACCGTGAACCTGTAACACAAAGAGCAACACATTTCAAACCGCACATCCACAGCGGTTCGTCACACACTCAGTTTCTGGTTCCATCAGCTCGTCCCTACCGGGAGAAGAGCTGGTGTGTGGTGTTGGGGAGGATGACGTCGCAGGACGTCCCGGCAGAGCTGAACTTCTGTCTCAGCAGCCTGGTGTACTCAGAGAACGATTCAGCACAGTCCTAAAACAACAGACAGAAACATGTAGGAACAAACACGACTTCAAAACACATGAACAAACATGAAGACGATAAATAGGCTTTGGCGCGTCCACACACACCTCTGGTTTATCTGGATCTGTGGGTTTATTTTTCTCCAGCAGTTTCATCAGAGAATTGTCCTGGTACACCTCAGCCAGGCAGATCCTGCAACACATGCATTAGATGAATAGCACCGTGTGTGTGTGTGTGTGTGTGTGTGTGTGTGTGTGTGTGTGTGTGTGTGTGTGTGTGTGTGTGTGTGTATTACCTACCTGTAGTTCAGAAGCGTCTGAGGATTCTTGAGGATGTATCGCGTCCGTCGTCCGACAGCCAGCGATGTTTTATCCATAGACTTCTCAAACTCAGCTTGGAGCAGGTCCCTCACCACACAGTAGGGAACAAACGGCCTTTTTAACTGCAACACACCAATATATTACAAAACAATATTGTGCAGCAATGTTCACAGAGAAAAGGCAAATCAAATCACTCTAGTTTTAGACGACAATAATGACCAGCAGCATCGTATTGTGTATCTGTGTGCACCTTGCTGTTGAGCAGGTGTGACGCCACGCTGCAGAGCATCATCAGGGAGTCCTCCTGTAGGGACCAGTTGACGCGTTGTCTGGTCATCCTCTTCAGAGCTCGGTGGTCAGCCTCATCATGGGCAGGGCCACGCTTCTTAGGCTCTTCAGGAACATATACGTGCACACACACACACACACACACACAACCGTCCATCTTTGCTGTATCAGCCAAAACTTCAATCCTGGGTGAATTTGATGTTATAACCGCTCGTACCTTTCCTCTTCCTGCGTGGGATCTTGACAATCTCCTTCTTGCTTCTCTTCCTCTTCTGTCGCTTCCCTCCGACCACCTGCTGGTTTCTGCTAGCAGGCTCTATAGCCACCTGGTGGGAGGGATACAGGAGCAGGCGACTGTATGTCATTCTTCACTCCGTGGTGTTTGCTTCACTAAGTGAACAGGGCAATGGCAATGCAACACGTCTGAGCCTATACTCTCCACCAGTTACTCTTTTGAGGCAGGGCATAGGAGCAATTTCTCATAACTGTATGAAGCTGCCAGCTGTGCTCCGTACTGAGGACAGGACAGAATATGATGCATGTTTTTTTTGGATCTGAAAGCAGTAATTGGGATATTACGATATTAACGATATCTGAAACATTTGTTGATAATTAACTTTTAACACCCGTGGCAGACGGCGGGTTTTTGGGCTAACAACGCTGACATTGCGATCTTAGTTCTCTCCCGTTGATTTCAAGGGTTCATTCACATCTCCAGGCATGTGCACTTCCAAATGGTTAACATCAGGTATGGCGCTGCGCCTACAACCCAGCCCAAAACCGTATGAGTGGTGTTCTCTTTCTTTATACCGGTTACTTGATCTGTGTGTTAAAATGTCACGTGGTATGTGTAATTTTCAACAAAACCAAAATGGCTGTGATTCGTACCTCAACATTTTCCTGTGTGATCAGTGGTCGCTTGGCTGTCACATAACAAGGCGATGTTAATCCTCCTGTTGCACATAAATGTACATGTACATGCACACACACACACACACACACACACACATATGAATGGACAAGAATACAATGAAAAGGCATCGTCAATACGATCGTCATCATCAGACACAAAGTGGGAGCAAATAATTAAAGGCACGCCAATCCAACTCACCAGCTTTGAGTACAACCCTAAGAGCATTTTTACTCAGGGGACTCTTCAGTCTGGCTTTGCTATTGGTCATCTCTCCACCACTTGGGTCCTGAACACACACACACACACACACACACACACACACACACACACACACACACACACACAAGGCAGAGTAAGGCTATATCTATATGCATTAGAGCAAACAAAACAGAATCTTTTGCTTGTGTTTTGTGTCCGTACCTTTTTGACAACAAGCAAGTGGTTAGTCCACAGCCAGTTGCGTTTAAGATGAGCAAAGAATTCAGAGTCCAAACCTCCTGCTCCTTTACCATCCCCTGGTATTGACCCAACATCACACACTTCACGGTTGCCCCTGTGTGTGTACAAACACATATACAACCCTTGAACCCTTTTGAATTACCTGCATTGCTGCATAAATGGCTCCTAAAATACGGTCTGATCTTCATCCAAGTCATTACAAGTCTACAACGAGTCTGCTCTCCAAAAAAAGTGGAATACAATCCAGCTTTTGTAAAAACCTAGATAAAAACAGAGATATGTCCCGTGAAGAGATATCTTACTCCACCTACTTGAGCAGGTCTGCCAGTCCTAGGAAATATGAGCGTTCAGTCAACATGGGAAGCGGTGGTTCCACCTCCTCTTGGCCCCCTCTCTTGCCACGGATCACCCCTGAAAATGTAAATACACACAGTCTAAAAGTGTAAGTGTGTTGAGACAGTAACACCAACGGGGTGTGTTCACACAGTGAGCAACATGATCAACAAGTCTACTCATTTCCTAGATAGAGCTGATAGAGCGGGGAAACTCAGCCGACGCGTGGACAGTCAACAAGCTGGTCAGCCGAGGAAAGTTGAGTCACAATTGAACTTTTCACGTTCATCAGATTGGCATGCTTCCTTGTTTCCCTACTGGTTTCATTCTATGAACAATGGTTCCATCTGGCAAGTGCAAAGAGAAGAAGATGAGAAGATGACTACAGTAGTAAACACCTCAAAAAACAAATTATTGGTTGCATCCATTGTTGGGTTTGATGGTTTGATGACTTTTTTTCTGTTTATTTTTGATTGTTACCTAATTGGTGCTTACCAGCTACCTCCGTTCATTCTCTAAAACAACATCAGCAGCAAAAAACACACAATATGCTGTATGAGAGCCTCTGGCACCACCCACAGTCGATAACAATAGAGCGACCCATAAACCATCAAAGTCGCTTTGGATAAAAGCGTCTTCCTAAATGATGTAATGTAACCAAGTTGCTCGCTGTGTGAACTGTAATTCCTGAGTGAATCTGCGTCTGTTTGTGTATGGATGTACCCAGTGGTGTGTTGAGGCAGACACACAGCAGGTCAAACCAGTAGTTTTCAACGTCCTCAGCAGTGGTGAATGTGTAGTGGCGCCTCTCAAATGGTTTGTCAGGTGACTCTGTGACCTGCCAGTAGTGAGGCTCAGAGCTGGTGGTGTCAACAATCGTGGCATTACGCCTTAGGTACACAAACACCTGGGTAGATATAGAGAAAAGGAGTAGGGAGATATATAGTATAGAGTAGAGTATTACTGAAGTTTGATTTCCTTTGGCAAAGGAAAAAATGTCACACGTTGTCACCACACACTCACTGGCTAGCTACCAAACATCAAGATCAATGCAACTGATAAATGAATGCCTTCAATCAAAGTGTAGAATTTGGGGATGGGATCAGGGCAGCAGTCACATAGCACTGACAGGCTAGACTACATGAGTCAACTGTGTACCTACCTGGTCTTTATCCTGGAACTTCTCAACAGGACCAAACTGCAGCAGACCCATATACACCATTTTCTGCAGGTTTTCATGGAAAGTGAAGATGTACTTCCTAATATGAAGAACACACAGATATATCATTTTAGAGTGTGTTTATTATGTGTGTGTGTGTGTGTGTGTGTGTGTGTGTGTGTAGGTGAGTGAGTGAGTGAGTCACCGTTTATAGAGCAGCTGTCTTCTCATTTTGGATGGCAGGAACCTAACAAGACAGTGTTGCTTCACAGGGTCGTTCAGATATGCCTCCAGTCCATCTACCTGTATGCACAGACAGATATGAATGAACACGTGCACGTCCATTCCACCGCAGACATTTAATAGTAACAGAAATGCATTTAATAGCCATTAAAAAGTGTGTGCAAGTTGTGCCCAGAGAGAATCGAGTGGTTCAGTCTGCAGCCTCTAAAGCCACATGCGCCCCTGCTGGCCTCGGATTGAATCTAACCAGGATTTTCTGTGCCTCAATCCAAGCTATATTTATACAGGTGAACGAGACTGCCCGCTCTCTGTTTGTACTCACCTTATAGTTGATCTGTATGACCTGTATGAAGACGGAGAGAGGCAGGCAAAGGAGCAGATCACCAACCAGGGCCCAGCCGTGGCCGAACTCCTTGTGTACAGGGATCGCAGGCATGAACCTCTTCCATGACTCTTCATCTACGTAGACTACCACATTCAGGTAGTGGAGTAAGAAAAAAGCAAGGCGATTAGTGGGAAAGCATAACTAGCCTGAATTCATACCACAGCTCAGCCCCACGTCACTTCATGTGGGCAGAACCAAGCACAACCAATCACTCAAACAAACAGGAAGGACTTAAAAAGTGCTCACACTAGTCACACTCTCACCTTTCAGATCAGATTGAAAGTGAGGAGGTTTTGGCACACACTCCTCCTCCTCGCCGCCTGATGATGTCACCTCCACGTTGGACGGGGTTGACTCCCCGGTGCTGGGGACGAGGTTTTCAGATGGTTTGGTTTGTCCGCCTGTGCTTTGGGAGTTGTGTGCGTCTTTGTCGGTGCCCGAGTGCGAAGGATTGGAAGGCTCCGGGTTTTCAAGTGCATCTGTGTGTATGTGGGGGGAGCCTGTGTCCGTTGGTGATTGGCTGGATGTGTGGGTGCCGGTGGAGCTGTGCAGAAGCGGGTGCCCATATACGAGGTGCCAGAGGAAGTTATGAATAACCCGCAGACGATGCATCTTAGGCTGGAACCCAAAAGACCTGCCCAATCCTTTAACTATAGAGAGGAAAGAGAGAAGGCAACACAATGACAATATGAGAGTAGATAGAGAAGGAAAAAGATTACATTATGGTTTTTATCTACACAGCTTACAGTATGCAATCACACAATACCTATGGTGGGTCTGAACTCCTCATAGTCTTTACAGCTGATTCTCTTTTTGTCTCCCTTGTTCTTCTTACTGGTGCTGGCAGTCGTCCCTTTCAAATCATTCGCTTGTTCTTGGGCTTTTTCTTCAGCCTGCTGCAGACTGGAAGGACGGAGCAAGAAGAAAGCACAAGACAGTGGAGACAGACAGCATGGGAAGGAAAGACAAAAGACAGTTACAAGTTGATCAAGAAAGAGGGGTTTGGTCACTCAGTGCTTCAAAGTACTAATGGACAGATGACTCATGACAAGTCCTGTAGTATACGTAGAGACAGAAACTATTTTGATTCTCCTAGAACAAAATCGTTATGCCAAGCCCATGTTATAAGATCTATCACTGAATCGTTTTTCTTTGATGCTATTGCAAAAATTTAACTTGGCCTAATGGACGAAGCACCTCACTAGAACATCTGAATGTGCATCATTTCTTTCCTCTATGCCCCATCGCCATATGTCGAAGTCAGCTAGACTAGACTGCTACTACCGCTTGCTAGCTCCTGGCTCCTCTAATGATCCTCCTAGAAATGACACATGACTACAATAGTTAGCACTCTCAATCCTGAGTAGTAGCCTAACTTAAAACAAAAAGACTTGTAGCAAGCCATCATGACAATGTGTGGATGTGAGAAGCCTATCGAAGGTGAGGCCTGGTCCAGGCTAAAAAGAGAAGAATCCAAGTTGACCACCAGGTTTGGGTGACCCACACATCACTAGTTTTACAGTAACTGGTGCTCACCGTGCAACAGAATGAGAGCTGGATATTCGGAAGCGGACCTGGTCTATGGCTCTCTTCACTATGTCATCATTTGGCTCAATGGAGGGATGGACCACCATCTCAACCTGCACGAAGGAGAAGATTGAAACAGAGAAGAGAACAGAGAAGAACAATTTGAAAGTTCACGTTTTTGTTCCAATCCTCTGGTGTGTACATTCTTTGTGAGTGGGTGAGTGAGTAGGCCTCAACAAAAATACTAGCCTGGTGTACCATGCCAGGATGTTGTGTGTGTGAGGCTGCTCCAACCCTCCAACACTATACCCTGTACTAGGATGCTCAAAATTGATAGCCTGCAGTGATGTTTCTAGCATATGTTTCGTTTTTAGTGTTAGTGTAGTGGAAAATAACATTAAAAAATGTTGTGCAATCACACACGTATAGAATAAACAAACTGCTTTAGGATTGAGTTACAGTATTACCTAAACATAAAGCACCTGCTCTGTAGGCCTGCAGTAAGACCAACACCAATCACAATACACTCTCATAGGTAACCCAGAAGCAAGAAGATTGGTACAGATAAACAAGGTGTTTTATGAGGAGCCTACAGTGAAAATGATCAAAAGGCTGGTTTGTTTTTTAAAATGTTTCTTCCACGTGGTCAGTTTTTCCCCCAGGATCAGTCGACACCATGGAGGGGCTAACGACTTTGAAAAACTATTGGCTGGGAAATGGACCTGACTGTCCGGTTGTCCTGTACCTTTTTGCTGACTCCGTCCTGGAGGACTGTGGTGGTGTACATCTTAAGCATGCCTTCTCTAGACAGACTACGTATGAGACGTAGAATAGACTTCTTGCAGCACTTTGTGCTGACGCCATTCTGCTTTTCTTCATCGTTGATCATCTTCTGTAGCCTTGAGAAAGAAAGCATGTTCATATGAGTTTCCTCTCTCTGTGTGAAATAGGCTGTCTGTTAATAACTGAGATAATGTTCATGACTGACGTGTAGAGTCCCTCTATGATCTTGAGGCTGCGGACAGCCTCCACAATCATGTTCTTCCTCTTCAGGAGGCGGTACGTCTCATGAGGCCGCTCCACATAATTGGATGTAAACTGCCGGATTTGAGAGACCTGTACCAAACAGACAGGCAGGGGATTGAGCTCTTACTTTTTGACACCATCAATCTTTAGCACTCAACTACTCATCTGCGTCATATTAGCCTCAACTGAAACTGAAACCAACCAGTCACACTAACCTGCTTGGGAATATCCTCAACAACCATAATGTCACCGTCGTCTGCTTTTGTCACATTCAGATCCTCACTCTGATCCAATGGGGCATCAGGGCTTAGGATGGATTCCTCCACTTCCTCAACTGGAGCTTGTTCTGATAGGAAAGATATAAAATAAACCCTTATAAAATAGAAAATCCATCCTAAACCAGAACACGTTATTCAGGTGTTTCTTGGTCCGCCTGGATTTGTGAACATGAACAAGTCTCTCCCGACGCTAGGACTGAGAGAGCCGAGACTCTCCTGATGACATCATCAAGTGACATCATCCTGGACCTGCTCCATTCACACTGAACAGAAGATCAAATTGGTGAATGCAATGACTCGTGGGTAATTTCACAGGGATATATAGTTTGTAACTGTCACGAATTTGAAGATCATTTGTAGGTAAAAGCTCAAACTAAACACACATCCAGCGAGTCATTGTCCAATTCGATGTCAACAACAAGCTGACCAGGATCGTAGGAATAACGTGTTAATTCTGTGGTGGGGTGGATTTTCACTGTGAGAGCTGACGTATGTGTGATAGACATACTCCTGAGGGTCTGAAAGATAGACCCTCACTAAAGTGCTGCTGTCCAATCCTATCTCACACCTGTTCTGGCAGAAGAATCGGATTTCTTGTTGGTCCTGGATTTGCCATGGGCTTCACCTGAGCGATCACAGAAACAAATGATAATTGTTAACAATAATAATCGTTAATAGAAAATAAAAAAGGGTACACGTTTTAACAATTACCAATATCATTACCAACACCAAGGAAATTTACCAATACAAATGTTCATCATAGCTAGTGGTTAGGATGTGGAGCTTGGCTTATATACAGGGTAGAGGTTACGTATACTCACACTGACTAGGTGTCGAGTGTGTCGAGTCTGTGATGGGGATCTCAGGTTTGGTCTTTTTTGTCTTCATGTTGCTTTTCATTCCAGCCGTCTGTCTTTTCGCTCCCGACTTTCCTTTCGTTTCATCTGTGCCGTCATCCGAGGCTTCATCTCCTCCGTCCTGCTCTCCATCACTACACATTTGCCCATCGTCCTGCCCTTCTCCATCCTCTTTTTCAATCTCCTTGACTGGAGGAGTTTTGGTGCTTTTGTTTGCTTTGGACCTCGAGGTTGACGGTGTTTTGGGGGTGGGCGGTAGAGTCTTGGAGTTTCGGGGTGCGATTTTATGGCTTGCAGAGGAACAGAGGAGCTTGTTGCGTTCCTGCTCCTTAGCAAATTGCTGCAGGTGGTCACTCACACCCACACACCTGTCGGATGTGACCAGAACAATAGGACAAAATCATAATGATATTTGATATGAAGTGACAACAATGGAAAAATTAAACATTACATCCCCTGAAAAAGTACACACTTGTGGCTGATGAATTTTGTGGTCCTCTGCCGACCCACATCCTCCATGAATCCCTGCAGGGTGGAAATACAGATTCACAAATGAGCATATTTCAAATGTTACTGTCACAGCTTCTCTACTGACAACCAGTTTTAGATGCAAACACAGCTTCCAGCCAAACGACCAAATCCACACGCTCCCCGTCCAACACCACACAAACTGTTTGATCACATCTGGTACGCATGAACACGCCTTAACATACCTTAATCATGCCATTCCTCTCCAGCTTATGGCATATCATACGAGATTCCAGCTTGCCGATGTTCATCCTTGTCCCTAAGGCAGACTGGGAAATGCCTCTTGTACCACAGGAGACAACTAAAGCAACAAATAAGAGGGCAGGAAGTGATAAGCAAATAATTTGAAAGTCAGTCAAGTAATTGGATAAATATAACATCTATCTATCTATCTATCTATCAATCACTCAATCTTGTGTTCAGTGACAGGAGAAGGAAGGACCAAACGCACCAATATGATAGGCCTGTAAAAGGAGATCCCTCTCCATGATTCGCCCCACAGAGGGGAGAGCTTTCCTTCTCACTCCAGTTCCTTCGTCATCGTCGTCGTCATCGTCATCGACAATGATTTCCTTTCTTGCATATGGCTTTAGCAGTTTCAAACAGCGCACAAGTACTTTAGCCCCTGGAAAAAATGGGTGAAAGAATGTGCATTTATTAGGGACATAGCGATATAGTCACCAAAAAGTCATAATATGCATCATCTACACAGCCGGAAGCTCAAATTCAAGACTATTTGTCCAAAATGGGAAATTTGGGTGCAGCAAAGCAGAAAATACAACACATACAGAAAACATATGACACATGAAATAATAAATGAAATAAATAAGCACAATGAGACACATTAAAAAAAACAAAAAAAACATGGTGGCATGGGGTGGACAATGTTACAGGTGAGCAGGTTTATTGAACATGATTTATCCTGTAGTTGCCTGCACCTGCTAGCTGAGGGGAGTGGTCCAAATTCTCCCCTCAAGGGTTGACTAGGGAGATGTGTGATACTCCAAGTGCAAATGTGCATTGGTTTTTCAGTGGTACATACCTTTTTTAGTGGTGCAAGGCCCACTGCTAGGATCGAGATCCTCCAGAGGATGATTGGTTACCTGAACCAACTTGGCAGATTGCATGCATTGGTGCACGCGCCTGAAAGTCCTCTCATTCACATTCTACAAGAAAAGAAAACACACTATCACCAATTACCACAAACAGAGAGACAGACAGACAGGCACTGACAGACAAGACAGACAGACAGACAGACTCACCAGTTGTTCTCGGAGTGTGATCACAGAAGCGAGCTGACCAGGTGTCTCCTGCAGAATGTTGGACATGGACTCCATCAAGATGTCATACTTACTCCTCCTGGACAGAGAGGGGGGTTAAAGAACAAGAGGTATGATGAAATAAATCATGAAACAAAAAAGAGTTCTTGGTAGTGGACTCAGACATTTGGACCCCACTGTATGCAGCGGATTTGATTGTACAACTGTCCTCTACAGAGGTTCTCAACCTTTTTGGCTCACGACCTCGTTACAAGCTCAAATACACAGAACAGCGATATTGACACCAAGGGATGACTTTTATTTACGTTTACCCCTATTTTACTTCATCAGGAGAAATCTAGAGTGTGATGAATCTATGGATGGATTGATTTGTTTGTTTGTTTGTTTGATTTTTTGTTTTCCAAAGGTGAAAGCACACAGAAAGATGCAGTATACGGTTTCTGCACAGTCACACTACTGGGTATGACTGCCTCGTTTGCTTTACAGCCTTTCAAAACTCCATCCTAACTCTACCCTATGCTGCTACAGCTCCTGTGACTACTGGATCACTATTTTGCAAGGTGACAGGTAAAATAGCAACCGGTGTGTGTGTTACAGTTACAGACCTGATTATGTGGAAGCGTTTGAGTAGCAGAAGTATCGAGTACTGCTGATGTCCTGTGGGCAGTCTGCTGACATGAGACTGCGTGGTGATGAGACCATGTCTGACAAGAGACTTCCTCATGTAGTGCAGCTTTCCAGCATCTGTCCTGTCCAATCAAAACACTGGTTGTTATAAAGCGACCAGTTGAGGCACAGCTTGTAACACAGAGCAACTCAAGTACTGCAATTAACACTAAAGTGTGTGTCTCATACTTGAAAGTGCAGATGTGCAAGTCCCTTTGTAACTCTCCTTGCCAGCGTGCTCGGCCCAGTCGTTCCAATATACAGTAAGAGTGATCACTGAGTGTCAAGTCGGGATCGCTCTCAGCGCCGATCATTGCACGGAATCTCAGCGCCTGAGATGCAACAACAACAAGCTTTCGGCCAAATCTGAAAGTTAGTGGATGGAGGTAAGCCGTAGAGAGAAAGAAGAAAGAAAAATATGAAGCATAAGACACATATAGTTTTCATTCTTCTTCTGAATAAAATTGATGATCTTTGAATGGAGAAATTTGCAGAATTCTCAACATTTACAGTATATTTATTCATACTTATAGAATAGTCCTGAGTAATCAGTCGTCTACAACAGTTTGAGCTGTAGGCAGAGGGTATGATAACCATATAGCTCTCATCTCTAATAACTGTATGCCCACATTACAATGTTTTCACTCCTAAAGCTTGTGTACCTAGTATGGGAATAGCCACTCTACCCAATGCATATATGCAATGCTCTTTCAACACCCAACCTCCCTCCATCCACCTACCAACCTTTTGAAAGCCTCCTCTAGGCTGAAGAACTCATTGAGGGCTTTGGGGCGGACAAGCTTAGTGATATCTCGCCTCTCTTTGTAGAAGAAACAGGAGCCCTGTATCCCGTTCTCGTCTTCCGCAACGATACGGACCGGGTAGACATCTTTGGTGTCAGAAAACCTCTCCGCTGCCTGAATCCCCGTGTCTGGGTCTATGTCTGCAAACCTGAAAACACGTGTGCATGCAAAAACATACAGATACAAGAAAATCACAGACACGAAAATACACATAGCGTTGTCCCAGCCAGCTGTCAGTTTTGTTCCAATGCTTGTAGAGCTCCATCAATATCAATACTGGTATTTGAATTTCGCTAATGTTAAACTTGATACCAAATGTAAGATATCTGATATCAAGCTAAAGCAACAAGATTCAATGCTTTTGTCAAACTCTGAAGGACATAAGATCTCTCTAATGGAGATAAATTAATAATAGCTTTGTCCACAACTAATGTTCCAAGTCTATGAATGGAGATCTAGGAATGGTTTGGATTCTGACCTGGTGTAGTGGTTGGCTGAATGCTTCAAGTGTAATACTTCAGTACTTTGGCAGTGTGCAGACTGTATAAGTGGCATTATCGAATACCTTTTTCTAAGGAATGTATTGAATATGGATTGCTTCACATGGCCAGAAGCCCCGCTGGAAACTAGCTAAATTGACTCCATGATATACGGTATCATGTATTGATAACAATTTTCAACTGCCTGTGCTTTGTGGTGGCCGTGACGGAGCTGGCAAGGAGCGTCATGAAATTAAAAAGAAATGCTCACAAAATTGTAATTCTTGATTAAAAAGGAAAAACCTCTGAGTGATGCTCTGCAATCTTAATGATCCAGCTAGAGAAAAGTGAGAAAAGTCACCTGTCAGATAGCACAACGTCCTCCCTCTCTTGTGGAAGTTCATAGATTTCCAGGTTGGTATTGCTTATAAGTGACCTCCAAATAAACTCCTTGGTGAGCGTGTCGAGTTTGAGGGGAAACTTGGGGTTTCTATCTTCAAGACGAACCCACAGAGAGGGAATGGTTATCCCGTCAAGTCCCTCTAACGCCACTTCATCCTCAACTATACTCAACGCATCCATCGCATGGCATCGACCAGGCTATCGTCGTTAGCTGCCGTTACCAAGCTAGCTTAAAGATTAGCAACAGTTTGGTATATTGCCTAAAAAGGCGGTTTCGACCTCGTCAGTGATCGGAATATTAAAAACCAATCTATTCGCGTGCTGACTTGCTTCCGAAGCAGTTAAAGGTATTTACAAAAATATCTGACAAGACAAACTTGGTCACGCTTACTGCCACACAGTTCCAATAGTATCCGAACGAGTTCCTGTGTTTTCGAGACAGACTTCAACTTTGACCTTACGTTGTACGTCAGTCCCGACAAATACGTTCCACAAGGTGGCGCACAGCACGGAAGCTCCATTTCACTCATATAAATGTTATATATCATAATTGGTTAAGGGTAAACCTCAGTGCAGTTTATTTAAAAACTGCATGGTATTGCATTTGACCGTAGTAGTATTTCTTTATATGGCCATACAAGAAGTAAGTCTACTAGCAAAATGTCAAAACCTCCTGGCCGAGAACCAAATTCAACTAATTTTGATTTGATGAATTCTTAGGTTGACCCATTTTTCGGTGCATTATTATTATCCACGGCACACCAGAATCCATATGCACACTGGATGAGAGCCACTGCAGTGTATAACCGTATGGACTTTGTATCACTACACACACACCCCATTTGGTGCTGTCTGCTGTGTTTGTGCAGCGTTAATCACTCCCAAGTGGCTGATAAGAGACAAGTCATTATGACAGTATTCATAAACTGCACTTTATTAACTGTCCTCTTCCTTCTCCCACTGTCTTTTACACACACACACACACACACACAATTTTCTTCTGGAGGATTTAGGCACTTGTAGAACTGCTGACTACAACACCTGAGGAAACTATACATTACCCCAGAAGACTGACAGACAGGTTAATAACTGCAGTGATAAGGACTGGAAAAAGCAAAGTAAGCGGTGTGTAAGGGATTACTTTACCAGTAATACATTGTGTTACCGGATGGCAAACATTCTGTAGCATGTTTCTTCAAGAAGACAGGTAAGAGGGAGAATGAACGAATACACGCCTTAACAGAAGAAAGGATGGGTTTATTCAACGTCTTTATTACGAAGTACCTTTTTAAAAGAAATGTACAAGTGGAACCAGCACATTGACATCTTGGCGTTTACCTTTGAAAAACAAACACCGTGGACATGTGGTGCCGGTTTGAAGACACGTATGAAATGATAATGTACATATTTACAGCAGAGGATCCATCCAGAACAGAAGTGAGCGAGCGTGATGTTTGCTAAAAACAAAACGGGACAGATTGAAAATAAAAACGTACATTAAAAGCATGGATTGGTTCAATAACATTTAGACTGATAACATGATAAAGGCACTGTGTTTCACACAAGTTGACGACACAACAGACGTAGTTGTTGGTTTTTTTGTCCATCTCAGAAGAAATAATTATAATCACAAGAAACAACTCGTACAAGGTTGTCATTCATTCCTCCCTGGGCATTCTTTCTAACAAAACAGATCAAATACACCAGTGGGCCATAGCAGTTCGCAACTAAACATTAGAACAAAATAGATAATTCAACTTATCAGGAAAACATTCCATATAAAGAACATGCTCGGTGATTATTAAAATTACATTTTTATATAAACAAATACATATCTAAATTTTTTAATTTCATATTAAAAGGCATAATGGGTTGAAGTAAGGACAAATATGTTTTCCAATCCTATGTTTTCCCTTACTAGGCCAAACCCAGGACAAATTATATTTGACATTCCTGCAAGACCTGGGACCTATTTGCCTTCTTGGAGCAGTCTGAACTATCAGTATGGACAAAGCAAAAGACTCAATCTGGCCAACAGCTAGAGATTAAAAATTAAACTAGATCCAGGAATAACGACATGTCTAACGAAGTGATTCCTTTGAAGACAAAGAGGGCGCCAGTAAGAAACCACCCCAGTTAATAACAAATTACATTCAGCTTACATTAGCTGGTGTGTCGTCAATGCACGGTCTTTGCTCGGTGCTCTTTGACTTTCTGGCCTCAAGGCCTTTCTGCAGACTACTGAATCTGTGTGAGCAGTTTAAGATTAGTTGCAGATTTTATTCTATACCCACAACTTTTGAAATGTGTGAACCTGCAAGATGCAGAAGAGACTCCATTAAGCTGAAACGTTACATTTGACACTCATGGACTTGGAGTGCACAGACAGACACGCGTGTAGGCATACAGAACAGATATGCTCTTTGGCTGAGTTCAGGCATACACAAACACAGGCTTTCACACGCACACACACACACTCTTAAGTATAAGCCTTCTAGATAGTAATGGCACTGGCCAGGCAGGCAGGCAGGCACCTAGACTGAGCTTGGAGTTGAAGTACACAGGATCTTAGTATAGCAGAAAGGTACAACATACTTTAGGGGATAGTGTAGCCAGTCAAAACAATAGATAATGTGGTTGGAGATGACAGACCTACAGTGTGCACTATTCTTTTCCATGGGAATTCAAGAATCGCACTAATAAGGTCCTCTGATAAAAAGCAATCCTATATTTAAAATCAATTGTGGAGTAGAACACAACTGCACACACAAAAGGTAAATGGTATAGAAGTGGGATACAGGGATCTGGTACAGAGGGAAAAAAAAAAAAAAAAACACAAAATGGCTGCCCTGAAATGACTAACAACTAGCTTCAAAACATACACAATTATACAACATTAAGTTGAGATATGACAAATTTGTAGGCTGCATTAATACGTAATAGTACCTGCCTTGAACATACACAATGCAAATAAAATGAGAACAAGTAGTTAGGATACCTGTCATATCAAAAATACGTAGCTTTGGTAAACAAGTTATGTACGGTAGAGAACTGTTGTCATTGAACACAATGTGATAAATCACTACATGACATCTAGGAATCAAGGGTGAGCAAGTTCCTGTTTTGAGGCTATGAAGTCAACAAGAGGAGAAGTTCCATTCCAAAAATCCTTTGACTTCTCCCCTTGCCACCAAATGGTCAGGACCAGAGAGCGGAAGGCAGCGAGACTCCAGATTGGAAAGTAGCTGCATCCTTTACTGTCCCAAGCACCGTTTGAAGAGTTTCCGTGGTAATGTAGCAGCATCACAATGGTCTGCGGAGGAGGCGCTCCTCCAGAGCAGAGGAAGTGGAAGACTAGTTGAACTCTCCTTCCAGCCATCCTTCAACCTTTCCCTCCAGAGTAGTGGAAGACTGGTTAACACTAGCTTTTTACAGCCCTCCGCAAAATATCCACAGTAGAGACAAAGACAGGTGAAATAATTTGTGTTCCATTCCTCCACTCCTGTTCGATCCGCCAAGCTTCTACCCTTTATGTAGGTTTGATCCAGGCATTGACGCGCAATTCTTCAAGCCTAGCTTCTAACATGCCCTGTAATCTCGCTTCTGTCATACATTCCTCTTCCCAGCTTTCTACTTCCGTTCACTCATTTTCTCGTTCCGCAGAATTTTTCTATCCATCTCATTGTTCTTCTTTTCCCCACCTCCTCACAACAAATTATCTTCTTTTTCAAAATTTCATCTTCCCATTTCCTAATTTCAGTCAACCTTCTCCACCTTCCCGATAATCTTCTCCTCGAAGATGGGTAAAATGGCGTCATCCTCACGAACTTCCTCGAACACCACGCCGCAGTCAAACTCGTCGCTCACCTTCTTAAAGTAGAACCTATACACAAATGAATGCCAGCGTTACATTCCTTTCTGTCAAAGTAAAATTTCTCTGAAATATACATATACCATTGTCAGCCAAGATATGGTTACATTTCCTCTCATTTCTAATATTCCCAAACATCATCAATTTCAAGATACATGCATGACATGTTCTCACCTGTAGTGGCCCTTTTTGGTAAGCAGCTCCTTGAACTGGCCCAAAGTTACCACGCGGCCTTTGACTGATGTTCGGTATGGGATTGGCTCTCCACAGAAGTAGTACGCAACGGTCACGTTTTCACACACCTGGCGCTTACCAGACTTATGCCTTAGAGAGAGCAAGAAGCAAGTCAGAACATACAAATTACAATGTACACAAGAATATGGACCCCAGAATTTCCCCCCCGAGTATCAATAAAGTATCTATCTATCTATCTATCTATCTATCTATCTATCTATCTATCTATCTATCTATCTATCTATCTTCTCCCACACAACTACCCTTCTCTGTTCTCTACACTGGCTCCCTGTAGCAGCTCGCATCCAGTTCAAGACCCTGGTGCTAGCCTATAGGGCAGTGAAAGGAACAGCTCCTTCTTACCTCCAGGCTATGGTCAAGCCTTACACCCCCGCCCGACCACTTCGCTCTGCTGCCTCGAGGCGACTCGTTGCCCCATCGCTCAGAGGCCCCTGCGGCCGATCTACACTGTCACGGCTCTTCTCTGTCCTGGCTGCCCATCTTTCGCCGCAGGCTGAAAACCCACCTCTTCAAGAAACACTACCCTGACCCTTCCTCTTAGCACTTGCTTACTTGTTTCACTTACTTGTCTTAGCACTTGCTTATATACCTATATGCTTCACTTATTTGTTTAAATAAAAAGTAGGTAGCTAACTTATTGCACTATTACCTCAGCACTGGTTCTGCTCTTAGATGCTTGTTGAGGAAGGAAATGCACTTATGATTTCTGGTGACTAGTAGTTCTCTTGCCTACCTACGTTGTAAGTGGCTTTGGATAAAAGCGTCTGCTAAATGACTGATGTAATGTCCACAACAGAGCACAGATGCTCTACCTCTGTTTGGCCTGCTGTAGTGCGTTCCTCCTCCTTTCCTCCTCTAGCCTCCTCCTAGCCTCCTCCAGCTGGGTGAGGGGGTTGGGAGCCGGGTTGGGAGGCATAGCTGGGTCCTGGATGAACGGATGGGAGGGCTGCACCTGGGTGGTTGATGAGCAGGGGATGGAGGGGGAAACCGAAGAGGGGTTGTTGCGCAACTGGGCCGAAACCCAGGGGTGCACAGCCCCAGGACGCTCCACTGAGGTTGGGCGTGGAGACTCATTGCTGGCTGGTGTCCTCCTGGAGACACTGTTGCTGCCGCTGAAAAAAAACACAGAGAGAATGTTAGAGGACCTGCCAAAACTGAAGAAATGTCTTCTTTCAAATTGCTCAGACTTATATCACATAAGTGTAATGCAAAATCATTGAATCTTGTACTATGATAAACCATCATCCAACATCTATTTCTGATGGGAAAATGTATGTGTAATCTACCTGTGTGTGCCCTTCTTGTGTCTGAGAGCCTCTCCTTCCATCATCCACTGCAGGATCTTCTGATTTCTTTCTAGATCCTCCAGTGGTACCTGGGTCTCCACGCCACGCCCACTTTCATCACCTTTGCCTGATGTCTCTGTCTTCTTACAGCCCCGCCGTGATAGTGTGCTACCTTTACTACTGCAATACAAACACGTGAAACATACATAAACAAGTTGAGGCCATCTAAATACGAGAGCACATCACAAAAGTACACACACACACACACACACACACACACACACACACCTGTAACCCATGCCGTCAAGTGTGCTGGCTCCAGCTCCATCAGCATAGTTACGACTTCTCCCTGCGTACTGGTTGGCTGGGTCGCCGTTCCATAGGAAGTTGGCCTGGGACTTAGAGCCCGCCTCTTCCTGCCCTTCTCTTCCTCTGTAGTGATACAGCGGTTTGTGGTGATGCACACCTAGGACAGACATAAATGAGAGATTCGTCAGTGCATGCTGGCCCCATCTCTCCACTATCTCACCTTTCCACCCCTCTTTCCTTCCCTCCCACATCCAGCTCTCTAACTTCCTACCTTTGACCCCAGCAGCAGGCAGACTGTGTCCTCCCCCTCGGTGGGGAGGGTAGTGGGAGGGGGGGTAGTGAGGTGGGGCAACACCCCCATCAGGTGAGCGCGATGATTTGGGGGGAGTGTGTCGTCCCCCTCCTCCTAAACTGGTATTGGTTGCCCCTGGTGACTGGCAGCCCGGCGTTTTCATCACACGCTGTACATGCTCATCCAAGATAGATTCTGGGTCATCGTCATGGGAATCCTCCATAGCAACCAGACCACCATAGGTTGTGACTGTTGCTGTGTTAGCAGTGGTCTCCGAGTAACGGGCACCATAGAGAGGTGGAAATGAGGGTAGGGGGAGTGGTATGCTATGAGAGGACAGCGAGGTTGTCACAGAGATGTCAGCGTCGTCACCCTCTTCCTCCTGTTTGGAAAGGGACATTGGTAACTGGATGTGCATGTGCAAGCCTGTGCGTGCCCACACACAGGCACATACATACATACATACATGGGTTAGGTAAGAAATAAATAAATATCATGAAACTACTTCTGTTCAACAATAACGGTGGGTGCCATTAAGTCAGTGCCAGCAAATCTCAAGGCAGATATGAGAACTGAGCTCAATAAATGTAAGTAAGGAAGCTTTGCCCGTTGCTAATAAAATACTGTGTTAACACAACACATTTACGCACACACCTGACCAGACATGATGGTTTTCAACAACCTACGGTTGAATCTGACAGAACTGACCCTGCTCATTTGTGTGTATTTAATTTTAACTCCGAGTTGTGCATTTTGAGTGTGCTTTAGTTGTTATTACAATTTATTTCAGTGGCATACAGCACACAGAAGCGTGCATTGTTTACATTGAATGTGCCCAATAAAGCAGAATTATTTTTAGTTTGAATTTTTTGTTACAATTCAAGAACTTAAACTAAGTGATCACAAGGAGAGGTAGTAGTAGTAGAGTAATATGGTGTATTTACATTACAGTCATTTAGCAGACGCTTTTATCCAAAGTGACTTACAATAAGTGCATTCAACATAGGTAGGCAAGAAAACTACTAGTCACCAGAAATCGTAAATGCATTTCCTTCCTAAACAAGCAACTAAGAGCAGAACCAGTGCTGAGGTAAAAGTGCACAATGCAGTTCTTGCATTGTGCAATGCAATGTACATAAATAAACCTGACTCGTGTTGATTAGTGGCACATAGCTGGTGTGATGGGGCCCCCTTTTGCTTGGCATACTCATAGATGACACTCAAATATAGAGGTGCATCGATAGTATCTGTAATTAAAGATTGGTGTCGATCCAGCTCTCAGGCAGGCTTTAATGTCATGGATGTTGCACAACCTAAAACTTTCTGGCTAGAGGAAAAAAATGTCAGCAGTGTGGTAATTCTACCATCCCCAACCCCCCAAAACTTAGAAGCTTTATAACCTCTAACAATATGGTATGTATTTTCTATTTTATTACTTCTTCATTTGAGGATTGTTATACAATGGTCAGTGACTAATTTGACCACGCAAATAAATAAATGCAATGGACACGTGTTCCTGTAACGGACCAATAGTCGACAGCTTATGAAGGACTAAAAATTGAGATGTACTCGGTATCAACTGTCTGATGTAAGTTTGGGTTAGTCCTTGTGAACATATGTGGCAAGCAAAGGGCTTTTTTGTTTTTACTGGTGGCTTGACACCATGTAATGAGTCCCCATTCTTTAGCTTTAATGAACATTCATTATTATTTTTTTTGCCTAAAATGCACCCGTTCATAAGGCATTCGTTCATCAGGAAAATGCAATGTACCAATGTACCATAAGCATTTTTGCATTCATTTTACAGCTAGAGTTTCACTCCATATTTAAAGTAATCATTCCCTTGAGTATTTTGAAATGATTTTTGTTATTCTCTACACCCAAAGATTTATTTATTAGTTCAGAATCACTTGGGCGGCCAAAGTGATATGAAGGGAAACCGCTAGTCATGTTAAGAGACCAATATGAATAGACTGTAATGTTATTTTCAGCATACTATTTTAGAATCCTGTTAGCGTGGTGGGGGTCCTCCTGAGCTGGCGGGCCAGCTAGGGCAAATATGAATAATCACATAATTATGTATCACAATACTGTGAAGTTTGCATCAATTCACTGCAAATTTCAGTCATATATACAATATCACTACTGTCAGTAGAATCTCAAACTCACCAGTCGGACTCTCTTCAACCTCTCCTCCAGTCTTTCCTGAGCCTCTCTGTCTCTTAGAACCGTCTCCAGTCGGCTGATGAGCTCAGCAGCAAACCTCTCAGGCTCTACGTGGATGTCCTTTGGCATGCGGTACGTGCGCTGTATAAACACAAAATACATATATGTAACGAATTTCTTGGTTGGTTGGTTCTTGGAAAAGTTGGTTAAATGTATAGAAATTAAATTGATCTTTGAACGCTGCGTCTAAGAGGTGCACGTGGCGTTATGTTCTGTCACACCAGAGATTAATCTGACTCAACTGTTGCTTTTTTCCCCTTCATCTGCTTATGTGAGACAGATCACCGTCTAGACCAGGGCTACTCAACTTTACATAGCTCAAGGGCCACACAGCAAGATACAGCTGTGTCAAAGGGCCGCAACGCACATTTTTTGGTCATATAAAACTATTTTGTAGTGTTATTTCAAGCCACATGGATATCAAATGATTAAATGACAATAAGTAGGCTTTATTCACTAAATGTAAAAGTGTTAGATTGCTGTTGCAATAAATCACAAGAATGTTTAATAAAATAAATATAGGCATATTAAATTGAAATCAGGTCTGAGTATATCAAATTACCCCCAGATGGATATGTAATTCCAAGTCACCCTGATAGATATCATGGTGACGTGAACGTTTGCCCGTTTTGGTCCTGCTATTGTTCTCAGGCAAAGAAGGCACATTGGTTTGTTATTTACCTCAACAAAAGCGAATTCTTCCTCCCATGCTTTTTGAAATACCCTGTGTTCATCAGAAATGTTACGTTTTGCCGGTTTTGCCATGACTCGAGAGTAGGCTAGGCTAGACTTCCTGCACAGTTGGGGCTTTCACATGATCCATGCAAAGCGTCGGCGTCAACACCAGGTTGAGCGCGACCCCTTAACGTGATCAGCGCCAGGAGAATTACATTACATTCATTACTTTCACACTGTCGAGTTTTTAAAATGACAGCATTCAGGAAAGAATAGAGTGGAGTTCAATTTCGGACTACAGCCCGCATCAGCCGTAGCTAACCACACCGCCAATGATCATACTAGCACAGCCATAGAAGTGAATATAGACTGGCTGCATAAAGTCCTGTACTAAGCTGTCAACCAACCTGGTAGTCCCATCTGTAAACCGACATCATTCCATGCCAGACTTTTTAGTCAGATCGTGGTATGATTTAAGGTCATGTTGTATAATTCGGGATGCTCCGACACACATAAAACAAGTTTCTCCTCCATTGTTTTTTTTTATGGTTATGATTATGAGGTTATGATATCAAACTGTGCTGTGATTGGTTGCGAGTCGCAGAGATCAGCGTTGAATATAGTTGAACTTTGAGCGCAGCGCCAGGGACTCTCCCAGCGTCACAACGCCGAGGGCGGCAGCGACGGTAGACTCGACGCCAAATAGGAAATGAATAGCAGTGCCAGCGCTGAGCGTTTTTGTCGCTGATCATGTGTTGGTTTATCTTCTTTGTTGATCCCACGATTGCTAAATAAGCACAGTATGCACGATCGCTATCTTGTGGTCATTAAGAATTTAGTTTAGAAATGGTTTGTGTTCATTGAAATGAGAATATTATATTTTTATTGGCAGTTGCTATGACAATAAAAATTCAACCAAGGGCCGCAATAATATTAACGGACGAGGACGCAGTGTGACCTAAAACCAGCTACATTAGTTTGAATACAGTTGTGTATGTTGACGTAAATCAGTGGAATCTGTATAACTCACAGGTATATGAGGTAGGGGCACACGTCCATTGGCTTTGGCACTTTCATGCATCTCTCTACGATGCTGCTTCCGATATCTATATGGAGGAATACCATCTCTGCAGAGACACAAACAAATAATGGACCACAAATCTTAACAGCCTATCAATTAATCATGAAGTGTATTATTGATATTTAACATTTTCATATCTAGTAACAGTGAATGAACGAAAAAGTAGGAGTGTCTTTTAGTTATGTCAGTGCGTGTGGGCTAATGATTTATGTGTGTGTGTGGGTGTGTACTTACACACTGCTGTCGGTCAATGATAGTGTGTCTGCGTCACTTGACATACTTTGTTGCTCACTGTCATTGGCACTGGTTGCCGGAGCGCAAGCATAGCCCATGTTCACATAGTACGGGTTTGCCGTCTCTCTCCACGGCCTGAGGATGAGGAGAAGAATTATACATGTGCACACATAAACACACGATTACATGTACACAAACACTCACACACACACATATACATGTGTCCTATTCGTACTCCATGGCTTTTCCACGACTATTCCATGACATGCAGCATCATTTCCATGACCAGTATATGTCATTGTCTATATTAAAACTTTGTTTCTTGTTATAGCTGATTAATAGTTGATTTTAACTTATCAGGTCTTGCTTTGGCTCACTACAGTTATATAAATCAATTTGTTATTTTATTTGGGTTATTATTCCTCCAAGGGTGACAAGACAATCCAGTAGTCAAGCTTGACTGTTGAAAAATAAATTGTTAACAAATTCCTATTTCCAAAACTTTGATACGCATCATGTTCTATAACCTTTCCAAGCCTGTGAAAAGAAAACTATTTTCTTTCTGAACATAAACACAGACCTGTACTCCCTGCTGTCCTGCCTCCTCCTGTTGGTTGAGGATCTCTGTGGTGCTGTCTCCATCAGCAGTCTTTGAGTCAGCCTACCAGCTGGTGTGTCTCCACACTCCTCTTCATCTTCTGCTTCTTCCACTTCCCTAACTCCCCCTCCTCCTCCACACCTAAGATCAGATAATATTAGATGAGTTATTCAAACGTCTGATGTATTCTCTCACTGTTGAGTAGATTTAATGAAAAAATATGAACTTACATTTTCACACGCTATGAGGACGTTTGCAAGTTTGGTTAGTGTTGCACTTAGAATTGAAATTTAAACTGAGCAACAGAGAAAGAGCTGTGGCATTTAATGATTTGTCACTCCAGATGAAAAACCTCTGCTAACTACCAGCCAGGGTGCAAGTACATTATATGACATTAGTGGGGCAACACAAAGTCACAAGCTCATCTCACCTCCACTCTTCATCCTCAGCAAGCGTGGGTAAGTACCCAGGCAAAGGCTTGGCTGTCCCCGAGGAGGGGCTCTGATCGCTAGGGTTAGGCTTAGGGCTCTCCCCTCCTGTCCGAGTATACTCCAGATACAGATCTGACTTAAGGAACAAAGGGTAGGTGTTCTCTTCCATGGTGGCCTGGATCTCTGTCTGGGCCTGGGACAGGTACACACACATATACAGACACACATTGCATAGCTGGACTTGGGGTTGGGCATCTTTTGAAAATTTTTGATACCGCTGTTGATACTTAAAAAATGTTACCATCTCTTTATAAAATGATGTAGTTAACACTGTAATGATTTCATTTAATAGCCATCTCATCAGTCACTCATAGAGACAGTCCACTGTGATAAGAGTTGATGATGCTTGGAGAGACATACTTGGGTCAAACAAAATTGAAAGAGTCTCCCACTATCAGGCAGCAATAGCTACCAGGGGTAAAGGGTATCACTTGGGAGAGGAGAGGAGGGCTGTGTTGGTAGAAGGGGGTGTGGGTGGCGTTTGACAATGACATTGCCTTGGTTGGCACTTTCTTAGATAACAAAACGCTGAAACAAAAAGTATGGGCCTGGCTACGCAAGACTAAACCAATTTAAAATTTAAAGATTTGAGTTAGCCAACAATTTCAACACCATCTGCAAGCTTGTAGTAACAAGACAACAAGTCAGCACATCTATCACATCACTGAAAATGTGATAAGTAACCATGTGGCCATCACTGGATGAGTTAAAGTGATTTTAAGAATCATTCTTTCAATGCGGTGGCTCCCTCAGCATTCAGTGTCAAAATGCGAACTGTTAAAGTGGGTTGAGTGTGTGGCATCTAGCCTATAGCCATGCACATAAATGCACTGCATGCTGTTGCTTTGCCAGTCATACATAAAGCTGAATGCAACAATACTGATAGTAATTGGTAGCGAGTAGCGCAAAAGATCTCTCCAATGATACATTTAATTGAAAATGTAGTCATCAAGAGTTGTTGTCAAAAGGTTTGGTGACCAGCTGTATTGTTCTGAGTTGGTTGGTACCTGTATTTTGCTATTCAGCCCTGACTGAAGATCATAACTATGTAGGACTGTAATGGGTAAAGTACAATCACTGTGAGAAATACATTACAACTTCCACTGGCCTTTTTGGTACAATGCGTATCACTCTAGACTCTTTCTGTGTTTTAGTCACCTGTTCGAACATGGCAGGGTCTGGATGTGGCCTCACTACGCAGTCTCTGATGAAGCTCTTGGTGGCTGGTTTGATCTGCCTGGAGACAATCCCAGTTCCATCTACAATGTACTTCCTGTAAATGGCCTTGGCCAGCTTAGCCTTCTTCTCTTGGCTGGTCTTCCGGAATCCCGAGCAGGCGAACCAGAAGTCAAGAAGGTCTGCACACCCTTCCTGGCACAGGAAATTACGGAACAGCTGGATGCCTTCCTGGTCATCCAGGAGAGAATGAAGTGACTCAGCCCATTTCAGGTAAGGTGGTGTTGGTGAAGCTGAACCCTCAGGTTCATACCCCAAATCCAGGTCAGGGCGTCGTGGAGTTGCAGACGATGAAGAGGGTGTATAGCTTGGCAGATCAGCCATTTTAGATGAGGAAGATGGGGGATAGTAGAGGGGCTGGGAAAGGGGGTTTGGACGGGTGTTGGTTGATTGGACTGGGGGGTCCACATCAGATCCCTCCTCACCAGGGACCGGAGGTCGCGGAGCATCCTCTGTAAAGTGGGTGGGGCCGCCCAGAGAGGCCACAACCCCACCCCCACCCCGGTACCCAATCCCATGTAATTCTCTGATGACACTCATGTCTCTGATTGCAGAAAGCAGAGGTCAGATCTTCCCCTCTAGCAATGACTCTGCTGACAAACGATTCACCCTAAGATGGGGGCAAGAAAGAATACAGTTGTGGAGGGGTGATAGATAGTGAGGTGTTAGACATGATACTCATCTTCATTTTATCCCTCATCCCCTTCTGTCTGTTTCAGTCTATCACCTTTAGCATTAGCAAGGACCAACAAAAAAATAGATTATAAGCATAACAATTAAAAAAAAAAAAAAATGATTCTTGAAGAGTGGTTGAATTATCAGAAGAAAAAAAGTGACAATAACCATTGCACTCCTGTGATGTTAGCAATCCAGCATTGCTAGAATGGCAACTTAACATATTCGCTAGCTAATTCAGCTAATATGATATATTTACACCGATTTCGTAGTTAGCTAGCAAACGACTCAAATCTATTTTACACTTTATGGCTTTGTGAGTCAATTAGCAAGCTAACGTTCGCTAGAAAGTTTATTAGTATAGTTTACTAGACAACTAGCTAAGAAGCTAACGGTCGCAGCTGGCAAAACAAAACTGCAACTTCATGTGAGCCGAGATCATTTGCTAGCAAACCAACAAACGTTAAACAGTTAAGATGGCTAGCTAGCCTTGCAGCAATGCCACCACCAGTGCCAGTGCTTTGAAGTGAGACTCTCATTCATCTTGGCCTGCAAAGACGGTGGGGGATGGGTATAGAAACAAACTCTACAACACAAGACAGGCCTGCTTGTAGTTATTACAAAAGCACTTCAGCACAAGCGGCCTTTTTGAATGTATTCACACAAAGCTAACTACGCAAGCAACTGATAATGGTCACACTGATTAACGCCAACATATCAGTCAATCAGAAATCAAACAACACAAGGCGAGGGCACGTTTTCCACTCTGTTGGTTGCAGCGCCAGCTAGCTAGCTTAGTGTGTTAGCTAGTTTGGTTAGCTAGCTACGTTAACGTCCCATGTTTTTCATAAAAGTGTCCGTCCTACCGTCTCTGAAAGCCCGTTCCCCGTAATCCGCTGCATTGGGGATACTGGCGTGAACTGTGTGCTCCAAAACGCACCATAAGGGCAGCTTTCTGGCATTAAATATTAACGAAAATAACCCGTCGTCTTGCCCTTAACTCCCCATGGTGGTTGGTTTCTGTGAGCAATAATACAGAACGAGAGAATACGTGCGTGCACGCCGTGCAGTGCGTGGAATGAGCGTGTGTGGTACGATCATAGAACTAGAGTGGATAGAAGGGGCACTTCCTGGTATACCATGGTAATGGCCTGGGGTTAAAATAAGATATCGGCCCAAGTATTTCAATAATGGTGTCATGGAAATCAGCGTTATTTAATGTGTTAACATTGCAGTGAAACAACTTGGAATGATCAGTGGTTAACACTACCACTGGTATATTCAGTGATTTTCTGCTGCTGTCATAGAAAATACACGCGTCCTCTGATGCTCCTTGAGGGAACAAATGCTCACTTCCATAACAACAGTTGTCAGTTATTCTACAGTCAGCATAATTAAACGTACAGATTGTTGGTTTTAATGGGCACACCATTTCTATCTGTCCCAGGTCTGTGGTAAGGTGGAGAGATGGCGTTCAACAGCGCCACCTCCGATATGAACAGGGCATTACACAACGTGAAAGAACACAAAATGTATTGCAGTGATAGTAAGAGTAAACTCTTCTTATTATTTGATTATATTTGATTATCTGATAGTCTGATTATCTGATATCTGATATCAAGGATTAAGAGAAAAAGCCACCATCTGAAATTAAATGAGATACTCTTCAAGAAAATATGTATTTTCCTCGGGATGGATGGAAAAGCAGAGTGTAACACATAATTTAAAAAAACGCAAAAGCTCAAAACTAGAGATAGGAGCAGCACCAATGACAACCTGTCCAGGTTCTGCTCGGTTCTCCCCAAACTATTAGTGGATTAAAATGTGGAACCAAATCTAAAATCCACAGATTCTTGTTGAGTTACTCTGGAATGGCACAAGAGTCGGTTTATCGGGCTTTCTTACCTTAGAACAGGTGTTCAGATCACGGAAACCATCTCCGGTGGCAGAGTGGCTGACAGGACCGAGAATGCATGCCGCCGCCAGCTGAGCATTCTGCTTGTCACTAGTCAACGCCGGGCTGTCAGTCAGTCAGCAGCACCGAGCTATGACATGAGCTATGTGCGTGCGTGTGTGTGCGTGTGTGCGGGGGAGAGAGCGAGAGAGAGAGAGAGAGAGAGAGGGTTAGCTACAACTGGGTGTCATTCCTTGCATTATCAAGTATTATCAAGAGATAAAACAAATCTGACTTTCTGAAAACGCAGCATGAACCAGCCTTACATCTCGAGCTCATCTCTCTTCTCTCACTGCCATTTGAGTACCCAAGGTGAGTAATCAGCAAACATTAAAATTTGGGCAACACAAAATAATATTTTATCAAGTGTCCAGATAGCAGACCAATCAATGTTGAAATGTAGCATTGATTCACCACATAACATAACATAGCTGTTGAATGGTATTGCAATCAGTATCATTTAATCATTAATTTAACATCAAATTAACATTGAAACAATATTAAACCTGCTTTATGTCCAGCAGGAGTCTATGCTGACTTGTCACTAAAACACCAGGTCAGTCCAGACTCCTTTCAATCTGAGACTGCTTGATCTAAACGTCTCAGTGAACCTCATCATTCCCCTTTGAGTCAATGTTGGAGTTTCGTTTCTATGTATTGCACTATATATATTGTACAGCTGCATTGTTAATAAATAGATTTTATTTAATGTCTGGTTGAAAGAGGTTTTATTTCCTCTTCTTTGCAGTCAGTTGCAGCTCCATCTAGTATCATATTGAAAAGAGCTGAGATTGACACGGTATTTTACTGGCAGGTCACCATAGAGTCTTACTGTACATAAATTAATTTTGTATTGTTTCAATGTTAATTTGATGTTAAATCAATGACTGAATAACCCTGATTGAAATAACATTGAATATGAATGTCGGATCAACATTATTTCAGGGTGTAAAACTGATGTTGAATCAGTGTTAGTTGTGTTGATGCATTAACACTGATTCCACGTTGATACAGCTATCTGCTATCTGGGTGGCTGGTTGACTATCGCTGGTCAACAACACGGTTTGCCAGGCCTACGGCAAGCCTACCAGGATAGCTGTCCCACGTGGAGGAGGTAGGGTCTGGTGGCTCAGCTGAGGTCCAGACACCTGTCTCTGTCTCCGACCTCTCCTGGACAGACTGTTCTTCCATGGTAATCTGAACCTGGACAGTGGAAAGACCAACATTAGGAAATTATATCCGCAGACGGAAAGAAGAACTAGAGAAGCCTTTCAGAGGGCAGCGATGATGACAGGCAGGGTTGCTGGAGAAGGTGGCTTGAGAACATGATGAAATGTACAGCAGCATGTTTGATTGGCAGCCTCAGCAGCCGAGCTACACTCACTTCATGATGGAAATGTATTCACATCTCTTGTTTACCGCCACAACAGTCGACATACACACAGGCGCGTGCACGCATACATGCATCCCACACACACACACACACACGTATAGGTACCCTGTGCAAAAGGTTAGTGTTGTTACGGTTGCTGCATTACCCCCTGAGACAATGAGGAGAGAGGGAGGGAAGGGAGACAAAGAGAGAATACTGAGGAAGATGAACTTGACCTTTTATGATGTCTTGGTGAGGAGGGGTTAGGGGCATGTTGGTACTTATGAATCTATAATGAAACCAGTGTGTGTGTGTGTGTGTGCATCCTAGAGGTCTGAGCGCTTAGCTGAAGAAAGGTCACTGCACAGGGGAGGTACCAACACACCTGGACCTTGTGCTCCCTATGTGTGTGTGTGTGATTTTGTCATCTATCCATCTATAGTTGTCAGAAAAAGTTTGAATTACTTGCATTTCTATATGAATGGCTCCTAAAACATGATCTGATCTTCATTCAAGCCATACAAATAAACAATGTAATTTTCAATATGTTTTTATTGAACATATTGTTCAAATGTTAACAGCTAACAACAGAGTTAACAACAGAGAGCAGCAATGGCACTGACTTTTCTCTAGTTGTATTCAATCTGTTTGACTGATGGAGGTTCAAGTCTTTTCCAGCCTTATGAGTCTCAACAACTCTTCTCTGGCGGACCTTTCCTTTGACCCGTGCGTATTCCACTTCAACAGCTCTCTTGTTCTGGAGAGCAGACTCTGTTGGTAACCAAACTTTGTGGGGTTTTTATATGACAGGACTCCTCTAACCACACCTGAATGTCATCTCATTGATTGGATCACCTGACTTCAATTACCTCCTTTCATAGAAGTCATTATCCTACACGTTCACATACATTTCCCAGCTTAGGCTGTTAATATTTGAACAATATGTTCAATAAAAACATGTAAAAGTATTTTTTTCTGTGTTATTTGTAAAATGACATTGTGTTTATCTATTGTTATGACTTAGCTGAAGATCAGACCATATTTTAGGAGCCATTTATCTATCTATCTATTTATCTATCTATCTATCTATCTAATTTAAAGTGTGAAGGGTCAATGTATGAAGACCCTCCTTCTGTCTCAAAGCTGAATTTAGTTTTTGCTTCTAAAACCTACAATTACATTAGCAATAATCATAGTAAGATTCAACAAACACAATGACGTGAGAAGAAAATGTGTAAGATGACTTTGAGTTTATGTCTCCTGTAGGTCACATGACCTTGAACTCTAGTGCCTATGATATTATTATATTGTCTCAGTCTTTTTTTGTGTGTTGTCTTATTCCTGGACACTATGTGTTTTGGCTAATATGCGAGTGTAGTAGAAGATATCAGGGTATTCAGAGCTAGTTGGAACACAGGGGTGATAACAATGTGATGTCAGTATGTGACACAACTAGTGTAACTCTACATATCAGCAGATTGAACTATAATGACATTGGTGCAGGAACATGATGATGTCCTGCTTCCCTGGTTCACTGACTTAAGTCTAAGTCAGGTAGCTCAAATCTACTTGAGCATTGTGTATGATTGCTGTAGTCGAAAGACAACAGGCTTTCTGAATTACTCTTCAAGCACAGCCAGTGTGTAGCAAAAGCACACAAGCCCATTTTCCTTTGAAAAAAGTGGATTTATAATTCTTAAATTGGGGGAGCCTACTTAGGCTACTGAGATGGAGCTTTTTGTCAGTACGCTGGTCCAGCTCGGAGGTCCTTTGTTCAAGCTGCCAGAGCAGATTTGGGCGTCTGTACGGAGGCCTGTCAGAAACAGGCTTATCTCTTGGGGGCCTCCCAACACAAAGACCCATTTAGATGCTCACAGAGAGTGAAATCTTCATTATATACCTCTTGAAAGAGAAACAGACCTCTGCTCTTTCAGATAATTAATGGGAGACAAGTATTTTATTTTGTTGCAAAAAAAGTTCAAAAACAAAGGATCTGTACAGTGGACCCTTTCGTTATATTCAACATATAGTGAGCATATAGACGATATCAACATTTCAGGTAGTTTTGTGCTCCTGTGTACTATGAATCCAGAAATAAACATGGACATAGCGCT
The DNA here is from genome assembly GCA_034670405.1 of Hoplostethus atlanticus. NCBI lineage: Eukaryota > Metazoa > Chordata > Actinopteri > Trachichthyiformes > Trachichthyidae > Hoplostethus > Hoplostethus atlanticus. The sequence continues at coordinate 357,389 of JAXDDX010000167.1, read as the reverse complement.
ATCCAGGGACTTGAGATTTGAAGTCTTTTCTCTCTCTTAATCCAACATTTTCCTCCAAGCGTTTTATTTTTTTCTCAAAATACCCACTTCCATCACACTCAGTTACTTGAGAATAACAGACTAAAGGTAAAAAATAAAGGTAACACAATATCAGTATCAGAGATCTCTATCCAACTACCCATCCATCCATCCATCTATCCACCCATCCATCCAATCATACATACATCTGCTGGCCTTTCCCAGCCATGCCTGTAGTAAAGGAGTGTCAGTATATCTGCCATGGCGTCCTGCTGATGTGTATTGTGATGGAGTTGAATACACCAGCTACCAATATGGCCTGCACCAATACTGGATTAGCCACAGTGGATTAGCTAGCTGCCCTCCTGCTGCTTATTCAAATATTGTTTCACGTATTGTCATCATTGGGGAGAGCCCTGGCCCGGTAGCCGGCAAGCTACACAATATTCTCAAAGAAACCAGAAAAAAGAAAATGTCTTTGCATCCATTCCCCACAAAAGCGCCCTGATTTCATTTTTGAGCGAACGTGGAATTTGGACCGCTGAGGGTTGGGGGAAAATCGATGGGTTCGGAGACAGTCTGCAGTCTAGAACAGGGAGAAAAGGAGGATGGAAAGATGATGGAAAGCGAAACCCAACCAAGGCCAAAATCAGGCATGAAAGCGTGTCTTGATCTTTGATACGTGGTGTTCTTCTTTTTTCTTTTCTCTCTCTCTTTCTCTCTCTCACACACATACACTTGGGAGTCAAAGCAATTGATGTGCTGCCTTTGATGGCAAAGAGAGGCCTATATTAACAGCCAAAAGGACTATGATGAAAGGGTCGAGAAAAAGAAAGAAAATGGGTAGAAAATGTGTTATTAGAATGAATGGAAAAAACATGATAAATGCTTTGGACGGAGTGATGGCAACAGACATCGGGCGTAGAGGGGTTTGATGGTTTTAACGGCAGCGGAGGAGAGAGCTGAGGTAGACGGGAGAGCTTACCGTGCTAGCCCGGCAGTGGTGGCGGCTGAGGTTGGCTTGGTGGTTCCAGTGTGTCATGGTAGTGGTCATCCTGTTAGAACGGGTGTAACGAACACGGTTGCTACGCGGCCAGGGTTCGTCCCGGCGATCCGGTGGTATGGACACTAGTGGACGTCCCATAGTAGGAGCAGTCGCCATCTTTGTCCCGTTGTTGTCTTGGATATCCTCTCCTGCGTCTTCATCCCTCCCCTCTCTCCTTTGATCATGCCTCCCTCCCTTGCTCTCTGCCGTATGACATCATCACGCAGCAGTATCGACAAGCATCAAAGAACCTCTGGGCAGGACTGTGTGTGTCTGTCTGTCTGTCTGTGCATATGAAAAGGGCATAAATATGGAGTATAAAGAGTGTCGTATCCCCCCCCGTCCACTGTTCTCACTGCAGATGGATGGCTTATTAGGCCAATACAAAACTATACATGCACACACCCACACCACCCATCTCCCAGACGGGTGTATCCAGAAGCCCCCTGCTGTGCCTGCAGTGTTTGATGTTGTGTTTAACAGCTTCATTCATCCCAGAGCTGCTTCTCTTAGTCCCCCCCTCCATCTTTTTTCCTTCGCATTTTCCATCTCCAGGTTGCTGCTGCAAATAACAAATGTGTTCTTACTCAACTTGCCTGGTTAAATGACAACTAATTCTCTCTCAAACTGACCTTGTAAGACTCCTCAATGTCCCCCGGTTTTCTTTTCTTCACTCTCTTACCTCATACGACCGGTCAGCACCATTTCCAATCCTGTTAAAGTTGTATGTCCTACGAGCCTGTCTGTCTGTCATATGCCTGACAATCACGCATGCAAGTGTCACAATCACTTTCACAGTCTTCTATGACAGCTGACTATATGTAATGAAAATCAGTGGGATGCTGGAAAAAGGAACACAAGATACTAGAGTGGCGGATGGTGACATAAGGTTTTGCTGACTCCCCCCCAAGTCAACATCAATGCACCAGTAAATGCAACTTACTTAGTAAACAATATTTCTCAAATGTCAGCTCAAACATTGTAGTCATTCAGAAGTGAGTATAGAGTTTGGAAAGATGTTTGCATTCGGGGATGCGAGCTCTAAATAATAACATTAATGTGACTAATTGGATATCAGTTAGACGCTGTAGCTTTCTCTGCACATCCCTGCATCTCCGGCAGGCCGAGAGCACAGACATATGATGAGTCTCAATACCATAACTGGGCTTTCATCCACTTCTTCTGAAGCACCGGTCATTTGAGGGAACAAAGAAAGGAAATTAATTAAAGCCTGTAAGAGTCAGACAGCTGACGACCCAGTTCCACCTCTCCTTAGTCTCCCCCTCTTTCCCCGTTTTCTATTCACGTCCTCACCCACGGGCTGCCCTCCTGCCCCTCGGCCCCCCAGGTCCCCTCTCCTGTCTATGTAATTGTCAAGGTTCTTGCTAGTGTTATGCTAAAATGTGTCTCTCTCTGCGCCAAAAGCTATACTGTCTCCAGTGATATGGAAAGTATATGGAGAGTAAGGGAAGGGTAGCTGTTCCTGAATCTGTTGTTGGCTCATGGGTCTTGCTTTCTCCTCTCTCAGTCTTGCTCCTTGGGTATAATAACCCCTTCTCTTTAACTCTACAACTATATTTCTCTCGCTCTGCCTTTCTCGCTAAAACCAAGCCCTCGTTCTCTCCGTTTTCCTTCCTCTCCTCCCCACTTTCCAAACACAAACAGTCATTTACATTCAAGCAGCAACCTCATACCAGGTATTAAGAAAACTCATTTCACAACATTAATAGCCCCTTCAAAATGCCTCCCTATTTCGCCACAAATCCTTCCCATAATCCCAATCAACAAAATCAGTCTGTTGATTACTTCCTTTCTGCAGGGACAAACAGGAAGGTTTGGAATCAACATGAGCTCTCCTCGCCTACCTGTAGGATTGTTGAGGTAACAGCTAATAGCAGCGAGCTGACGGGCTGTACAGGGTTGATAAGCATTTCTCATTATTGAACCCCATTCACACAGACAGCTGCCACACACACACACACACACACACACACACACACACACACACACACACACACACACACACACACACACACACACACACAGACAGCACCTCCATTCTGACAATCTCTCCAGAAAATAGATGTTCCCAACAACACATTCCCATCACAGTAACAATAATTATGATAGAAAATTGGTGTGTGTAGTTGTTGACTGTGCATGGCTGTGTGTGGCAATAGGAGTGACAAAAGAGGAACCATCTAAAACGCTAGCATCTACCTACTTATCGACATAAGCAAGACCACTAACTTTAATTGATTCCTCATAGACCTTTTATTTTTTTAAATGACTTAATTTTCTGGTCTGCACACATCAGCACCTCCCCCTGCAATGCTGATAATAACAATGACTCTTGTCAGATAGGATTGAGACAAAATAATCCTTCTATGATTCATTTATTAATTTTCTACCTGCTTATTATTCCTATTCAGGATCACGGGGGGGCTGGAGGCTATCCCAGCATACACTGGGTAGAAGGCAGAAGGTAGACAGACCTCTCCTATGATTGTTAAAGCTCATTTGACCAATGTAAGCAAAAGTACACCTGGCAACCCCAGATAAGCTCTCAAGTTCAACCAAAAGTCTCTCGTTTGACCCCAGGCGTGTTACCATTCTACACCGAGAGAGAATTCTACAGTTGAGTGGGCTGAGTGAGACAAATGAGACCCTGGAGAGCACTACTTAGCCACTCATAAAGGTCAGATATGGAGCTAAACCAATGGATGCTAATCCTGACCCCAGGGACTGTGTGCACATGCGCCCGTGGATGCAATTGTTTCACAGGCCTGTGACATTTAAACCTGAACGGGCTTACGATCCTGGGTGGCAGAAGTGTGTGTTTGTATGCCTGTTTGGCTTGGGAAGCAGTGGGCTCTGGTGCCCACAGAGATTTAATTAGACATGGCTATGGGGGCAATTAAAACACCAGAGGAAATATTTCCGAGTAGCCAGCACCAAATGGAAATATCCTCTTGATTCAGATGATGTTGGTCTAGGCTAAACATTTGGAAAGCGTACTTAGAGAAAATTCATTTTATGACTTGAATGGAAAGTTTTCAATATCCTATGTGCCAAGTACATTTTCTGAACATCGAGCCATTGAAAACCATTCAAAAGCCAGTTAATAATCCTGCACCACCTTTTCCACTCCCTGGAAACACAGCATGTAGATTATCCTCTATGTAGGCTGCTCAGGTAGCCTAATTGGTATTGTTCTAATAACACACTGGCAATGCAGACACACTCAAACCATCCCCTTGTGTTGAAACTAGAAACCTGACAGTAGGTCACACTGATTGGGGCATCTGAGATCCAGTGGCAATGCAATTTCTGAATTTTACTATCGGTGTGGTGGAGATAACGACTGGCGGGTCACAGGAACAGCTCAGCTCAAGTAGCTGCACCCTAATGAGCAGAGAGGAATAGACAATTTAGGTGTGTGTGTGTGTGTTTGTGTGCGTGAAGAGACTATTCTTTGCGTTAACATTCCATTGCTCATGTGTTTAGGACCTAACCTCACTGATAATCCCTGTCAATAACACAATTGTACAGGCCAATTAGTGACGCCCATGCCACAGCCATATAGAGGTTTTGACTCAGTATGCTCAATTCACACCATGATTAATGCCTTCATTATATGTTATAGCCGTCTCAGTTTCATTTTCTTTATTATTCCTCCTGTATTTGGACAATTCAGTCCTGATGTGTAAAGATAAACAAGTCTTCTCTCCAAAGATAGAAACAGGACAACCAAGATTCTTGACAATGTGTTTGAAAAAGGCTTAATGGACACAGGGGAAAGACTCTTGGTAATTCTACAGAAACATGAGCACATCTTCTGACTCAAACCTGATGGAATTAAATTGAAATGCAGCTCATTCGGATGTAAAACATCAAGCAAACATGGGCTGAACAGAGTCAGTGAAGAGCTCTCTGTGAATAGAGCAGCTCATTTTGTCACTTGGTTTTCAGATTTCCGTCAGATTGTCCTGCGAGATCTTCTCATGTTCGCAAATTGACTAACTGTATAAGATCATATAAAATGTGAATTCTATCGAGGCGGATTCTTTTAACAGGAAATTTAACCAATTCACCAAGACCCATTCAGCTTCTTTGCTTTCACAACCTCCTTTAACAATTATCCTTCAAGTGAATGAGCATGCTGCTGACAAATAGCTGTGCGTTAACTCCGTCATCGTCGCTGCCCGACACCATCTGCCAGGTTGTGAAGATGCAGGTGTGTAATCTATTTAAGTCGATGAATACTAAAGTCTATTGCTCACGATTACAAACGGCTTTGAGACACTTGGGAAAGGAAATAAAGAAGCAGTATATTAAAGAATAGGCATTACAGCCAACATGAAGGATGGATTATACTGGCATCAAACATGGATAGAAATGACACAACGAATGAATGTACTGTAGTCACACAGATGCCCATACCTCTATAATAAGGAAGAGGGATTAACCCCATCTTGTGGAGCATAGAAGAAATGTCAGCTCAATGTTGAAGGTTGGCACAACACAGTCAACGGCCAACAAAAGGTCTTTGTTAACCCATTATGTGAATTGTTGGATACCTTGCTTCAACAGGAGACGGACCTACGGGGCATTCTGTGAAGCATGTACCTGTGTGTGTGTGTGTGTGTGTATGTATATATATCAGTCTCAACCTGATGCTCCACATCATGTAATTTCTGTCTACTTTTCCTTTCACGCTGCTCGTTAAAAGTAGAAATGCCCAAAATATGGTAAAAACAGCAATACAGCAAAAATAGTGAAACACACAGGTAACTTTAATTCATGTGTTGCTTTGGGAAGTTACCCTTGTCGATAAAAAAAAATAAAATCACACACATACGACTGTAAATAGAGGGGAACACTTCTCAACCTCTTAAATAAAATGGTGACATTTGACACTAAAATTAAAAACAGAAAATTCAGACATCTAAAAAAAATTGCCAGTTGTTGTCATAGTTAGACGGCGAGATGCTGACAGATGCATTACAGTCCATTCAAAACGACCACCTGCATGAATTTGCCATTAATATATAACGTATTCTGTATCTAAGGAGATAAAAGAAAGGCTCCAGATTGTATTAGGACCCTGTTTGAAAACATCCTTTATTGTCTACCTCGTTTTTTTCCTCTGACTCATTTATGGTGCTTTGCTTTGATCCATCCATCCGGAGGCTACCGTGAAGTAGGTTAGGAGGATCACTCTGCTCCTTTAACTGAGACCTATTACTCCCCTTCTCCTTCTCCCTTGTCAGTCTCTGGCACATTTACTCCCTCCTCTTGATCACCTTTCTTCTCTTCTTGGTCTGTCTCCACTAACTGCTTCTCTTTCTGGTCAGTCGTGTCCATATCCTTTTTTGCTGTGGTTACATCAGGCTTGGATATGTCCTCTTTCACCACTTCCTGGACATTGTACTTCCTGTAGAGTGTGTAGTCTGGTACCACACTAATGCAACACACAATCTTGATGACCTCAACAATGACAGTGAGTTCTGGGTTGGTCAGGTCCACCTTGTTCTTTGGATTCAGCTTCCCCACTAAACCTGCAATGATGACAAATCAAAAGGACATTTCAAAATCTTGGAAATCAGTTTTAGGAATGTTGTTCATTTGACAAAATAAGGTCAAAGCATTTAGTGCTGTAGCATTTAAGCGAGTTAAAAAATAAAGTTCTTGAAAACATTCATTTTAAATCATACACAACACACTGTTTGCAATTTCATAAATCATTTTCAAGGCTTCAGAGACCCTGTAAAGTGTTATATTTATATATGTGTATAAACCATGAAAATCAAGACTACCTGCAATTGATTTGATGATTTCTTCTTTCTTGTTGTGGCTGCTGTTGCGGGCCTTGAAGGCAATCTGGTAGGTAGCGCAATTGGGGTTTTTGAACCAGGGCTCAAGGAAAGTGCTCAGGTATTTCTCCATGTCTTCCTGGAAGGCCTTACACGTTCCATTCACCTGGATTAGATGAAAACAGGGTTAGACACTGGTTATAACAGACTGAAGCTGTAAGTCATTTTAACCCCATTTCTAACATTTATTTGGATTGTTCTGAAAGGAATAACAATAGGACATAATTTACGTAAAACTAATATGTGAGAGCAGACTGGGTAATCCATGGGACATAATGACCAATGTTACAATGAGAACAATTCTGCCCAATATGGATTTATATACTATTATTATATATATTCTATACTATTACTACTATTTTCAATATGTTCTATTTTTTGTTAAAATAGCAACAGCTGTTAAATCAGTTGTACTATATTGACATAGTTAGGTTGACTGGTGTGCTTTTAGCTTCTCACAGGTAGCATCCGAAGGATGACACGCGACTTCTGCTTCTTGGTGGTGTGGAGGTCTGATAGGATATGATGCACCAGCTTGTCAGGTTCTAGGGGGACAAATGGAAGAGTGTGGCATAATCACTTTAAATTAATACTGACAGCCAAAAATAATCACATTGACTCTTCTTCAATAAAATCATTTACCCAGATTGAGAGTCCTGATAAAGATGACATTGTTTGCACCACTGTCCAAAGCCTGGAAACGCCTCTCCTGTTTAACTTTGGATGCTTGCAGCTGAGCCACTTCCTTCTTCAATGCTACATCAATATCATCTTCGTCCCCCTCTTCTCCACTACTACCAGAATCTTGCAACTGTGATCACAAAAAGGCAAAAAGCAAAAAGTATTTTTTTAATCAAATTACATTAAATACCTTTTAAATACCAGTTCGACACCATGATCAATATACCAACTGAGATAAATGTGAAAATGAAAACCGCAGATGTATGAGAATACACGTCTGTATCTCAGCTGACTTGTCAACGGGAAAACAGCTCAGCAAGAAATCGCAATAACTTTAAGATCTCTAAAACCGAATTTCAGAATGAATATGCTATTTTTAGTTGTATCCACGACCTTTGAAGGACTTGAGTTTAGATTATTTAAAACATTTTAAGTATTTTTAAGGACCTGCAGACCTAGTGCCCAGAGCGGCATTCAAAAAGTTATAAGCAATTTAAGTGTTGAGAAAAAATGCAGGTGGACAATGCCCTTGCCAGTATCTAAATGAAAAGGTGCAGTTCACAGACTATTGGAAGCAAGGGATAGCATGTTATAGCTGGCACCTGCAGCGGAGGTGAATGTTAACATGGATCTTGCCTTACCTTCTCGGGCCCATAGAGTTTGTCCGCGTATTCGTTCAGTAGATTGAACGCCTCTGCCGTGCACTTCCTCTCGTTCATGTTGCACGTGATGAGAATCCCCTGCATGCCCACTTCCAGCTCCCTGGAGCCCTTAGACCGCTTGTTGTGGTGGCCGGCACCATACCGCTTCCTATTACGTTTCCTGAACTCATTTGGCACGGCAGACATGTTATCAAGCAGATAGCGAGCAAAGGCAGAAAAAGACCTAAACGATAGAAGTCTAGTATTTAAGTTTGCTAGCAACTAGCTGCCCGCTTGTTTTGATTAGTGCTCGTAAGCTGTCGTCGCCGCTAGCTAAGCAGCTGGCTACACAGTAGCTACAAAACCGAGCTTTCTGGCAATCAGTGTATTTTTTAACTTTCAGTGCAGAGACTAAACTTCAACGCTAATAAACGTATTGGCTCGAAACTCCGAAGTCACACATTCATTCACAACACCGCAGGAAACACGTTGGGTGCTGTACGGAGTGTGGGGAGGGACAAAAATGTTCGACGTTTTCGCGAAAACAACCGCGGGCAAATAGCTACACTGGCGCAATCATCTTCTTTAGTATACCCAATTTATGCAGACATGGTTGATGGAAAAGAAAGTGAGTAATATACCAAGTCATGACGGTATACATCTTCATAATTTATTATAAATTCTCCAAAGCATATTACATTTAATACAATTTATTATTTATACAACAAATAAGAAGTGAACAAATCAGGTTTTGCACAATCAAATATCATGCTTAAAGACTAACAGGCACAATTTGCACTCGATAACAAGAGAAGTTTCCAATGATTGTTGATATGGCAGTGGAAGAAAAACATATTGTCTGAGGAGACGATAAGAAAATGCATAGCAAGATTATTGAGTACTTATCTTTCTGAGCACTGATTAAAGATGATCAAGTAACAAGGTCTACAAGTTATCTCTGAGGTTAATGGACCAGACCTTTGTCTTCAACTAGTTAGTAGCTCTTTCTAAATGATGAAATCTGTGGTGGTGGATGACCATGAAGACTTGAGCTGATTTGACAGCGAGAGACAGAAGACCCAACAGCTGGAGTGGCCAGTGACCTGCCCTTCATCAAAGCTGACTCCCACTTAAAGAACTCACAACCCTTCTGGATCCTGGTTCCGCTGCCTGACCGGCGGACTGGACAGCAGTAAAACCCTCGCCCGTGGTTCGGACCACCGTTAGCCACAGTCTGTCGCTTTGCACGGCGTCCGCATGCGCACAGTGGTGATGTGATCTTAGGCGTGCCTCCCCTAGACGTCCGTGGATTGGAGGAACAATTGGTAGACAAGCAGGAGCGGTTGGAGGGTGGGTTGATTGAGGAAGAGGAGCGAACACACTGTGGGGTGTAGAGAGAGCCCTTTGAGGAGGAGGCTGTAGTGTCATTTGCCAGGTCAGTGTAGATAGTAAAAACAGTCTCTTTGTCCCTTTTAGAGTATGCAGCAGTTGTGCTGTGTTGCGTGATGACCGATTTGGGCCTGGCAAAAAGGATGGCGGTCTTTTCTGGCCCGAACAGGGAGGATGTGTTGAATGTTTTAGAGTTATTATGGGGTGCCTTTGATTGGCCTTGGAGGTGTGTGTGGAGGAATGCTTCTATGCGCTGATTTGATACAGAGGCAGGAGACTTGGAGTCCCAAGTAACAGCTTTTGACATGACACACAGCTTCATCTCACTGAAATGTTCAGAGGTATTGATGTGTGATCTTTTCTTGTTCGTGGATACAGAAGTAATGTATGACACACTAGTCTCCAGTTTCTGAGTTTTGGAGTTTCTTTCAGTACAGGGTGTTTTTGTCGTGTTGTACTTTGACTTTAATTTGGTCTGACCTCTGACCGAATGTGAGACTTTTGGCTCTTCCCACAAACTGTCAAAATCTGAGGTGTCTTCAGTGTCAAACATCACTGTCTTTTTGTACAAATCACTGATGCCATCATCACCCTCCAATACCACATCATCATATGAACCACACCCCTCCCCCATTTCCACAAAAAACTCTACCCCTTCTTCTTCCTCCGTAAGTCCTTCTGTTGCTTGTGGTTTAGAGGTCTGGTCGGGGTGAGGTAGATGTGAAAGGCAGTCCACAGTGGTAGAGCACAGAACAAGACTGTTCCTGTTATTGTGTGGTGAAGGACCGTTTGTCACGATTGAAGAAGAAAGGTTTGTGACGGTCTCTACCTTACCGGACCTACTGTTGCCAATCCCCCATAGTGGCGTAGTTGTACCATTCAGCAGTGTCTTTGGGGAGACCAGGCTCCGATACACTTGAACTGAGTTTGAGTTCTCCTTCGTGTCCGAAACCCCGTTCATGTTCTCTGGACAGTTTGGCTGACAAGACTTTGGAGCCTCGGATGATGAGGTTTTGATTGTCTCCTGTTTATTGGTGTTGCCTTTTCCTTCCTTGTTGTGTGCAGAACAATTAGTGTTCCCAGATTTGGCCATCAGTGGTGTCTGTGAGAGGAAGATGAAATGAGCGACGTCGTCAGTATCTCATGAAATATAACCCTTATGAATTCTGTTAACAATCATTGGCGCTACATTTCCCTTTCAGCTGCTTTCTAGGTGATTTCCTCTTCCTTCACCCTCAGTCTTCCAGAAGGGTTTCTTTTAAATTTTACACATGAAAGGCATGAAAAGATCATCATCAAGTTATTTCTCTATCTATCTATTTCATTAGGACAGCATTAGAACGTGTCATCACAACTAACTTTACGACTTGGGAGAGTGGTTTAGCGAGATTCGGTCTTGGATCATAATCTAGTGGGATAGAAGCAAGGTCGGGGGAGGGAGCCACCTGCCAGGAATGAATGGCAACGGGAGGACGAGGGGAGTCACCTGTGACAATCCTTGGGGGAGGGAGGCAAGAGGGAGGTTAGGAGTGGGGGTACATCAGGGGGGTCGTCAGACAGCCACTCACCCTATCCTGGCTTCTGGTGATCTTCATCACACAGCCATCCCTCATCATCCTCGCTGCCAACTGAGCAGTATTGCGGGCATCATCCAGACCTGAGGAAGGAGAGGAAAATTAGGAAAGAAAGGGGAGAAAAATACAGGACAGAGTAAAAAGATTTAACCCATTTTAAATATAAAGTTGGACCAAATAGCTGTTGATTTATTTGTACCGGAGTGTTCTCGCCCAGAAAACTGGATTCCGAGATCTTGCAGAGCCCCGTTCAGACCTTTGGGTTTTCTGTTGTAAAATAGCTGCAAAATACAAGAAAGGGGTTTGTCACAACATAAGTGAGAAAGCACAAGAGACAGTTAAGAGCTACCATGAGAGAGGGGAGAGGGAAAGAGAGAGGGTGTGTCCCTACTTACCCTGTAGATGCTTCTCAGGTCTATCCAGCTATTGAGTACATCAGGCTTATGGAGCTGCTTGCGTTTACACTCATACTGCAGACAAACTCCCAGGTCCCAGTCTGATACACACACCACAGATAGAGGCACGTGAACGTCAACAAACCGTTTCAGCTTAAGTTTTCAAATAATTCAATACAAACAATACAAAGTTGTAGACCATTACAAACTGAGTGTTACCTGACCATGTGAGGAAAGCACATGGCTTTTGAGAGGTGGAAGGTGTGGAGCCTCTCTGTTCCCTGGGAAAGACCACGCCCATCTGGAGATGCAGGGTTTGCAGCCAGCGGTTGAACCGAGAGAGACAGATGTGGAGGGGAACCCCTGCCTCAACTTGCCTCTGTGAAAAACAGAAATTAAGCTGTCAGATGAAATGGAAAAACTACATAAATAACGACAGAAAGTGCACTGGTATCTCTGTAATTGTATATGTGTGCTTATTTACCTGTGTAATCCCTGTCAGCTCAGTGCAGAACTCTGACAGAACAGGGTGCTCTTGGGGTTGAACGTAGGTATGGAACTCAGACTCCACCACCCCTGTAGACGTGTTCAACAGAACAGCCGGGAACTCAACTACAGAGAGGTAAAGCAGGACGGTTTGCAGGTGAATGATGAGTGTTAGGAAACAAGGCAGAAGGGAGAGGAGTGGTACGATGGAGAGTAAGGGGGGAAAAGATAAATGGCTGTTACATAAAATATCAATAATATAAAATGATGACAACAAATATAATGTTGGGTCAAAGTCACTCCTCAGCAGACTTACTGATTTCTTGGCCGTAGTTGTTTTTTTCCCTCCAGCAAGTGGACTCAAAGTCAATCACAATCAGGTATGAAAATATCTGATCTGGAAAAAAGTCAGACACCAATTCTCACAAATAAACCCGACTGAAAATCCACCACCAATGTGGTCTAGTATGAACCTCAACTATCTGTATCTGTATCTCACGTCACGTCATCAACTCCAATATTCCCACTTACTGGATATCGGTGACTTCTTCAGTCCGGTGGTGGACTGGCTGCGCTTCCTCACTAATCCCAGTTCTCTGTGGAGGAAACATGAGTTATTTTAATATACCGATACAGTTTAGCCCCGATAAGTTCAGTTCTCTGTTGTATGGAAAGACCGCCATCTGCAGCCCTGTTTAGTTTATAACCCACCGAGCAGCTCTGATGCCAATGCACGAACAACCTTTAACATTTGTTTGTCTGACTTTCCCCACAATATTCTCCATGGGAGAGGATTGAACAATCCACCAATGTTTAAACACTCAATCCAGCACTAACCTAAGCTATTTCAATAGTCCACAATAGGCTAACAGGTCAATGTTAAATTTAGCTAACTAACGATAGGTTATTAGTTCCTTACTTGGCCAATTTCTTTGTCGACATCTTCGATTTCGTAGGACCAGTGAGATCTTTGTTACTGGAGAGATATTTCTGTGGAATTAAAACTGGCTCGGGGCCACGCCATTAATGATTGATAACACAGCAGGAAAATATCCCGGTGTTTTTTTTTAAATGTTTCATTCATTATTCTGAACTCGATTAATTTTGGCTGCAAGTCATCTACATTGTAAAAAGATATCATCGATCAGCAGCAGCAAAGCAGCGGAAGTTAAACTTCCTGTTTTACCATTTTGCCATTCAAAATAAAAGCATGAAGTAACTCATCGTAACCGATTATAACACGATGGTTTAGATTAATATTTTTCATTTTACTCATCCCAAGAGATACACAGATACACACCTCAAGTTCCTCGATTTACAAGCTGCTTTTGCTGTCTTAATGCTATTTGCAGGAAAATTACTATCAATCATTCATTTGGGGTTTAATGATTTTCTTAATAACCTGTTTTCACATTTGTTTCATAACCCTTAATAATAACTTCTTAAACATAGATAAAATAATGCTGTCCATTTCATTTATGTTTCATGGGGATGATTAATGGTCCTGACATCACTTTGGTGTGTTTAGTGTTGAAATTAAATTGATTCACCAGTAAATTTTATTTCTTTACAATTGAAAACATGTTTTGCTTTTGGTTTTATTCTTTTCAAGGTGTTATAACCAACTGACCTCATGGGATGTTAGAACTGACACACACACGGTTTATTGTAATAATTTGATTTTTCACTTTAATCAAAATAATTAATAACATGATCGTTTGTAACCTTCAGTTTGTACATATTGTTATATACGTATATAGCTCCAACAGCCATTGAGCTACAACAGGAAAAGCAAATATTGTTACAACCGACCCAGTCTCCCCTACAACAGACCGTTGCTATGTTGAATCAGAGAAGTCAAGGTATATTCAGGTATATAAAATTTAGCCCCAGCTTTCTCTGGGACATATAGAGCATGCTTATTTTGAGCCAAATTAAAATTTGAGTCATCAACCATGGGGACCTCCAGAATATAGATGAAAGGAAATAGGTGTTTTGCAGGAAAGAATATTGAAATCTAATCCTTTTACAATGTGGGAGTGAATCCTAAATGTCCAAAAATCACCACTCCTTTCCTCCACTACCTCCTCCTTTTCCAAGGAGAAAGAATGAGAGTAGGATACACTGTATTTCTGTATTTCATTATTATGGCATATGCTACCACACCAGCAACACTACCTATATACTCATTCTTCCTTCTATTTGCGTTTCATGTCTGCCCAGTCCAGTATAGGTTGTCAAAGCAGACTCTCAATGGCAATTTCTGGATTTAGAATCCATTTATTTTTCCCTGTAAATGGCACGCATGTCATTCTCACTTGTGATGCATTAAAGGCCCCTTGAGTATGGATTTCGCTTGTTATGCTTTTATTTTCAAAGTAACAAACCGGAAGTAACTCCATCATTCTAAATCGCTTCCGCACAGCATGCACAGAGTCTATCGGCTTCGACCATGTGTTTTTAACAACTGCTAGTAGAAGTGGAAAAAAGCACTATTGAAACCTACTGGAACCATGACATCTGGTATTTACTAATATTTATATCTCGTTTCCTTTCGCACACATTTCCTGAACAACTGAAAAGTTGTTTCACGTGTTTTGTGGAGTCACGGCAAATGACCCATAAATATATAATGGACATTAATTTTGAATTCCGGTCATCTTTCATAGCGTTAAGTTACCTGCTGTCCAAGTCATGTGTACTTGATCTTATGTAGCTACGAAGAAGTTTAGGTGGGGTGTTTTCTGCAACCTACTGCAAGCACATCATCATACAGTCAATGCAGACATGCTTCCCGTGCGTTGCGTCACGCCATGACGTCATATGTAAACCGATGTATTGTGAGCTCTGTGGGTATTTGGTCAGTAGCAGACTTCGGTTTGGTCTTATATGATTCATTGGCACCCTGAAAATACAACAAGGATATTTCTTTATCTGTCCATCCAAAATGCCATGTAATTAAAGCCAGTCTGCCCTTTAACCTCATAGTTTTTATCATTTTATAGCCAAAGTAATAGAAGTATTAAACCAAAACATCAAACAGTCACTGTCCAAATCCTATCAACTGTATGTTAAAATTTCCTCCCCGGTGTTACCTGTCCATTCCATGCAGCTTGGTAGTGGTTGAGGTTGTGACAGATATGTTGTGTATCATTTCAACCAATAGTACCGTTTTAGTGGAATATGCACCTAACAACTATGGAAATTGAAATAAGAACATGTGTACAACTTGAGCTGTAGAGGAGCTTTGTTCCTGTGTTTAGAAGCACCTTTTGCTTATTGGAAAAAATGTCACTGTAGAGCAA
The DNA here is from genome assembly GCA_034670405.1 of Hoplostethus atlanticus. Taxonomy (NCBI): domain Eukaryota; kingdom Metazoa; phylum Chordata; class Actinopteri; order Trachichthyiformes; family Trachichthyidae; genus Hoplostethus; species Hoplostethus atlanticus. The sequence goes on along the minus strand of JAXDDX010000167.1, from coordinate 341,979 downwards.
TGGGCTCCTTGCCAGCATGCTATACATGCATCAACCAGGGTACACTGTTGCCCTTGTAATCCTAGATTATAGTAGTAGTGATGTCTTTCTCTTCTCTTTCCAGTAGGTTACATCAGCTGGAAAATGGAGCCACTACCATCAATATCATGCAACAGCAAGAAAAGAAAGGACAACCCCTCAGCAACACAGGAGAAGGTCAAGAGATTGAAAACTGAGGTGCAAAGTGATGGGTCGTTTGAGTTTGGGCGTCTTCCCCGCCCGCCAAGGATCTCTGTGCTGCTCAGCCACCTCCAAGAACCAGTGACGTTGAATGAGCTAACGGAGCTGCTGCACTTTGCTGCTCTGGGGAAAACTGGTGGCATCAAACAGCCCAGGTAGGTTTGCCTATAATGACTGTGGTAGTGAGGTGTTACCTACTTCATCAGCGCTGGCATATCCAAATAATACTACATACTGTAATACAAAAACACTAATACTGTTGTCTGTATCCCTGTACGTCAAGAATAATATACCGGGAGCTAAAACATCCCATTTACAGGAACACTTACACTGTTTTATACCATCACCAACAATCTGTGATGTTCAGTGCATTTTGTCATTTGTTGATGAATATAAAAAAAAACATACCGCCAAACAACAAAATGGACTCAGAAATACAAGGCACATCGCCAATAGGCTACCCTCACTTATACTTTACAAATCCCTCTTTTCTATCGCCCTCCTCCCTCCTGTCTTTCTGCTAGTTGGTGTCGTCTCCGTCACCAAAGGAGGGTGCAAGGGGTGAATGTTGTGGTCCTAGAGGGTCTGACCCAGAGTCACTTCTACAAACACTACCTCACCCTGCAACACCTCAGGACTAACTACACCACGGTAAGTAACCACAGCCGCCGTTTGTCAAGTAAACGTAGAGACACAGATTGATTAAGGGGAGGATTTCTAGTAACACTATTAATCCCCGCACCCTTCATCCCACGCATGCTCTTGGCAATGCATCAAAAAGGTAATAGAGGATGCTTTTGGGTTAATACTTGTTTTCATTCATCTGTACATTTATCTGACTGCTTCAGAGGCTCAGCTTCACTCCGTCGTCCAACAACCTAGCCTCTGGAGTCTTCAGCAGTGAAGTTGCAGGATCGGAGAGTTCAACTGTTCCCCAAGGAGAGCAGGAGAGCAGTGGACTGCACGAAGGTGGGACGCATGTATGTGAATGTGTGTTAGTGTTCTCTCTCTCTCGCTGTGTTTTCACTCTTGTTCTGGTGTGTATTTTAAGCGTACGCGTCGTGTCTACATCTGTGCGTCTGTCTGTGAATGTGTTTCTTTGCTGCAGCCCTGAAGTGGCACCCGGTGATCAGGAGGTTTGGAGCAGAGAGGAGAGGACTGACAGCCTACGTTCTCACACAGGAGGAGATGATCAAGAAGCATTTCCCTGTGAAAGGTGAGTCTCTGTCTCTCTCTCTCTCACTCTCCCCCTCGTTCTCTGTCTCCCTCTCCTCACTTCCTCTGATTTTTTTTTTGATGCAGACATGCCAGGCTCTGAGGGCTTTCTTTGTACAGACAGCGATGACAGTGTGACTGACAGCAGCCCTCTGTATGGACTTGACTGTGAAATGGTGAGATGCTCTCAAGCTCTTTTGACTCCATGGTGGACTCCACTTTGTCCAACGTGTTAATCACTGTGTTAATCGCTGTGTTAATCACTGTGTTAATGCTGTGTTAATCACTGTGTTAATGCTGTGCTTCCAGTGTCTAACACAAAAGGGGCGTGAATTGGCCCGCGTCTCTCTGGTGGATAGCAGTGGCAGATGTATGCTGGACGATCTGGTCAAACCTCAGCATCGCGTCATCAACTACCTCACCAAGTACACACACACACACACACACACACACACACACACACACACACACACACACACACAGGTAGATCATTGACAACCAACTACCATTTTCTTGTACCTACACTGCCGTGTGCCTCCCTGATAGGTTCTCTGGTATCACCGCGGCGATGTTGCAGCCAATCACGACCACCCTCAGGCAGATTCAAACAAAGATCAAGAGGCTGTTGCCGCGGGATGCAGTTCTGGTGGGCCACTCCATCAACAACGACCTGGAGGCTCTCAACGTGAGCGGCTTTAACACACTACCAGAGTTTTGAATTCCACTTGAAACAAATGACTTGAATTAGTGTGTCTTTGTTTTCAGTGGTAGTTTGATATATCATGAGGTTGGAGTTTTTTTGTGAAATTATGTGAAACAGCTTTGACCCATATCATTGTCCTCCCCTGCAGATGATCCATCCTCATCTAATTGACACCTCACTGCTCTACACGAAGGAGTTTGGACAGAGGTTTAAGCTCAAGGTCCTGGCCGAGACTGTGCTGAAGTAAGCGCTCTCTCTCTCTCTCTCTCACTCACACTCTCACTCACACTCACACTCACACTCACACTCTCACACTCTCTCACTCATGCTCACACACACACACACACACACACACACACCTCTAGATCACCATGGCTAATGATTCTTTTTTTGACTTCTGCTCCAGGAGGCAAATACAAATTGAAGAGAAGAAAGGCCATAACCCCATTGAGGATGCTCTGGCAACCCTGGAGCTGGCACAGTACTTTATTAGAACAGGACCTCGACAGGTAACACATCTCTTCTCACACACACACGGACACACACACACACACACACACACACACACTGGATACAACATTTCCTCTGTGTTCACTGTCAGGTTGTGGAGCTTCATCTGGAGGAGCTGTGGGGAGGAAGCCTAATCTTGACTGAGCCCACAATCGCCACAATCCCCACAAGCCCTGAATCCACACCTCCACAGAGTAACAGGTATAACCCCCCACCCACCACACACACACACACACAGTGCTGCATCTATATTATCTATATTAGATCAATTCTTCACGCTCTTTCTCTCTCTTGTGCAGGTTTGCTGATGTGCTACAGAGGTGTGGACGGTCGGTAGCCTTCATAGGAAAGCGTGCTGACATCAGCCTAGATCTGTCCAATCAGCAGTGGCTCAATTCTGACAAAGAGGTGAGAGTTCAGGAGTTGTGACTGGGTTTAGAGTGCCGTTGACTGAGACTGAGCCTGGTGGAAAATAATATATATTTCGCTAGTTTCAATGTCTTGTGCCCATAGGTCTTCATAACAGCTGGTTTACCTCTGTGTGTCACATCTGGTTTCTCCTCTGCTTCCCTGCGTGTTCACATCCTTTCCTATTCTTCTTCCACTGCCCCCCTGCCTTCCCCCCCCTTCCCTCACCCTCCTCTCCTGAACTCCCATCTTCTTCTTTTCTCTCCCCCACACATCTGAATCTCCCTGCTCCCTACAGGTGCTGGCCTCCTTCAGGAGGAAGACAAAGTGCCCCTTCTTCTCTGTGCTCCAGTTCTCTTCCTTCTCAGACCACCTGAAGAACTCCTCCCCCCACCAGGAGCACCACTACCAGAGGGTGAGTCATTCCTTCAGACACAACATGCCACGACATCTTTTGGTGTGTTTCTGTGTGTTGCTGTGGTGTACTATTTATTCTGTTGTGTGTGTGTGTGTGTGTGTGTGTGTGTGTGTGTGTGTGTGTGTGTGTGTATCCCGCAGGTGTGTGCACATCTGAGAGATATGTGTGTAGTGTTTGCCGGGCCGTTTCCAGCAGGTTCCTCTGAGAGAGATGTGAGGAAGCTATTTTGCTGCTGTGGACCGGTTCGAAAAATCAGGATGCTGCACACGACTCTCCAGGTTGGTCCCGTCCCACTTGGGTCACCGTTGGGGGAGGGAACAGCCTGGGACCTCACGGTTCAGATGTAATAGGCTGCAACCTTTTTGTGTCACCATTTGACTACAGTACATTATCTATAGTTTTCCCCCTCTCCTAGGATGGGGCTTTGTTAATCTTACCTGTCCTTTTTGACAACCCCTTGCTCTCCAGATTCATGCAGAAATAGAGTTTGAGCTGCTGGAGGGGGCGATGCTGGCTGTGAAGACACTAAATGGAGTTAGTGTGCATGGACAGTACATCAAGGTATATACCTCTCTCGCTCTCTTTCTCTCTGTTTCTCATTCCCTTTATCTTACTGCGAAGGTATGAACAAACTTTTGTAGATTGTTATATATCTAATATGTATGTGCGGGTGTGTGCTTGTGTACAATTTCTAGGTCCAGAGGCCTGTTCATGAGGCGATGTTGGACCTGGATCTGACTCTGGATGCTCTGATGGGAGACCCTCTCAACACCAATCACCTCTATGCCGTTGAGGTAAAGCCCAGGGCGAATGGCATACACGTCTCTGCAAAGGCCAACGGACACACGTTGGATGCTAAATGTTCAGAGGCCACTGCTATGAAAACCGCTAACTGCTTGCACCCAGCTAAAGTAAATGGGTCAACAGTAGATGCTTCCTATTCAGACCCAGCTACGCTCAGTGAGGTCGGGTCAAGTGCAGCAGAGCAGCTCCAGGCCACCTCGTCTGGACTCTCTGAGGAGACGCTCAGAGAGGCGTTCGGTCGCTTCGGTACGGTGGAGAGAATCTTCCTGCCTCCCTTTGGAAAACGTGCAAGACATGCATACATACGTGAGTAAAAACCTACTCAAACCTACTACATTTTCTCTGTGTGTGTGTGTGTGTGTGTGTGTTCTTGCAAGTGTGCGTTTCTCTCCGACCAGTATGTTGCGTGTGTCTGTGTGACAGAATTTGAGAGTTCAGAGGGCGTGCAGCGCGGCCCTCAGCTCTTCCGAGGAACTCCGCAGTGAGAAGTACCTCGTCTGTCCTTCCCTGACTCCGCCCCACTTGCGCTCGTGGGTTGCTATGACAACTCCAGTGACCACTACGGATTCTGAGGGGGAAGCAGCCGGAGAAGAGAAGGGATGGGACTTGCACACGCACACCAGCCCTCAGGTACGAAATGGGTTGGGTGTTAAACTCTCTTGAAGTCGTCATATTTCACTTCAGTAAGACATTTTCAGTATTTAGCATGCATACCGTTGAATTGAACTTGTATTGACTATAGCAGACAGAGTTATGAGTATGCCTGTAATTTGATTTCCAGATCTGTACAGTTTATGATGTATAGAGCAGATGTGATGAAGATTCCAATACCTAATGTATGTAGGACCAGGAAACGGAGCTTGTGATGAGGAAGCTGGACTACCGCCTGGGGAAGCTGTTCAGATCCCTTCCCGACTGCACCCTGTCCGTGGTACTGCTGCCTGGCCGTATCAGGTGAGGGGGTCTGGGTGCGTCTGGGACAGTCTGCACTGCAGTTAAATATTTCCGACCCACATTTCTTCATCTTCCCTCTACCTGTTCTCCAGCTCCCATGGCCACCTTCCTGGTTTGTGCTTCATGGAGGTCAAGCGAGGGTCTTCGTGAGACAGTCACCCTGCAGCACTGACACACATCTGCCAATCCGCTGATGTGTGGAAGTAGTGAGTCACATTGAACGAAGTGAAATCGGTGAACATCGCAAAATGAAGCCCCACAAAATGAACATTTTCAAACAAGCCTTGCATGTAAATCATTGGTTTACATGGCCAAAGTGAAGTCTTGCTTTGTGTAGCGCTGTCACTGATGTAACACTGAACTGTTTTATAAACTGAATCTTGAACTATATGAACAATATTTACTTTTTACAGTATAAGATCTGTCTTTTGGTATTGTGCCATTAAGGCTGTTTTATGTCATTTTATCACAATGGGTCTCCAGCATTTCACTTTCACAAGGACTATTAAATCTTTTCATCATGGTGTCTAATATACAGATGTGTGCAGAACTCCAGGTCTCTGAGTCTTAAAAGGACAATGCCACTGTTTTTGACATGTTCATATGCTGTTCTCACCCTGACAGGAGTTAAAGTGGAAAACAATCTCATGAATTTCACCATTAAAATGCTGTTTTTTGCTTTCAGACAGTCTGTCTGCGTCATTGAGCATTTACTACTGCTACCGTCCTGCTCATGCTATTAAAGTATTTACTTGTTCCAACTGATATTATGAAGTACACAAAATACAATGGGAGTGGCGTTATAGATTATGGTCTTGGTTCTCATTTTAGGTAAGATTTGTTCATGTTCACAAATATCAATGGAACTGCCCTAGCCCAGCGTAAGTGATTTTACATTTAACTATTAAAATCATAAGATCACTTTTGTACAAATTGTCTTCAGTCCTGTGCATCTCAAAATGTAGAGTGGTTTTCTGTTGTCCCGGGTCTAAATAGCCCATGATTAGACAGCTAGAATGAAAGCTACTTGGACAAAAAGTAGATTAATACCCAGGTAGAAATGGAACATGGTTGAGTCGCTGGTGATCTGCTACACAAACAGCAATACTTCCAGTGCAATTGCTAGGTGAATGGCAGTCATAGTGGCCTAACTGATCTAATTTAAGAATTCAAGTTTAGAATTTATTTGACAAGATATTTAAGAAAAAAAGAGGAAATAGAACAGACGCTGAAAGTGATGAATACATTTCACTGCAAGAGAAACAAAAATCAAGAAAACTGTTGAACTGGACAATAGAAACTACACAAAAATCAATACGATAAAAGATGAAAATAACCAAGGCACAAGTGAAAGGAAAATGAAGGGAAAAAGAGAGGGTAGTGAGTGGGTGTACAAAGACAGTCAGACTGCTGTTGAGATAGAGAAGTTGATTTATTGGCAATATGGGTGTAACACTTCCCCATCCTCTACATCTGAGAACTGACGGCGAGAAACTCAAAATCTCAAATCACTGTCAAGCAGCAACTTGATGCTCGATGAAGATGTGAAAAGGAGACAGAAAGCTCTTCCTCAGGGTTGAATCGTGGCGTAACAGAGCAAAGGTTGATATTGCCGAAAACAGAAGTTTTCCTTAAGTGCTGCAAATGTGAGCAAATCCTTTAAGGGTTAACCCCTCCCCCAACATTCAATGTACTGTATTAATTCATGGTTTTGGCAGAACCGTTGATAATAAAAACAAACTTATATACACACACAGTGCTTCAGTAGAATCTAAAAAATGTTTTAAATAAAAGTTTGAAATTTTGTGCCATGTGTGACAAGATACAGTACAATTATTACAATCGAGACAACATTCTTCAGTTGAACTGTGGTCATCCTGTGAACAGAAGTGACAGAAACAGGCATACTAAGAAACACTCTTTAATTTTTTTTTCCTCTCCAAGGAAATAGGGATTTTTAAATTTTCCTTATACAAAAAAAAGTCTACGCATCTTTAACGTTTACACATTTTGCATTAGAACAGTTTGCACAGTTGAAGGTTGACAGTTACAAAAACATGAACATAGAGGTAAAGAAAAACATTTCCGTACAAAATAAACACCACAAGCTCTTATGAAGGGTCAAAAATGCCACCAATAATAAATATCACATTATCATTGATAAGCTTATATATATTTGATAAAACTGGATAAGTTGACAGAACTTGTACGCATTCTTTAAAATGGAAAAAAAAAAAAGGTTTGACTGCATTAAAATACTACAGAACCCTGACATTGTAAACTACAGGACCAGTCAAGTGGTGTTTTAACTCTCACAAAGTTATGAAATGGATTCACAGGCATTCAAAGACTAGAGCAATTGTACAACTCCCTCTCATGCACCAACTCACATACAAATCACACACACATACTAAGACTGAGTAGAGGTGACAGGGTAGTTAAAATTGGTGAGCGATTCCAAACTGACAGCATCGCTATGGTGGCAGATTCCAGTCTGAACACATAAGAGAATACAAGCAATGTGAAAGTTTATAGAATTTAGATTTCAAGAATTTAGTCGTGTGTTAATCTAGAGGAGTTGCCTGCTCCTCGGTTACAAGCTAAGAAAATGTCTGCTGTAATTATGGCTTTTGTTTTCTCTCTGTCAATAGTCCAGTCAAGTCGATTGGCTGACAGCCGTAGGAACAGTATCCACGGCTGTTGAGGGAACAAATTAATGTGGGGCATGCACCAGTTCCAATGACGTACGACCCTAAAAGGATAGCACCTCAAGTGCTAAGGAGACATTGGGGGGCAATGGCCCAGTATGGGACAGGGCCTTGGTAGAGTATTGAGGTGGTCCTCGCCACTCCTCACCTCTCGCTACCAGACTTCAGGGACCTCAAACAGGGATTCTGTAGATTCAGCTCCTATACAAGAGAGGTTGAGACGTGTTAAGATGGGAATAAGCACCAAGTTCCCATTGTGTCACGTGGTCCACTTGTATGGAACAGTAAATGTGGGAAAATGGTTCCTGGTTCATGTGAGTTCATGTGAATAGTCACAGCGCGAGGCCCTCAGAGATCTGAGGAGCGGGAGATTGAGTCATGCAACATCAGAAAACGAGCAGAACCTACATCAGAGTGAGGATGGAGGCACCAGACTGGTGTGTGCCTCTAGCACTTTACTTTTGGTAGGCAGAGAAGATGTTGCTGTGTTGATGGCCTATGTATTCAACGTAGATGTAGTTTGGCCAATATGTTGATGCCTGACTGATTCCATGTGTAAAAAGTTGTGGATGTCAAAACATACTTGTCTCTTTAAATCTGATTTTAAAACAATAGCATAACAACTCCATGAGGCCAATAACCTGTTAATAAGGCTCTACTACTACTACTACTACTACTACTACTTTTCGGTCGATATACTAATCTGATTAAATTCATCAATAGACCTGTAGCATTGGACTGTGTGCAATCAATAGGTTACAGATAAGCAGTCAGCAGGACACTCAAGCACTGTGAGTGTGACTACTACTACTGTGACCACCATTTTTAACTCACATTAAAACAGGGAATTAAAACATTTATAATGGTATAATTTACCATTTCCCAACATTTACAGCAACATATATATTATAGATACAGGTGGATCATGTAATCTTGTTAATTAACCACACACCTTCAGTCTTCCTCTTCTTGTTCTTTTGACCTTTCCTTCCCTGGGTGGTAGGGGGCTGTTGCCAGGTGACCGCTCCCTCAGCATCATTAGCTGTGTATGTGCCGTCAGCACCTTCCTCTTCTTGGACTGGACTTAACCCTGTTGACTCTGAAGTGGATCTGCAGGGCATAGCAACTGTTAAGAGGCTTCTATCACAGATGGCAAATGATAACATGGTAACTGACAGTAAATGATCATTGGATACACAATAAAAAGCGAGGGAGTGTGTGTAATGTGCATTTAACTTACTGAGTCTTTAGCCATCCTTCTGATGTCTTACTGTTAACAACTCCTGCATACGTCTGTGCACTTGTATCTAGGAAGACAATAACAAACTGGTGCATGAGAGCCTATAGTGATTGGGCCTCAGTACAAATACACCCCCCCCCCCCCAAATAAACAGCTGGAATCCTGAGCACCTTAACCAATATCAGAAACAATTAATACAGTCACAATAAAACCTCAGATGACCTCTAGACATGAAGTCTAGTTCTAAAAGACATAGTTCACCAGCAACGGCTGTGTTTAATGTGCATTTGGCTATTGTTCAGTTCTTCAATTGATCTGAAAACAGTGCAGTGTGTTGAGTCTGTCAGACTCTCAGACTCACTTTAAGAGTAACATAGATCGATCTAGGGTCTGGTTGTTAAATGGAACATGGAGTTGAAAAACAAATGTTGACAATTGTGTGTAAAACCCCATCATTTTACATAGCTGTGAATGTGTTGTTCACTGCAGGACCCGCAGGCAAAGTAAAGCGAGGGGTGGCTGAAAGAGCCTTTAATTATAGGGACGATAACCTCAGTCGCCACATGAAGACCAAGCATCGCAAGGCTCGAGTTGGCCGAGCAACTTTAAAACCTAGAAATTGTTTCTTAAGTGAAATAAGATGTGCAAATGGCCAGCGTGTGTGTGTGTGTGTGTGTGTGTGTGTGTGTGTGTGTGTGTGTGTGTGTGTGTGTGTGTGTGTGTGTGTGTGTGTGTGTGTGTGTGTGTTTCAGCCGTGCCAATCAAGGATGCATTTGATCCGTCCATTCTGGGGCATGTGACCATCTGTGGCGGCTTCAGATGCCTCTGCTGGCTTATCAAACATGTAATTGCACATCCCAGCATTGCTCAACCTGCATGCCATCACACTGCTTCTGGGACATCTCGATTATATGGATGAATGCACACACCATCAGTTTTGATCTTCTTGCTGCCTGTGCTATCTGAATGTGTGTAGTGATTCCAGCCATCTGTAATCAGAGCCCCTCCGGTCCCCTGCTCCGCTTGCATAGGAATGATGCTACGCTTCCCCAAAGTCCTAGAACAAAACATAGGCCACATAAAATTCACAATATGCAACAGAGCGTGGGTACCTGCAGAAACGCCAAGGGGAAAAGGCAAACGCAGAATGTGTGTTGCAAACGTGTAGACGTCTGGTATAGCTGTGTGTACCTGGGATAACCGTATCCAGTAGCTCCAGCAGTGGAGGAGATGTAGTGAGGTTTAACCCAGCCATCCTCTCCCCAGGAGTGGACAGTCTGGCCAAGCCTCTCCCTCTCCTGTTGCTTGCCTTGGAGATACTCTGCATATGTCTGGATCCTGTAGCTCTCCGCGTAGCGACTGGTGTTCATAGCTGTATGAAGAAAGGAAGGAATTGATTGTGCATATGGAGAAGTCTGGTCGGCTGTGTGTTTAGCTGTGGTGTGAAACTCACCTATCTGCACCTGGTCCATCTGGCTTAGGGAGACGAAGGCTGACGTGTCGTCTAACCATGAAACGTGGATATTACCTTGGTACAGAAACGCCAGCACAGGTAATGGGATCAGACAGTGATAAATGATGGGTCATACAGATGTGTGAGCAGAGTAAACATGCACATTTATGTCTTACCAAAGGCACTGAAGAGCTGGTAGAGGTCACTGGTCTTCCATTCTTTTGGGAATGTGACATACAGAACATGGTCTCTTTTAGGCTGCACTGTAGGAGGAGAGAAGAAAGGGAAAAAAAGTTTATAAAGGTATGGCAACATTTCAAAGCATGTAGTCCTTACAACAATCCTGACTTTTTGGCATCTTATACCATACAATCTCCCCAGGAGGTAGCACTGCATTATTTTACTCACAATCTGGCCCAGTGATGTTGAGGTAGGGAATATCTATAATCCTCATCAGGAAGAGCCTGGAGAACAGAAAAGAGGAATATAAAAAAGGCCAATTCTTAACAAAGACTTCATTAGTAAAAGAAGCTGCACTAAGACTAATGACAACTAAATGAATCCCTTACTTGTTGAAGAAAGGCTCAATTAGTTTAGAGCGAGCTGGGATGTGGGCTTTGGGTGGAGTCAAGAATGAGCCTGAAAAGACAGAATGTCAGGCTGATCAAGTTACACAATATCCAGCGCAAGCACAACATCTTTTATCTGCTGACAGGACGAGAATGGGAGTGAATGTGCGTTACCCAGGTAGTTGGCCATGGAGATGAAACAGAGGCCAGTGATGTAGGCATCGTAACCTGCCTCGTGGAGCTGCTCCTGGGCTGTGTCATAACTAGGGAACCCTTCTGCCGTCTCTGACATGGAGAAGAAAAGGAGTGTGAGTGGGATTATGGAGGGAGAGAATAGTTGAGGCAAATAGTTGTGTATTTTCTCACCAACTTTAGGTGACTTGAAGGGGCTCTCCTTCAGCTGTTTCTCCAGCTCTGCTAGAGATGTGTTGTTGATCAGCTCCTAGAATGTCCAATCAACAATAAGTAACCAAGAATATACAGTTCTGGCCAAGATTGGCATCCTTGCATTTGCAGATGTATAATAGCTTATGAAATAATTGGAAACTGAAACAACTTTTGGTCTTCAGTCATCTCTTTCATTTACCAGCACACGATAAAACAGTGTGTGTCACCCCCCCATACAGAGGATGGGAAGGTAGATGCCTATATAGCCTACTTTATTTATCGTAGCACATTATATACACATTCAATTGATATTTCACAATGACACATGGCATGTGTCTAGGCATGTTAACATTAATTTCAACAAGCAACATATTTCAATAGACAACATTAATTGCAGTTTGCTGGCCAACATATCGGTGTGACCAAATTATTTGTTGGCGCAACCAACGAAAAATGCGGAGGCCCAGTTAGTCTGGAGCCCTGAAGGGGATCGTTACCTTAAAAGGCTGAGTGGAGGCCATCAACTTTGTGTCCAAAAGTCTGAGGAAAAGGATACAAGGGCTTAGAAGAGTGGCTTGAACAAAACAAAGAATGGACAGCAGAGGAAAAAGAAAACAAACAAACACTTTTTTCATTAGATAGAGGAAGATTGTTACCTTGGGAAGACACACATGGTCACCTCTTTGAAGTCTTGAAGATCCTAGAGAGAAGAACATAAAAATGAAATGTAATTAATGGAAAAAAGGGAAAAGCTGATTTGTTTATCATTATGAATGACTGACTGAAACTGCTGCGCCTTTGACACTTTGAAATCTCCATCTAAATGTCTGTACCTCTGGCAGAGGGCAGTAGAATTGGTGAATTGTGTGCATCACATCCAGCAGCATGTTGTGGCCAACCACAAGTTTACCCTATGAGTCAGGTGCAGAAAAAAATATATAAGTCACATTTAACAAAGCTTACAGTATTACAAAACAGCACCAGAAACATGCCATGTTAGTGGGAAAATATTTTATGGAACACTATCAGCTGATGCCATGATGTACGGAGCAACTGAGCTCAGGTAAGCCATTTGATTCAACACAGCAGGTTATCAAATACAGCTCTGGTTATAGTTAGTGTAATTTCTTCCAGTAGTGTTAAAAATGTCGAGGCTTGTTGTAATTGTGACAGCTAAATGGAAAATAAAGAAAGTTGCCGTTGACCCACAGATTTAGAGATGGCATGGATGACCCTGGAGAAGCCTACAGCATCGTTTAGCTCCGCCTATGAGGGGGAAAAACGTCACACACAGAAATATAAAAACAAAATGGCCTCATTTTCTTGCATCTAATACACTCACTGGATGAACATGAGAATGCCACATAGGAAACACATGGATAGGCCATCTGTCTAAAGCCCAAACTCACCTGCTCCCTCTCCAGTTTCTGCTGCTCTCTCCTCTTCCTTTCCTCCTCATCTACTTTACTGATCTGGATATAGCGCTCCTTCTGCACACATACAGAAGTCACATCCATCTTCGGCTAAGGAAGAACATAAAAGGTAATATGGGATGAAATAAAAACATGTTCTTACCTTTTCTGTTTCCATGGTTTCCACGTGAAGCCCCTTGGGAAACCTGCGGGAGCAGGACAAACATTAGCCTTCTACAGACCAACACAAGAGCAATGACAATACGATCAATAACAATGTATAGTGACACTCACTTCCAGTTCAGTGTCTGGTATATCAGCTTCCTCTGAAACCTGGTGTGGAAGCATAAATGAGTGAAGTATAAATGGAGATAAAAATATGAAATTGATGTGATTAATAGGAAAAAGTTAGTGTAGGTTTGGTTTTTGAGAGGAAGCACTCTGCTAGATTACCCAGTACATGGCTCCAAATCCACAGTCTTCTCAGAGTTAGTGAACAGGGATTCCACTTTGTCTCTGTAAAGGGAAAATAGAGCAGAAATGAGCAAAACACAGAGGGAGAGACACTGAAACAAAAATGTACAAAACTAGAGGTTTGAGAGTGGCTAATATCCAGCTCCATGTTGTTTATGCTACTCATTGACAATGCTTTGACCTAAAGGTGCCAGTCATACGCCTGGAAAGTATAGGTCAATATTTGACTTTTGACCCACAGTGCACTGTGCACTCATTTGGCTACAAAACACTTGGATTATGCTGTGCACAATCCAAGTGTGCGAAATTTGAGCAACATGTTATGCTTTTTTTGGAGCTGTACGGGGCCAACTATGTGTTTGGTGGTCCTACAAACTTCACTGGAGTTTCAGCTGACTTGGAGATTAATAGATAATGACCAATTATCAGAACAATTCCTTTAAGGACTTTATTACCCAGAAATCATGTAACGTGATGTAAATGACACCTCAGTAATTGTTAACACAGGTTAATGTTAACAGACAGAATAAGATCTCTGTAACTGTAGAGACTAATTACAGAGATGGAGTATCTACTCCATTTACACGTTGTCATTACATAAATAAATGTACCATACGTCATATTGACGTGCTCTAACAACAATACAGCATGGCTGCAAGAACAAAGAACTGGACCAGAGTTGAGACTTTGGGTCTGATCTAATCTTGGGGTTGAACACTGGAAGAATGTGAAGAGTCCTTTTCCAAAGGAAATGACAATATGTCAATTTTACCAGAGGTTACTGGAATTTTACTGCCGCAGACAGATGTAGTCTGTAGATTTGCAGACATGGAAGATTTGGATGGGGCTAAAATTACAGACTTCAACTCTATTCCGACGGGATTAGTTTTACAGGGGGAGCCAGGGTAATAATTACCCGAGCATCTCCGTAACTTTAGGGCCAACCGAATCTGCCATGTCAGTAACTTCTAGGGACTGTGCGTAAATATTCAGGCCTCTTATGTACAGTTATTTGCCCTGTGGAAAAAAAATATGTCAGGTAATACAAATCTAGTCCGAATAGACATCCCTGGAATTGTTGCCGATTGTTTTCTCATTTCCTGTGTGAAGGAATCTTCCCGGTCTTTGCGCCCAGTTTTTTTTCCACAAACATGGAGGCAGTCGAGGAAGCCTTTACATCTGTATTCATCAAGTCCAGCCCGCAACTATTGGCCTACCACAACCACAAGTGGGCGTATAATAAGGAGACTTCAGAAAATAAGATCCATTCAAAAGGCCATTAAGGTAGCGAGTAATGTCATTGGGCATGTATGGCTAACAGCATGTGGCTGCATAAACGTGAATGTCAACGCCATCTACAGAGATTCTTGACACCTGAACTGTCCTTTCTTGTTAACCTTTTGCACCTCAGACTGCAGATACAACTCCAAGTCACGCCACCCTCAGAAGTTCTCAGACGACTGTGACTATGGTGTGTGTCAGTGAGGAGGAGAAATAGTATGGGGGCCTGACTGAGAACCTTGTGTGCTGCCAGCAGAATCACCACCGGCTAAATGTCAGTAAGATGAAGGAGCTGGTGGTGTAGTTCTGGTGTGCCAAGGAGGCTCCATCTCCCAGAACACCTTGCGTGCTGGCAGCACACCTGAGATGTGGAAGTAGTGCAGCGCTATGTACACAAAGTACCACCAGCTAGAATGGACCAAACACTGAGGCCCGCTAGAAAAAAAAAAAAAGGACAAAGTGGGCTGGTCTTCTTGCACTGCATGAGAAGCACCTTCAGCAACCGGTTCAGACCACCACAATGTGCAAAAAAAGCATTACGCCTAGCCAGGTGATGTTAAAGAACCCTTCCCAGTCTCTTAGGACTACATATGAATGCATCCATCAGTACACTTGCCATGTTTGCCTATGTGTTCATAATAAATATATCATTATGTGAACTGTGTCAATATGAGCAGTGTCTCAACTGGGGCAACAAGCTAACTGTAAAGATGGACTTTCACATGTCAATAAGTGGATACAGATTTGTGCAGTACCTTTACTGCACAAGAAGCATCTTCAGCACCTGGCACATACAACACCCCTCCATATGTCGCATATGGGGGGGGAGAACATAGTATATTGTTCTTTATTATTCTATTGTTTATTGCTTACTGTGCAAAATGTGTGTGTGTGGATATTGTTTTATTGAATTTCCCCCCTGGGATGAATAAAGTAGGTATCTGATTGTCCATTCCTCCAAAAAAAAAAAAAAAAGGTAAAAAAAAAGAACCAGTTTATAACACTTACACCACTCTGTTGATGAAGTCTTTATGTTCTTCGGGTACATGGACAGAGCCTTTGGAGGATGGGGAGATGTAGGATGGTGTCCCTGCTCCATTAGCCTGTTGGTTCCTCCTCTCCTCTGTCTGCTCCCTCAGCTGGGCTTCCTCTTCCTGATTCAGGTATGGGATTCCTTCGGAAACCAGAGAGGAAGGAAGATTTAAACCACATGGGGTGCAAGTGGCCCAGAACCAACTATTCAAAAAAAGACCCTGCTCACAGTTTGATGACAGTCTTCCTTACCAAACACATGAGGAAATGACCCATGTTAAAATGTGCAGCTTCACTATCAATCAGTGTTCTACTCACCATTACGGAATACCTTGTTGAAGTCAAACCCCTGACTGGCCAGGAAGTCAATACTGGAACTCTGAAATGACAAGGATGACCCAGCACCTTCAAGACTCCTTCTCAGACAGTCAAATAGTCTTTTCACAGTTGACAAAGCGATTACAGCAACCATCTTAAATCACCATCACTACTAAAGCCAAGTTATTTCAGACAGACGCAATCCAAATGGCATGGTAGGGCCACTGACTTACTTGACAGATGAACTTGATGTCAGGGGATGTCCTGTTGAATGGTTTAGGGAATACGTAGAAATTAAAAGACTTCATGATGTACCTGCAGAGACAAGATTACAGGAAACAGAAAAATAACGCATTAGTGAAAATGTTAAAGTTGCTGGGGGATTTAATACTGCAACATGTGCATGCATACATTAACTTATGAACATAGACACAAGTCAGTTGGATGTTGGAACAGCATTTTTTTTTTTTTTTTTTTTTTTAAACATCAGATAGTTTTTCCATATTCCCAATAATGGCATTCCCATATAGCTGCACAACTGTTGTGTTTGGACTAACAGTTCAGCGACATGTATTTGTTGCCTTTATACAAGTAAAATAATGATTTAAACACTCACAATAATCCATTTTAAAGACAATTTAATTCAAATGGGTGGTACAAGGGAATGTGTTTAACATTAACACAAGAGTCAGCAGAAGGAGTATTAGCAATTTGTACCCAAATATCAATATTTGATCTAAACATCTGTATTTGTCATGCCTAAAAATCACACACTTGCATGCACACACCCAGATTTCACCCCCACTCACTTTGACTCTTTCTGGTCATACTTGAATGTACATAAGCCAAACTGGAACAGCAGAAAGTCCATGGAATGCTGACGGAGAGAGGAAGAGCTTAAATGCCAGGGTGAAACAAATACACAGTAAAGTGGAGAGGTCAAAACGGATGGGGAAAATTGTGTGTGTGTGCGCATGTTACTAGTGCAGTCACATAATCAATATAGCTCACCTTTTTAAGCTTCATGTATCGTTCCTCCGGTGTATCCAGCCCATTGGTTAGGGCACTGACATTAGGACCATCGCTTATCCCTGTATTAACGAATACACATTGCACGTCAGTTTAAGTTAACGTAAATAAGGTTGGGTTTCACAGCTTTCTTATTGCCAATTCAAAACTCTGATAACGGTTACCTGAAAATTCTCCATCGATGGCAAGGAAATCAGCCTCCTCTAGAGCGCTGTATACAACGTTTAAACAATCTTTAAAATCTGTAAAGAGAAAATTATATTATGAGTATCGCGACGAAGCACGCGCGCTGCTCAGCAAAGGAACTCCAATCGTTGGATACCGTCAGCTAATTTACGTTCCTGCTAGCTAGCATGAAGCACATACACAAACGAGAACTCACATGAATGGGAAGATGTTGGCCAAATTAAGTCTATAATTGTGTCGCTATTGTAATACACATTTTCTATAACGTTATGTACAGCGTAAACTAAAATTTCCGTGCGTGAAATCTAGCTACTTACTTTGCCGTGTCACCTCCATCCCTGCACAATAACTGAACACAACTGACAGCTAACGTTAGCTAGCCTACTTCAATTGGCTTTTAACCCTTTTACAAACACTTCCGGTGCTGTAGTGTGTGACGCTTAGGACGTTACCGCACATGTGCTGCATTCACGGTCTACGGAGAGAGTAGCGCAAACAGCTGCAGTAAATCGCTGCAATTCACTTGCGTGTACTTGCAGCTTGAGTCCAAACGCGACCGATGCAAAACCTTGGAGGAGATCTTGACCACATACCCGTGTGGCAAGAAGCGACTAGCCAAAAACGGGCTGTGATCCGATGCCTTCCTCCGGGATTATATACAAAACAGACATATATATGACATATGTTTTTTTTCTGTTTTATAAAACCCACTTACTACATTTCAGAAACGGCCTTTACCTACCTTTACCACTCTTTACCTTCATACCTGATTGGAATTTCTCAAAAGTGTTATTATTGAAAAAATATATCAATCGAGTAATAATTACTTCTTCTCAAACTTTTTATAAAAACAGTGGTTTAGACATAGGATGATTTTCTTTAGGGTTGCGGGATATAGGCTAGGTTTTTTCAAGAGGGTGCATGCTTAAAACTAGATGGGACAGTAAGCTTACTGTATCAAAGATATCTTTGAGAAATTTTAGGAGAAAAACATTTCTCCTTACTTGATTCTATCCCAACCAAATTGTTAGAGAAATGATTGCTGCCAACATGTTACAAATAATCAGTGCATGATTATCTACTGTCTGTGTTCCAAAACCACTAAAGATGTTTGGAAGACTGGCTGTGACCATCCCATTAGTTTCTGATCGATAGTACAGTGCTTTTTCTGAACTGCTGAGCTGGCCAATTTAAGCCGGGAGGGTCAGCCGTCCCATTAGTCTCTTGTACTTGAGGTTGATGGTGAGGTTGGAAATTATTGGGTGAGATGTGGGCTAAATGCAAGCCTAAATATAGGTTAAATGTCAGGGTAGTGTAGGCATAGTGTAGATGAATGTAAGTGTGATCAGTGTTGAGAGCTTGTGTGGAGGGCAACCCCTAACACCACCAGAGGTGTTGTGGGCCTAATTCAACATCTGGGATGAAAGGCCCACTTAATATCCTCAATGACATTCCCACTCTCACCCACCCCCCCTTCCTATAAAATCCAAGGCAGGTGTCTACACTGACACGGAGAAGAGGCAGGCTGGATAGGTGTGGTCCAACCTCTTCCCCGTTAACACTCAGCGGTGATTGAATCGAACACCACTTGAACTAGACGGTGCTGTGCACTCTATTCCCTTCCACCATTAATTGTGTCACTTTATAATAATTTAATAGGTTGGTTGGATGGAATAAAGGTCATAGAGAAAGTATTGGGTGTCCTTGACTGCTTGATGAAGTAATAATCCCCAAAGAAGTGTAGCATAATAGCCTCTAATCTAAATGGAGTATAGTGTTTCTTGCTGGAATAGTTAAATGTCCTTGTGTGGCTACTCTTATTTAAAAAGAAAAACCACAGGGGCAGTGAGTAAAGGCAGTTTGTGCATTAGGGTAGGACAGCAGCCTATATGTAAGGTCATTCATTCTACTACAATAGCATGGCTCTAAGGAATCCATCCCAATGAAGTTACTCCTCCTTTTGTTTACTTTCATTTAGATAACAATCTTTTGTGTCATTATATATGCTATTATTTCAAAAACATGGATTCATTTTTT
Source organism: Hoplostethus atlanticus (assembly GCA_034670405.1). Classification (NCBI taxonomy): domain Eukaryota; kingdom Metazoa; phylum Chordata; class Actinopteri; order Trachichthyiformes; family Trachichthyidae; genus Hoplostethus; species Hoplostethus atlanticus. Next base: position 322,622 of record JAXDDX010000167.1, on the reverse strand, counting down.
TTGCTTGTGAACACTAACAACATTTCATCATGTAGCCACAGCAACTTATTATGACTCCTTAATTATTGGCAATAACACACAGGTTTCATTAACAGAGGTAGCTTTTCATAGCTCCAACTTAAAAAACACATAAAAAATGGGCTACACATCAAAAGCCCAACATTACAACAATAAATACAATGCCATAACAGACATTTTTATTCAGGCAACCTTTTGCATGGATTTGAGTTGACACAGATGAGGGCCAACACCTGCAACCTCCATCGTTCTCTCCCAGATTCCCAGAGAAACAGCGAGAAAATGGATGGATAGATAGTGATGAAGTTTTGAGTTGCTATTATTATCATTAGTTTAATTTAACAGTTTATTTAACAGTAAATGATGTTATTTTAGTTAATTCCTGGCTGGTTCAGGAGCTTTATTTTGTGGCCATAACAAGAGCAGTATGGTTACAAAAATAATTCCAATCATTTCATGTTTCAACAAAAAAGTGTTTCATAGGTTTACTCGATGTGGTATGCTCATGAACGTCACCATAAGAGCATCTCTAAGGTCAGAGTGTGGACACTGCCATTTTCAGACTTGCTATGAGACAGAAACACTTTCACAAGAAAATGTCTTGTCACGGCAGAGGTAAGGCGCTCGTGACATTTTCAAGGACAGAAAGGATTTTTTTTCTTTCATAAAGGGAACAAGAGAAAGGCTTAACCTTTAATGTGCACCTCATATCCTCTGACGGGTTGTAAAATTTGTGGAATGGTAAATATATATATTTTTTAATAGAGTACTTTTTCCAATATGAATTCCAAAGTCTTTTCGAGCCTCCATATTGAACGAAGACTTACACACATATGGCACACATTTATGGCTTCTCACTGAGAGTCAAATATAGTTTTCTATACTTATGTATGTAAGGAAATGTGTAATGTCAAAACCTCTTTAGAGCACTGGGATAATTCTCCTTGGTGCAGTAATTAGCAAGTGTTTCTGCATGTCTTGCTCTGAACACAGTTTTATTACCTTTTGGGTTAGGAAGGGAGACAAGCTTTACACTTGAGTTTAGTTTATTTTTTGGCACAGTGATAAAACATAGAAGTGGAATGATAAAAAACTAGAGTAGAGTAATAAAATACAATGACAAAAAACAAGGAAAAAATACATATTTATGCAGTTGAGATAAAAAAAAATAGGCTTATAAAAGCATCTCACCTCAAAACAAACAATATAAAGAAAGAAACCTATAAACAAAAAGATGTCAAGATGACAGTATAACAGGTGAATTGTATAACAGAGTTTAAATGACAGGCGAACACAACATCATGTCAAATGGTACAATAACAAAATGACGTAGGAAATAAAACAAATGCCTTTACTTTTGAATGACCTTTGAGATGCCATTTCAGATTTCCTATTGTTCAGACATTTGTAGCGGAATGATTTCTCATCTAAGAATACAGTGATGTGTTGCTGAAAAAGAGCACGCTTGCTCGGTCAACTTTCCCCGGATAAAAAATGGATGATTCTGGTATGGCATTTTACAGTGAGGGCCTCTCCCATGTGTGAACCCAGAGATGTCACTACTAACAGCTGGGCCGAAGTAATCTCTTCCCACAGTGAGAGCACTGATGGAGTTTCTGTGAATGCGGGTCCTCCAATTGAAGCTCTCCTTTCTCTCTTCGCCATCAAAAGTCACATTCCAGTGAGTCAGTCAGGGGCGAGAAATTTAATGTGTCTTTCCTAAACCTATCAAATGTCAGAGCTTGAGAAAATCATTTTCTACAAATCATGTCTGTTCTTTATTGAGTAATAAAAACATTTAAGTGTCCGCCGTCTTCTTCTAATCACAGAAGGTGCAGTGGTACAGTTTCTCTCCTGAATTAACTCTGTCGGAGCCTGGCATCGGAAATGTCTTCTCATACTGGGGATTCTTGTGAGGATTGTCACCTGGGTGTGGTATCAGCTGTTAGCTTCAGATCATTTGGGGTGGAAACATTTCCTTTCACATTGTGTAACGACCAACCATCCACCACCAGTGTCAAGGCTATTATTCCCTGCTCACTGCAGCACTATCGACTACTGCCAACAGACTATCAACGCAGTAGGAAAGAGATACATTTTAATGCTGCTGAAAGTGAAATTGTCTTGTCGTGGAAATTGCCTGTAAGCACTCAGAACTCTTGAAATAACACACAAAACATTGACAGGTTGAAGTATAAAAATATATTGTATACAGATATATTGGAGAGAGAAAGACACAGGTCACACAGAAAGTCAAAGTCTCTCTATGCTCTCTCTCTCTGAAAAGAGAGAGAACTACAATCTTTATAATTTCTTTGGGAACAAAGAAGTCTCTTATGATTGGTTCACTTATGCTTAGATAACATGTTTAACATAGTTCATCCCATAGGCTCTCTCCACCTAGCAGTGGTCTGGTCAAGTTCAGTTTTACTGCCTTATAGGGCCTCAAATCCAGTCCTCACTAGCTTACTCTGAAACACTCAGGCACATGTTTATGACACACATACCACATGTCTCAGCATCAGTACAACAGACACAAAATGATAAATGATAAATTCTAGCATTAGCATTGTATCAAACAACTATCCTTGCAAGAACCCGAGGTTACAGCCAGAAGGGCTCATGCTGTATACCGTTATATACGATACTCAAGTGTTTCTGCCTTTTGATGCTGTGAAAATAATAGTGCTGCTAGCACACTAAACTGCCACCATGTGAGGGCGACATTTTCCACCGATTGGGAAGACTTGAATGGTCTCTCACTCCCTCACACACACACACACACACACACACACACACACACACACACTATAAATGCTCTCTGCTCTCTCACTTTCTTTCAAAGTAGATTATACCTTTTAGCGACAGAAGGAGAACAATGGAGCAATCACAGACTGAGCAGACTCAGGAAGTGACTCTGGAAGGGGGAAGCAAGGGGCAAGGTGAGAGGGAAGAACAGGCTGAAGACCGAGACTGTGAGCATCTGTCAGGAGACACGTGCATAGAAGCAGGGTTGGAATGTGTGTGTGTGTGTGTGTGTGTGTGTGTGTGTGTGTGTGTGTGTTGCAGACTGTTTAATGATCCCTAGCATCATCCTTGGACCCTATATTCAAACGGAGGAGAGGGCACAAGAGGCAGAAGTAGTAAAGAAGGAGAATATGTAAGTAGAAGGCAATCAGGAGGGTTGGCTGCAGGGCAGAGGGGACGAGAGGGTAAAAGAAAGAAACAGAGACAGTCCAGTTGTAATGTGACAATCACTGGTTCAATAAACATTTTGTAGGCTGTGATGCACACACACACACACACACACACACACACACACACACACACACACACTCACACACACACGCACACAAAGAGAGAGCTCACTTTTGTGTAACCTGCTCAGGCAGTCGTGTTATTGCTCTCCTAATCATGCGTGAGATTAGGTGGCAACACACAAGCAAAACCCTGCTGTTGACACGTCCACACACACACACACACACACACACACACACACACACACACACACACACACACACACACAGCCACAGTATGAGAGTACAGTAAGCATGCTTGTGAATTTTTAACAGCAGAAGTGACAATAACATTAACATCAGTGTGAACTCTTCTCTCTCTCTCTCTCATATGCTCATAGGCACGTGCACACACACACACACACACACACACACACACACACACACACACACACCGTTATAACTGGTCCTCCAATGAATAGAAACTGATTTGCTTTTAAGCCAAAGAGAGGATGAATTAATATGGTTTATCACTCCATAATTGTAGGGTGGAGAAGGGAAAGGAACAGAGACGCGGCAGCAAAAGGGATGAAAAGTGTTTCAGAGTAGTGGAAGGGTAACAGATGAGTAAGAACAAAGAATAAATTGATGGCAATTTGGGGAGTGGAGCTTTGCTGACTGCTTCGCTCTGGTCTGGTTCTTTGTCTAAAAATAATTTGTGGGAGGACGAGGGGTTTGACTCGGATGAAAGGAAGAGTTGGAGTGAATCTCAAGTGTGACTGGAAGGAAGAGAAAAGTGCAGCGAATCTTTTCACTCGCAGAGGTGAGGCTCAATTTGCAACCATCCAGTCTGGCATGCTTGTGCTCCATCACTGGCTTATAGAAAGGGGCTTCCATGATGACAGTTTTGATTGTCAACACACATGATGACAGCAGACGTTCATTCTGGAATAACTCTTCAGTAGTATGACTGGCTTCCCATGTGACCTAGAGATCTCAAACCCAATTCATTCTCACGAGAATCAGAATTAGAATCAATCAATCAGGACGACTTTACTCATTTTATAGGGGCAACAGACCCTCAACATTTAGTGCAAGGGGACAGCACATGACATACAATAAGACAGCAGACAACACATATTGCTGTACATACAAACAAGCACACACACACATTCAGTTGATTAGGACACACATCATGTAACCATGGCTTTGTGTGTTCACATAATGCCTTTTTTTATATAAATCAGTTCAACTGTTGAACTGTGAAATTATCCTGTGGTTGACTTTGTTATACAATTTGATTCTTCTGCATCCAAGATACAACGTTTAAAGGGATTTTAAAAAACATTTTGTATTTTTTCCATTAAGAAGAAACCAGTTTCTATGTTGCTACTTCAGTTAACTGAAAAATAACTTGCTGGCACTATTAGATCTAGATATCTGGCTGGTTGTGGCTGGATGGACTTGGAGAATTAGTCAATTTACCAATACTTGAGACAAACTGTTCAATTTCCTTTAAGCCTTAAGCAGTCTTGCTGCTACGTTTTTACCTGTTCTTGATTATGGTGATCTGTTGTATAAATGCATCATCTCAGTGCCTGTGGATGTTGGATACCGTCTATCAGTGCACTTATTTGTCACAACCTGTAGCCCTTACTCACCATCGCCCATTGTATCCCATGACTGGTTGGCCATCTCTGTATGCAACGGCTTAATAATTGGTTTGCCTTCATTTATAAAGCCATGTTGGGAAAGCTTCTCTTTTATTTATGTATTTATATAACACACACCAGTGGAGGACAATATAGTCTCAGATTACAAGACTCTCTATCTACCCACAGCTCAAACTGACAAAGCTTACAGAGAGATCTGAAACTTAGATTAAAGTGAATATGCTTTAAAAAATAATGAAAAAAAGGTTTGTAAAACACCAGTAATGCAGCAGTAATGTTACATTACATTACATTACATTACATTACAGTCATTTAGCAGACACTTTCATCCAAAGTGACTTAGAAAGGTGATAATGTAAAACACTACAGAAAACAAAAGAAGAAACATCTATTTATATAAAATATGTAGGGTGCCTAAGACCTTTGCGCAGTACTGTAAACATTAGAGTACAGTAGAATTTGTATGTTTGAGAAGACATCTAATGAAGCTTAAAGCTCATCAAACTGTGTGTGTTGTGTGTACGTGTGTGTTTGTGTATGTGCATGCATGTTAGCTCAACAGATCTTCAGTTGTTGCGGCGGCACGGCATGAGACGCCAACATGGAAATACTGTCCATTATTGATGAGGACTGAATTGTTCTGCCTGCATAATGTTGTCATATAAAAACACTCAGATGAGCGAGGACAAATATTCCCCCCCCCCCCCCCCCTTCACCCCCTCCCCTCACCCCACCTCTCACCCCTCCCAGTCATTCCTTCAGTCTGCGAGTCAGTCAGCTGCTAGGTCACTTTTAAAGGCGACAAATTCTTGAAAAAAAATATTAAAGAGATTGGTTTGGACATGTTCATATAAAAATGTCTGTTTTGCTACCTTACCTATTGATATAACACAATAGTGATTCAACCTATACTCAGTTCATGAACAGACCTTTAGTGCAAGGGGACAGCACACGACATACAATAGACAGAGGACAACACATATTGCTGGACATATATACAAACAAGCACACACACACACATTCATAGGCTGTTTTGCTACCTTACCTATTGATATAGCACAATAGTGATTCAACCTATACTCAGTTCATGAACGCTTTTGTGTTTAACACCCGGTGTCAGGTATGTCTTTCCTGGGAAAAGTCCTCTGGCTCATAGGACGTGTTGCCATTTACGTTTAGGGCAGCAGCAGCAGCGGTTTGTGTGGAATAAACAGAAGAAGAACTTCATCGTGAGCATGAGCAGCGAACAAAGAAAAGACCAATACCTAAAGGAACTCCAACTTCAGCAGACAGACAATCCAAGAAAAAAGGCGTCTCAGTACTGGCCACAGTGTGAAGTGACCCCCTTACTTCAACATTTCTGAAATGTGATTGTGATGCTTTTTGCACGCCCTTTCCTTTCTTCATCACCTTGACCTGAAGCCTCACCTCCTCCGTCTTACCCTCTCCCTCCTCCTCCCCTCCACTTCTCTCTCCCAGCTTCGCATCACCAACCTCCCTTCTGTGAATTCTTTTGACATTTATTTATCATGACCCTCTTCTTTCACTTTTTCCCCACTAACTGCCGTCTCTCTGTCTCTCTCGATCAGTCTCCCCTGAGTTTCACTGCCTACCCAACTTCTAACTCGGGCAAAAACTAACTAAGAACTAGAATCTCTTCCTTTTTTTTTTTTTTTCCCATCTTCTTTTCCTACCATGCCTCTGTTCTGTATACCCATAATTCATCCTCCTCTGTGACATTCTATTATGACTTAAGACAAGCAGACAATAGAAACAATACATTCTACTGTATAATACTGGCAGAGCGCATTTATCTGCTCTTTGCTGAAAATGATGAAACAGGTGTGAGAAAATATAACACAAATGGTTCTTTCTCTTTTGTTTGGGCCCCTTTTTTCTCTTCTCCTGTTTTATGTCTTTGGCAGGGATTTATCATTGCCATGTCTTTTACACACAAACAAGCTCATGCATGCGTCTGTCTGTGTGTGTGTGTGTGTGTGTGTGTGTGTGTGTGTGCATGTAATGTAATCTCATATGGCCTTGTGTTGAGAGAATGATTCTGAGGTATCATGACTCTAGCCTTGAAGGGAGAGGGAAGGGAAATGAAGGGAGGTAGAGACAGACAAGAGGGACAGAGTGGAAAGAATAGAGTGAAGGGACGAGGGATGATGAGAGGGAGGATCACGTGAGGCTTTTGGACTCACATACACACAAACACAAATTCATACAAACACTCATCTCATCCATTTTTCTGATCTGCTCCAAACCAACGAGGCAATACGTACAATTTGGACTGAGAATATTTTGTTCTTGGTGGATGAAGTCAAAGTAATTTTGTTTTTTTGTGTGTGTGTGTGTGTGTGCGTGCGCTTAAATGCATAAATATGTCATCATCCATCTAAGAGTTTATGCTATACATGACCTTGACATGCTGCAGGGAGAGGAGCAGGAAATTAGATGGTGTTTTACTAGCGTGTCACATGTCACACATGCACATGACACACACACACACACACACACACACACACACACACACACACACACACTGAAAATTGGAGAGAGCAACTCAGACACATTTACACAGACATTAATTTCTATCTGAGAGCTGAAATTCAACATTCACTCATTAAAATCAATGTCAGAATGATAATGTGCAATATTTGTAGTCTCATAAACCGTGTAGAAGGGAAGAAAATTAATTATCTCATGCTGACAAATATATGTGTGTGTGTGTGTTTGTGTGTGCGTGTATCAGTGTGTGTGTGTGTGTGTGTGTGTGCATATGTGTGTGGGTGTGTATGTGATTCCACTGCAATAACAAGAGCTCCTGCCTGCTCCCTTTCACGTTTTTTCCAGTTTGTTAGAGTAATTGCAGATATATTTTTTGTGAGTTTAATTTGAATCGGCTGTAATTTGCTCTGATGCTTTTTTTCTCCCAATGAATTTAATACATTTTCTCTTCTACTGTTTGGAACAGTGTTTTACGCCCACTACTCAAGCGGGGAGTGAAGGGACATGAAATGAATGTTTCCACTGCTAGCCATTTAGTTCATTATTTTAGAAATCTGTTTTAAAGGAAACTACCAGGATCACTGAGGATTTCACTTCTCTAGAGATCCCCCTATTCCTTTACACCCATTTACAATGCTGTTCAATACAGTAATGCAAAGCTGTGTGACTTTCTGACACTCACAGGATCACATTTACTTTGAAACTCCATTAACCCATTGCCAGATGTCTTCATTTCAATAAGAGAAGGTCACCATTGGAATACTTTAAAGCAGCTTCCTCTCCATTCAGACAACAATTTCAATATCTGGCATTGACATCCAGATAAGTTTCACTCCAAACAAAAACATTGTACTATAGCTTGCAATGAAATCGATATCTGCAGATTCGTTTTTTGGCATATATTGTCCATGAACCAAAAACTACTCTGTTAGATGGTGCGTTTTGAGTTCTTACTACCTGGCCTTCCAAATGATGTGAACTGAAGATACCTTACCCCAGTAAAAACAACAAAGCCTTGGAATGCAAAATGAAGTGAAATAACTAAAATATGAAATACGGAGCCAAAATAACTGCTCTTGCAAATTCCATTGTATGTGTGTGTATAAGTCCTCTGAGATTCTCTCAGATGTTTTCTTGTCATTAGATCCCCCAGGTGACGTCCAATACAAACACACAATGAGTTTGTCTCCCGGCCTTATTGAACTCCATTGGACATAGACAATAACTCATGGCTTGAACCAATAATAGATACACTGACCAGGGCTGGGGGCCGAGGCCTCCCTTAATTATTACACCACTCATGCCTGGGTAGAGCAGAACTGTAGCCTGTGAGAAACCACACACACACACACACACACACACACACACACACACACACACACATACACACACACACACACACACACACACACCAGTGGAGTGGAAGTGAGCTAGGCTGTGGTTTCAGAAGTCCCAGAGCGAGCTGTTTTTCATTCCAGATGAGATGCTCTATCCTGGGCATCTCTTCCCCAGCAGCCCCCTCCTCCCATTACCCTCAGCAAACTAGTCCATATATCCTCCCCTCGACATTTATAGGATCACCACAATATATGAGCGCTTGGACTGTTGTACGGCTGCAGCAGAAACACGCTCTCTCTTTCTCTCTTTCTCTCTTTCTCTCTTTCGCTCGCCATCTCTCTCACACCATTGCATGCATATGATGTGGAGAGCTGTAAATGATCTCAGGCCAGCAGCAGGCCATGTGGTTGTTGATTGACTCCTGCTTATAATTTGAAGAACATTGGCTGATCTCATTTTGAAATTATACTTATTGATAGAATACATGTACTCATTGCTTACAGTACATGGTATTATGGTTAAGATTATGCTAGATATCTTGTATGACCCCCTAAAAAGCCTTAAATATCACCTGCTCTCATAGCTTTGACAGTTGTTTTTCAGGAATCAGATGAAGCTGTTCATTTTACCAGAAATGAGCAGACCAGCGGATGGAACAGCTGAGCTACAGTCTACAAGATGAAAAATGGTCTCATAATATCAATGGGTGTCTCCTGAATCTCCTTGCAGTACAAAGAATGGAAAATAAGGGAAACAGTGAAGCATCCTCCATTTATTTGGTTTTCTATGAGTTTTGCTCAGTATTGGCTAAAACACGTCGACTTCTTCATGTGCTATTTTGGTTTTTGTTGCCAGCAGACCAGCCACAGTAGCTGCTGTCCACCCTTGGAGCAGCCGTAGTAGTGGTTTGTGAATTGGAGCGTGTGCAGTACCACATGTGAGGCTGAAGAGCAGAGGATGAATTTAATAAAACCTAGAATTGATGTAATTTATCATGCAGAGAGCTCTGTGAGCTCTAGTACATATGAAAATACTGAGCTTCTGAATGTCAACTTGTCTCAGGACAGAAAGAAGGAACAGGACTGAATGTTTTGGTGCTCTTTTAGGCTGGGCTTTGTAATTGGAGGTAACACACCAACACCTGCCCCGGTGTTGCAAACTACAGGTAACCCGGTACCTCAAATCATCATGTCGCTATCTAAATGAAATGCACTTCCAACCCCCCGACCCCTTCACTGCCCATCCAGTCACCTACACCCATACATGTTGTCAGTAATGTACACTAAAGGTGATGTTATGGTTGACAAATGACCTTTACCCCCTATAGCCCCTCCAATAAAATCCTGCAATCTCAGAAAGAGCCTTGTTAGACACGCACACGCACACACACACACACACACACACACACACACACACACACGCACACACACACACAATGTGCACAATGCACACACAGAGGAGCTGCAAGGAGTTTTTGGCTGAAAGTAATACACATGTACACACACACGCACACACCCTGCGTGTCCAAGCATATGTGAATGAGAATATAGATTGACCTGTAAAGAAAGGTTATCGGAAAGATTTTGACAATTGCCAAGCATGAAAGATGTACAAGGTCTTTTCTTGGTGCTGCTGGTGAGTGGTGTGGTGCATCTGTATGTGTTATGGATGAGGCATTGTTAGTGAATTAGACCAACAGAGTCATTGATTAATGTCCATTGTGTCCGTTGGCTGTGTACACACACACACACACACACACACACAACCACACACACATCATTATATCACGTTGCCTGTAGTAGAAACCCCCATGCAACTTGCTTACACAACCCCTCAACCCTCAACACACTGCACACACACAAACAGAGTATGCATACATATGTCATGTTTGTTGATTACAGCTCAACTTTCAACACTATTGTTCCTGGGAAGCTCATCATCGAGCTCAAGGACCCAGGACTGAGCCCCTCACTCTGCAACTGGGTCCTAGACGTCTTGACGGGCAGACCCCAGGTGGTGAGAGTGGGCAGCCTCACTTCCTCCACACTCATTCTGTACACTGGTGCCCCCCCAGGGCTGCATCCTCAGCCCCCTCCTGTACTCCCTGTTCACGCATGACTGCGTCGCCACATTCAGCTCCAATACCATCATAAAGTTTGCTGACGACACCACCATCCTGGGCCTCATCACAGATGGCGATGAGACAGGCCTACAGAGCAGAGGTCAGAGACAACAACCTCTCTTAACGTCAGCAAGACTAAGGAGCTGATAGTGGACTACAGGAAGCTGCAGGGGGGGGGGGGATCACACAGACACACCCCCATACACATCAATGGAGCTGAATGGTGTCCACATAACCGACGACCTTATCTGGACTCACCACACAGACACAACAGCGAGGACGGCCCGCCAACGCCTCTCCTTCCTGAGGAGGCTTAAAAAGGTTGGCGTGTCCCCCAACATCCTCACACTTCTACAGATGCACCATTGAGAGCATTCTGTCTGGCTGCATCACATCTTGGTACAGCAGCTGCTCCGCCCAGGACCGCAAGGCCCTATAAAGGGTGATGAAAACTGCCCAGACCATCACTGGCAGTGTGCTGCCTACCCTGAACAATATCCACCTCACCCGATGCCTGAGAAAGGCTCATGAAATCACCAAAGACCCCAGCCACCCAGCTAACACACTCTTCACCATGCTGCCGTCTGGTAGACGTACAGCAGCACACAGTCACACACTTCCAGACTGAAGGACAGCTTTTACCTTACAGGCCATCAGGCTACTGAACTGTTGACCCACAACCTCATACCCACGTCACTTTATGTCCAATGCACATGCACCTATATACCTGTACATATATATATATATATATATATCTAAGATTATTTACAACTGTTGTCAATCCTGCTGCTTTTTCATATTCATACATTTTTGTATTCCTATTTCTGTTTTAGTTTATCCGCCCTTTATTGTCTTATTGTTATTTTTGTTTGTGTTTTATATATAGATGTGTGATTTAATGTATACCTACCCAGTTGAAACGTGCCTCGTCCCAAACATTTCATTGTCCAGTATGACTGTAAGTGATACTGCACATATGACAATAAAAGACTTGAACTTGAACTACCCCAGAACAGCAAACACAAAGCTTAGTTTGAGGGACGTGGTGAAAGCGTGTCGTTTCAGTAAAAATACACATAGCGTCTTATAAGCTTCTTACAATATAATTAACAGGTTCTAGAATAGAACGCAATGACACGGCACATTCTAGAATGTTCCCTCCACAACAAAGCATCCATTTGATAGATAGGCTTAATAAAATCAATAATATGGTACAGAGCGCCGACATAGACTGTTATTTTGGAATAGAAAGTCAAAGAATTTCTGTGATCGCTGCTGAACTCTGTTGTAAGGAAAATAGTCCAATCTTAATAAGAGCTTTTCTGAGAATTGTGTGGCTGCAGGCTATAAACACTATATGTTTATATGAGGTCAGGGCAATGGTATTGCACTCTAATATAACATGACTCATAGACTGGGGTGGGGGTGGTTTATACGTCTTGAGACATGAACACCTTTTTCTTTCATTCATTCTCTTTTATGTTATTCTCCATAATGTATGTTATATACATTATATAGATCCAGTGAAAGGCAGTTTCTTGGACATTGGTCAGGCATGGTCCTGGATTAAAGAGATTTTTCAATGTGGATTGCCAATTAATTGGTCTTGCACTATAGCATTTATAGAACAGATATTGTATAATGTTTGGCTCTAGGTGTAACTGACCCCTAGAGGAATGGACACCTCACCATACTGTATATGTGCTCTTTCAGTTTCAGTATTTAGACTGGACCCATAGAGAGGAAAAGGGTGTCAAGTCTTGCCTAATATTCCTTTATGAGATTTTGTGTAATTGTGTGTGTGTGTGTGTGTGTGTGTGCACGTGTGTGTGTGTGTGGGTAGCCTGGGTAGCTGCAGGTAAACCTCATAGCTGAAAAGCCATTGTAAGCTGAAAGAAAAGTTTCCCTAAATGCTTTTAAAATGCTTATCTAGGAGTTTCACTTAAGAAAACTATTCACTAAGGTGCTCAGAGTATCTGGTGCTGGGATACTGGGTGGAGCTGACCTCAATACTAAAGACGCCAAGGTGTCTAAAGAGCTTGGTGAGATCTAACAATGTGTTTCTTTAATCAGGACGGAACAATTGAAATTATTTTGAAGCAACAAATACCGAAATATCACTAACCTGAAAAAAATGCAGAGACTTTCCACAAATCATAGCAATATATACATTTTCTTTGCTCTCAAATGCCATTTAAAATATTTTCTCATAGATACTGTATATTAAACCAAAAGCCAATTGTAGGCTGAAAGGTGACTGAGATTTCCACAGTGGCAGAAATGTAATAACAATGTCCAAAATTGACTTATGTGCTCATTTATCTTGTCAAGTCCAAAGTTGCCTGTCTATTATTTATTGAGAAGGTAATTGGTAATGCGTTGCACACACACACACACACACACACACACACACACACACACACACACACACACCCTTTGCTCTCTTTCTGAGCCCTGCTTTTGCTCAAGTGCAGCGATGTAGAGCTGATCTACCCATACGCACTCATATATATTCAGAGAGTGATGTGAGACAGACTATACTCTATGGAGACTATACTTGCAGCACACAAATATTGGGCTACCAACACTGAAATTAGACTAACAGCAATTTCAAGCAGCAGAGAAATCTAATTGTGCTCATCGCCTTTGGAAAAAGAACGAGTGAGGCCAGGGAACGGTGACAATCTATCCCTGTCCTCTGAAAGAAAGGAGCTTTTGGACAGCCAGCATGGGCATTTGCCTGAGGCCCTACACCAAGAAACAGAAGGAACAGCTGTCCTTGACACATACAGTGCACACAAATATCCTTACAGGCACAAAGATATGTGCATGCACACGTACATGCAGTGCACAGACACACACACTAAGCCTGTCTGTTGTTGCCTGAAGGCACATTTTGCATTGAAAGAAGCTATTCCACAGGACAGGCACAGGAGATTTCTTCAAAGCAGACACACGGTATGGTATCCACTCACATCTCCCAAACTACATGACAGGTAGGTAAGATCACACACGTGAATGTCTGCTTGTGTCTGATTGCAACCGTCCTGTAATATTACTGTAAGAAAGCTGTGCATCCCTTTTAATGATCTTTTGTGACGTAGTTCATTTCTTAGACATGAACTCTTTCTGTCTCTCTCTCCCTTTCTCTCTCTCCCTCTCTCTCTCTCTCTCTCTCTCTCGCTCTCTACTTGTCTCTCTGTCTCTGTTCTCTATTTAAAGTCCATATCTGAGGGATCCTGCAGGACTTGTTAACATGGGCTCATTTAAAACGGAAACCACTTAAATCATGAGAATCTGAGAAAGGGTAAATCAATCTCACACACACACACACACACACACACACACACACACAAACGGAGTATACATAGGGTATATAGGGTCTTAAAGGAAGTGTTAAGGGCTGGTGAGTTATGGCAACCATTAGGGTTCCTTTAACATGAAGCATATTGGTTTTCATTATTTTCACTGAAACCATAAGTTCTTTTGCATTTCTGCCAATGCTCACACTTCACACTTCACACTATCCACAGCCTACCTGTTACTGGCCCTATATAGACCAGTTATAAAGTGCAAAATGTATAACCAATATAAATCAGCCTATAGTGGTGGGGGTCAGTTTGTGAATGTGTTTGTGTGAGAGAGGAAGAAAGAAGGAGAGAGGAAGGGGAAACTAAAACAGCGAAAAGAAAAAGAACATTTGCCCATAATAGCAAGGCAACAACCCATTAGATGTGTTTACACCAAACACGCAGATCAGCTCAAAGCGTAGGACGTTACTAGTTACTAGACCATTTGGGAATCGCTGTACCGGTTGTTGTTTCTCCCAAAGGTTGTTGTGCTGCTCCATTAGGATTTCTGCCTATCAGAGAGTCTATAATGCAGAATTTCACTTATCTAGACAGAGGGCCGTAATCTTCCACTAGTGGTACATCTCCGGTGCACAAATACACTTAAGTATACCGAAATCTCCAACGTAATGAAATCGAAGATGGCTGACACTCCGAGCTTCGATGGACTGCAACAATTTAGTGGGAATACACCTGCAGTAGTAGTAATGTAATACTGTATTTCTTAATTGAAATAATCAAAAGTGATACTGTGATATTGATGAGAGGATGATTTTCCTTACCTTGTCCATCACCATAGTGAAATATTACGGACACCTGTTTGGATAAGTCATTTTTCCGTTATAGGTGGAAATCTCAGTGGAGAAGCACAAGCACCCTTTGGGAGAGAGAAGAACCGATACGAAGAAAGATTCCCAAAGGGTCTTGTATCTGTGGGGCGCCAAATGTTACCCTGTGAATTTCATCCATGAAATTCCATTTGCTTTAGTTTATTACTTTTATGGGCATTTTGGCATCAAAAGTAAATGTGTCTTGACTCCCAGGTATATGGAGTGTGTGTTCATGAGGTGGTTCACGACGTTATATTATTGTGTTCATTCAACTCGTTTGGCCTCAAACTAAACTAGGCTGAGAGCAGCCTCTGTTTACAGTTGCCATGGTGACGAGAGTAACCTTGTAGCGAGGCTAAAGATACAACCAGTTACAATGTGAGCATGGGAGATCGATTCAATACATGAAGTACTGTTACTTCTGCAGATACTCGAAAAAGTATTAACACTTTAGAAGAGTTGTATGATCCAATTACAAATAAACTGTTATAGTGTTACATTGTTGTTTTGTTATTAAAGTTACCATCTTAAAGAAGACACCGGGGGCCGGCCATACAACTTATTTATCTATTAATTCCTTCTGAATGAACCTCTCACTTTCAGTCAGCCTGACTAGCACTCCTCTCTCCTCTCTTCTTTTTCCCCTAAGCGCACATTTCAATGCATTGCGTATGCTTTTAAACCTTTTAAATACCAGTATTTTGGAGTCATTATCTGTTAACATTAGAAAGGTTATGGGCTGACTTCACTGGACGTTGAGATTTTAAATTAAGATTTATCAAACACAGGAAGCGCTGTGCCCCTCAGGAGACGAGAGACAAGAGCGCGAGAGAAATCCATCATTACGTTCACAACGACCGAAGAAATCTGTCTTGTTTTTCAAATGCTTTGTTGCAGTTTAGCATTCAACTGCCTCGTTCTTTTTGGCGAAGTGCTTGTACTTGTTATACAATAAATATGTATATATTGTTACATTTGGTTGTTGTTTCTATTTCAACGATAAAGCTTTACAGCATGTAACACTGTAACACTGCGTGGTCTAAACGCGACTCCCTAACTAAAAGAAATGATGACTTTTATGAATGGCAGGCTATGCAACTCTATGTGACAGCACTGTTGTCGTTGCATACTGGAGCATGTTTGCCTTGTTCCATGATTTCCAACCTTGTCTTCAAATTCAAGTTTAATAAGGTATATAATAGGATTTTTGTGTGTGTGAGTGTGCCAAGCTTTCTGCAACACCTATGTGTGCCATCTACTGGTTGAGAAATTCACTTAGGCCATGAAAGCATATGGAAACCTTTTAAGTCCACACAATGCAAACAAGGTGTTTTGGGATTTTGTGTGACGATGTGGGGAACATTTTAGCGCCCCATATGTACCAGGGCTAAGGAAGTAACATGATTAAGAGGAGGTTATGTACAGCTCCTCCAGATAAGTGATTAGTGAAGTAGCAAATGAGGCCTCATTCATTCACACACACAGACACACACAGACACACACACACACACACACACACACACACACACACACATCCTCTGGTGAATATGTATGAGAGCTGATGCTTCCTAGTGGGATGACAGACTGTTTTCAACCCCCTTTGATCTGTATGCCTGCACCCGTATACCCCCCCCCCCCCCCCCCCCCATCACACACACACACACACACACACACACACACACACACACACACACACACACACACACAGTCCCTTTGAACATCATCCAAGATGGTGGGTCAGGAACACACAGTGTCCAAACAGGACAGGAAATGGAGCTGGTCCATCTAGAAAACAGCATCAACAAACTACTTGTCTACATGGAGACATGAAGGAAGACGGACGTGGAAGGAAAACAGCGAGGAAGAGCGCGAAGAGGAGAGGACAATGAGAGAAATAACAGCTGAGGAGAGAGTGTGATGTCTGTCAAGCCTTTCTAGTACTGTTACAAAGATTCTGTGTTGAGGGTTGACAGTATATTTTATAGCTTGTGTGTGTGTGTGTGTGCGTGTGTGTGCGTGTGTGTGTTAAAGCACTCGTGAACACTTGTGCGCGTGTCACTGTAAGTGTTTGTGCACTTTTACTTGTGTGTCTGTATGTGTCTGTCTGCTGAATAGGCTTCTTGTCATTGACCTAAAAACAGTGTGAGAGCCTGCCAGTGTCGCTTAAATCCTCTTTTCTTCTCCGCTCCCCCGGTCTCTGTCTTCTAGCCGGAGAGTTTCTGAGCGCGTGTGCACATGCGTCAGTTGCTGTCTCTATTTAAACATCATACAGACTCGCAAATGGCGTTCCTGACAACAAAGATGAGAGCGTACTGTTCACAAAGACTCTCGCTCTCCCACTCTCTCTCTCTCTCTCCCACTCTCTCTCTCTCTCTCCCACTCTCTTTCTCCAGTCCCTCCTTTATGCTGCGAGGTACCCATGGGATATCATTAGTGCTATTACGCGACTGAGATAAATCAGTGCATACACGTTTGTATGTGTACGTGTGTATACATGTGTGTGTGTGTGTCTCAACAGCATGGTGAAGGTGGTGTGATGCTGCATGGCCAAATCTACCCTGAAGGTTTAAACATAATTACAGAGTAAGAAAAATGACAGCCACTGCTTTCAAGTGTTCTCTTGCATGCTACATCTCATTCCTTTTCTGCTGCATCTGCTCTATGTGTGTGTGTGTGTGTGTGTGTGTGTGTGTGTTATCAACCTCATGAAGGCAAAGTGATGTTACATCACCATATCTACCCTTAAAGGTTAGGGTTAAGCATAATTATGGCTGCCTCTTTCATGTTTTGCACAGGTGCACACACATTTACACACACACACACACCAGGGTTTTAGGATTTTTTTTAAATTATCTTTTCAATTTAGAGTTACATTCAGATGTGGCTCACTGGTTTTTCAATTAGTTTCTATTTTTAAGTTTTTAGTTTTGGTTTAGATGTTAGTGTGTGATAAGAAGAGATCCAAAGTTAAACAAAGGGAATAGACAAGTTCACATTGTTATGAACTTGAGGATGTCCATTGCATCCAATGACGTCACAGTAAGCGTGGGTCTTATTCATTTCTGAACAGTTCTCTTCAGTTCAGTCTATGCGTGTGCATGTCAGTGTTTTTGCTTCAGCGAGGCCACCTAGTTGACGGCTGCTCTATCAGATGACACCTTTCACTCACAATTAATCAAATCAGTCAGTGAGTTAAAAAGGATAACACAGCCCCTGCAATGTTCTCACACTTTAGGGTCAGTAAGATCATGTTTAATCTACGAGAACACACACCCACACACACACACACACACACACCCAACACACACACACACGCAGATGATGGTTGCCTCAAAGTCCTAAAAGCGGGCCACTAACGCTCTGTTAAAATGTCACCTGACAATTGGAAGGACACTGTTCATTAAAGGAAGTATTGTGTATATCATCACAGATATAACAGTCTAGAGTCTCAGAGTATCTGATGGTGGATATTTCCATTAACTGAGCTCATACTATTTTTTGAATCCCATGTGATTACTGACATGCTGTGCTCTGTCCCAGATGTAACTGTTGGACTATTCCAGTGGTGCTGCACTGTGGTGACAAAACGCTACCTGTGTTGGGTTACATACAGCAACAGTGAGGTTGGTAGTTAGAAAATGGACCCTTTCTCTTCTACTAACTACTAGAATGTGATGCTTTATTATTTATTTATTTATCTTTAGGATAAAGGATGGTTGAAGGACGGCCTCTTTCACCACCAGGCCACCCTGCCGTCCCTCTATTCTATTCTATTCTATTCTATTCTATTCTATTCACATTTCTGCACAGAGAGAGGGAGCAGGATTTCTGTGAACTGAGGATTTCCATGTTATGCTTTCTTCTTCTCTGAACTCCTCTGTCTTTCTTTCCAATAATTCCTAACCATTCAGTCTTGAGTTATGAGGGTCACCAGGGTCCAGTTCGTTCTAATGTCAGCCAGTACCTACAGCCATACAGCTGCAGATCACTGGGTTTATATATAGCCTCTATATCCACTGATATTACACATGATGTTAGCCATATCTAGAGAACACAAGGTCATGGACTTAACAAGAAAATAAAAAGGCGTTTCATAGCCTGTCGCAAATTTTTAACAACAATTGATCCAGGAGCCGTTTTTGATTGTAGACTTCACATGAGCACAATACTGTTTTTTCACCCCTCCGTCACTTTCTTATTCTCAATTGTTACTATCTGACTGCAAGGCCAGTGGTATAAAAAATAAATAATTCTATATTTTATATTTTATGTGTGTGTGTGTGTGTGTGTGTGTGTGTGTGTGTGTGTGTATCTGTACGTGCGTGCGTGCATGGAGGCCGGCAGTTAATCTGACCGTGTCTGCTGGCAGGACATCATGTAGCCCGTGGTGCATTTAGGCAAACAGCCAACTTCAAAGCGTCATTGCAATGTTCATTCTGGCAGGTTCGATGTGCAGACACTTGATGCATCTGTCACCAATAGAAAGAAATATCCTGTAGTTTACCTGCAATCCAACAATACCTCATAGTGTTAGAGCCCATATGGGATTTCTAACCACAAAAAAAATCGTATTTCTTCACCTCCCTTTGATAGTTTCTCTGCTTCTCCAACCCCAAGGTAACTGTCAATATATGTGGGATTGTTTTCAAGCCAATAAAGACTCAGATGTTATAGATGTTATACAACTTCGTCAAGAACTTTTCTACTTTGGATTTGATAGTATAATACTTACCGGGCAATCTCGCTCTCCAAATGGGAAGGCATCTAATCTGAATTACTGTCTGTGGTGCCACGCGACACCCCCCCCCTCTCTCTCTCTCCTCCACCGGAACAGCTGGCTGGCGGTCTCTTCAATTCAACCGGGAGGCGATGGATGGAGAGAGGGAGTGAGGCAGATAGAGAGCGAGAGAGCGAGAGAGAGCGAGAGAGAGAGAGACGCTCGTTCTGTTGGAGCTCCGAACTGAATTAATCACCGTCTGTTCCAGAGAGAGAGAGAGCGAGCGAGAGAGCGAGAGAGAGAGAGAGAGAGCGCGAGAGAGGAGCGGAGCCTGACGCAGTGTGAGGAGCAGAAACAGAGAGGAGACAGAAGGAGGGAGACAGAGGCCAGGCAACGCATCAGGCGCCGTTTTGCATCCCAAGCTTGACACGGGTATATTGCCGTACTGTCGTTAACGTGACCGCCAACGGGCTCTCCAAGTCCTTGTCCGTCACCGCCGTGGAGGAAGACGAGCGCGGTGGAATCAGAGACAGAAAGACACACACACACACACACACACACACACACACACAAAAACCCATCCGTACCGCCAGAGACACCAGGCGAGCCGTTTTTTGATGAGATCTGAGAGCCAATATCGTGTCGTCCACGTTGTCAGCTGGCACAGGTAAAGTGAAAACATCTGTAGATTCCGCACAGAGCTTCGTTTCATTTCATAACGCATGTTCCTTGTGATGGCTGGACTCGCATTGCGTAGGCAACTTTGAAATACGGCAACAGCACTGGCATTCCTGCGGTTATCAAATCACCGACACTGAACCCATCCATGTGCGTGTGTATGCGCGCGCGCTCGAGTGTGCGTGTGTGTGTGTGTGTGTGTGTGTGTGTGTGATAGATGAGGGAATTTGCTGGTAGGCTATCCCCCAGGCAGCCTTGCTTGTCCTATCTCCATCACTCTGTCTTATAGCTCCTGGAAACGGGTGTCTATTGATAATGCAGGTGCTGATTGGACAGGCGTTAAATTAAAGGCTACTAGTGGTATGGTGCATGAACGTCCCATGGCTACAGTCTAAGATATAACAGTTCAACTTTCGCGATGGGTGCCGATATGACGGTTTCCTATTTCACTCAGACTTTGAATGAATATTTGTCAATGATTTGATTTGAATTATTTTATTTTAGTTGCGTCCCGACACAAGGTAAAGACAGGGCTCGGCTGCAATGCCGAACTGAGGGGACCGGCGCGGCTTAGCTTGCATGCACGGTCCGCAGTCCAATGGGCTGAGTCGTTCAGGACCCTGGACAGCACCAAATGTATATAGAGTCTAGTATGCAAGGAATGAGGAACCCAGTCCGCTCAACTCATACCGAGGTGTGGACTTTAAAATGTTCATTTGTCTGTCCTCCTCAGCAAATTTCATATTTCTCACTTGAAAATTCTGTGGAATGCAAAACCTCCTGAAAATAGTAAAAAAAATAATATCACACTTAATATGTCACATCTCAACCAGTCAAAGCAGTTTTCTAGGAAGAAATTGGGGTGGGGGGCTAGCCTGTAGCGAAGCCTCATGAGGAACATCAACAGCTTTCAACCATATTGTAACATACTGTTCATATGCACACAATTGTAGCCTGTGTAGTTTTCCCATGCAAGTCTTCACTTCTCAGTGCAGACCCGTACACTGCAGGATATTCTGTAGTCTTCGCTTGGTGCATGCAGGGAAATTACCAGATGTGTTTATCACACTGTAAGACAGCACAACATTCAAACATCTCTTTGTTAATTTTGGTGGAAATATGAAAGCGTTACGCGGCGGAAAGGTTGGCTGTGCAGCATAAGTTGAGGCTTGTAGTTCAAACAGTGATGTGAGGCCTTTCGGTGAGTGAAAACGGTGGTTGGTTTGGTAGCCCAGTGAGTGTGTGACACAAAGTCACTCAGCCAATTAAATGTGGGCTGTTGTACCCGGTGCCTACTGCCTACTGCCCCACTATCTGTTGTAATGGATGTTGTTGCCACATTGTCCCATAGGGCATGGACTACTAACAGAGTTTTTCCACTGACTGACTCCAATTGTTGGCTGAGTGCCACAGAGAGAGAGAGAGAGAGAGAAAGAGAGAGAGAGGGGGGGGGTCCCACTGCTAGCATCATTAATAGACATGAGGTGGTTCCAGTACGGCAGGACAGCCTCCGTGACTCATTTTAGGACATTATGTGTTTGGGTATGAGGAATGGTGGGCCTGCTCATTCAAGGCCAGAGATCTCCAGTCACAGTGAGTTCTTTAGTTCGCCTGGGAATTCAGTGATAGCCATCTTAGAGGTCTTTCATCTTGCTTTCATCCTGCACTAGTACTGCAGTGGTTGCTGCAGCCTATTTCTTCAATCTCCAAAAGTAAAGTAGAACTGAATACACACGTATATACTGGAACACAAAACTAATGTGTCTCAGACCAATGGTTTTCAAATGATTCCTTGTGATTCCTGACAGCTAAAAAGAGGACACATTTTTTTAAAAACAATTTCTCTCCACTAAGCAAGCTATAATATATAGCAAGGGCTTTTTGTATTGCTGCAGTAGGGATGCAGGAAATGGACTAGACCATAATGACTAAACTATAATGGTTAAATCTGTAGTAGGACAGGTTTTGACATAAAACATAAACATAACAGGAATGAAAAAGTGACAACATTAATAGAACAGAATGGCTGTGATGGGGCTCATGTCTGTGTTACCATTATCTCCCCTGTCTTTGTACCAGGTTGTTGCTCTCAACCTCCACTTGAAGTTGAAAACTGGTTTCATTTAGTTAGAGCCATATAGCGAGCTACCCATGGTACAATCTTGGCACCCAGAGGCATCGCCATGGGGCAGATTCTCCAGGAACGCTAGTGAAATTCTGCTGTGTAATGGAAGATCTCTCCACTCTCCTCCGTCCTTTTACTGTATCCCTTCGCCCCTTTAGCTGCACCGCTGCATGGAAGCAACTAGTGCATGCATCTGTTGAAATCCCAGGTTGAATTTCAAAATCAACTCTCATCAACTCAGCTGTTATTTGTCAAAGGCGTTCAGATTTCAACAGAATCCAGCCGCCCATACAAAGCACGTCGGTGCACAGAGCGCCGGCGTAATCACTTGTCACAATCTTGATCTTTGCTGAGAGCGAATACCCTGTGGTGTGGTCGCACCATGGGGACAGGTGGCGTGTTAGCTACGCATGCATAGCTAACACGCCACCTTCCTGCCAGCTCTTCCTGCATATGAAGACATCTTACTCTGTGGAGAAATTGCAGCTGGCATTGAGTTGGTGTTGTAGTGAACACGTCTACTTTTATCACTACTGTTATTGAAACACGTCTCAGGTTAGGCTACTCATCATGAGAACAGTGGTCTAACACATGCATGCACGCTGTCTGAGTATCGTCTTACACACATACACACACACACACACACTTTAAATGATTATTGGAGTCTTGATGTGCTGGGATCACAGTCCCGGCTGCCTCAGATGTTAACATGATTATCATGCCACAGAACAGCAACACACTCATTCCTCTGTCACCATGGACGCTGTACAATGCAACACATTGGATGGGAGGTGACTTTTGTTATTACAACACTAACACACAAAGAAGTACGCGTGCATGGACACAAATCTTCACTGGAGAAAACATATTTTGACACATTGACGTGCAGACACAAGTAGTGAGAGACAAAGACGTGCAGGGACACATATGCACATGGATGCACACACACACACACACACACACACACACACACACACACACACACTGCAGACACATAATTCCCACACAAACAAATTCACAAACAAAGACACACACTCAAGCAAGCACATGGATTAATAATGCATCGTATTCCCTGTTGGAAGCTGGTTAGCATTTCAGGAAGATTGCACTAACACTGGAGAACTGTAATGAGGGTGTTACTGTTACAAGTTGCAGCTCAAACACACACACACACACACACACACACACACACACACACACACACACACACACACACACACACACACACACATGCACACAGTATCCATAAAGATCCACTGTCCATTAGTCTTTAAATCTCAGTTTTGCCAATCTGTGTACTATCGGCTTTCTCTTTTCCCTCCTTTTCTTTCCCTCTTCTTATAGGACATTTTATTTGAGCTCTGTCTGTTTATGCTGTTTGAACCTGCTCTACACATCAGGGTATCTTGATCTACGCTCTCGTAACCCTCAATTATACCTCTTGGTTTAATGGTGTGCAGAAAGGCTGGCTGAACTTTTTCAACCCGAGGCTCATTAAAACTTAACAGGACTCTTTTCATCTGGGGACCCTCAAAGAACAGGCCTGCTTTGGGCCTCAGGATGCCTCAGACCTGCTTCCATTACATTTGAAACAATGAGACAACTCAACGCCAAGCCTCACACCTCATGTTCATATTGGGAATGATGAATGAGCTGCTTAATGTATGCTGAGGCATGTCTTGCTGACGCCAGCAAGCCCGAAGTAGAGCTAATCCCAAACTAAACTCTAGCAAAGGTCTCTCACCTTCTCTCCTTCTTTTTACCTGCTGTAGCGTATCTCTCTCTCCCCCGACACCTCTCCTCCCTGCACACTCCCCTCTATCACCCCCCTCCCGTCCTTCCCTTCCTCTCCCTCTGTGTCTTTCCTCTCTCTCTGTACCTCATTTCTCACCATCTCTGCCTCCATCTTTCTATATCCTCCACCCCCTTCTCCCCCCAACACACACACAAACACACACACACACACACACACACACACACACACACACACACACACACACACACACACACACACTAGCTATTCATGCGTTGTGTGTGTATTGAGTCAGCTAGTTTGTATGCCGGCTGCTGCTATACCAGCCTCTCTCTGGAAATCAAGGAGAGAGATCGTGGTGTGTATGCTGAGAGAGGAGAGAAAGAAAGAGCAGGGGGAAGAGAGAAGGGTAAGAGGGTGGAAGGTGATAGAGACAGAGAGAGAGAGAGGGGGATAGGGAAGCCAGAGGGTGAACAAAATGCAGAAAAAGACAAAAGAGAGGGGAAAATTGTGAAAGCGTTCGATAGATGTGTTTTCCTCCCAGCTTGCTAGCCTCTTTTCTGTTTTATTACCGTTGCCCTCTGTTCTGCAGACAGCGCTGTTTCTGTGGCAGAGGTAGTTTGGAGCCTCTCTCTCTGGCCTGGCAGTGACTTGAAAAAGCCTCTGATGTTGTGTTTGAGGTGCTCCTCCGGGCAAGAGGGAGAAATATCTGCGGCTGCCCCATTAAATACTGGAGACTGGACTGTTTAAATGGTATTACTTGTCCACCAGCTAGGCCGTGTCTGACGGAGGAGCCCGCTGACTTCCTCCATTTCACGACAAAAATCTGTCTCTCAAGTGTCAAGATACCGGCGCAGGGAGAGAAACAGAGAGATTGCTTTTTGATTTGTCTCTTCACTCTTATCTTTCACACATTTCACTCTCAGTTTTCCCTCTTCTCGAGTGACAAATTTCTCCAAGGTTTAAATGTCATTTATTTCCCTTTCCTGTTGCTTGAAATATCCAGAGAGCAGGTCAGGACCGACTTATAGTATCAGGACAGAGAGGAAGAACTAGGGCGAGGCCCCTTAAAGGTACATCGGAATCGGCTAAATGGATTTCACCATCTATTTGAAGAACCACCAGTGGGTCTACATACGGTATATATATATCTATAACACCTGGAGGCTCCGTATAGAACCAAATCCTTCTTCGTGTGGATCGATGGTTCTAGGCCTGGTAACGTAAAGAGCCATTAGTTGTTCTTTGTGCTGCCGCAATGGTTCATTTGAGAAGCTTCATAGGGATCTGCTATGATTCTTTTGTGGTGGTTTGATAGCAGACCAACGGGACATGGTGGTGAAATCCTCTAAGCATCTGCCTTTGTAAGACAGTTAGCCCATTAATATGAATTCAAAACCATTTAGCTCTAAATTGTCTCTGTGTGTTGATAAGATGGCGCTATTTAGCTTAAAACTGTCTTGAGGAGTAATCACACACACACACACACACACACACACACACACACACACACACACACATACACACACACACACACACACACACCTCTGACACCCTCTCTGTCTCCTCTTTGTATTCCTTCTCTTTGTGTTAGGGTAGACATCCTCCCAGAGGGGAGTGGTTTAAGTCTGAGACGATCAGAGGGAATCAGTGTGGGAAAGAAGAGTTACTTGTGTTTAACCAGTTGTGGAACAGATATGTGGTTCCGCCCTATCAGCAATAAAAAAGATCAAATATGTGCCACAATTAAACATTTTGTATGACTCAAGCCTTAATCTGTGTGTGTGTTTATATGTGATCACAGTCCATAGGCCACGCAGCTTGGAGAGCAAACACCCGACCCTATAGATGAAACAACCTACGGCCAACTCCACTGAAATGTAAAGAAACAGCTTGTTACCGTGAAGTGTTTAATTATGTGAAATAATTCCATTCTGAACCTGGAGACATTTTTAGTGTGGAGCAAAACGTCTACTCAGCACCAGAATCTTAGAAAGTAGAAAGTGGAGGGCTCAGTCAAGATCAGCAGATCTGAGCTCAGGGACCAGGAGTTAAAATCTCAGAACATGGATCTGAGAAATCTATTTCCTGGAGGCCAAGGCCTGCCATCTGAGAAACTGTGTGAGTACCGACAGTCTATGACCGTAGTGTTGATGATGCTTGCTGTGGAATCAGCGTTGAATGCTTGTTACTGCTGTATTTTTTAAAGTCTTCTAAGCAAACATGCAGGCTGTTTTCACATTTGACATTAGAAATTGATGGCTCTGTTCTAATCAGTTTCTGTGACCTTTTTTATTTTCTTCATTTTGTACAGTTATTTAGCTCGGCAGTCCTTCATGAGCTGTCTGGAATCAGCCAATTGGCAACAGGGGCTAAACCATACAAGCCTTTTGTCAATTAGTAACATCAGGGGAAAATATCAGTGATTGGCAGCCAAGTGTGCATGTGTGTTGGGGGGGGGGGTGAGTGTCTGCCTTGTGTGTTTGATTGAGTGACAGAGTGTATGAGTGAGGGAGTAAATGAGAGTGGTCGAGAGAGGGAGGATGGAACAGAGAGAGAGTGGTGTCTCTGCACACTTATGCCTTTGTCAATGTATGTGTGTGTGTGTCTGTTACTTTGAGTGGGATTGTGTGTGTACAGTATATGTGTATGTCAATGTGGGTATATAGTGTGTATTCAGGAAATAATGTAGGAATGTGTAAATGTGTGTGTGTGTGAGAGAGAGTGTGAGTGTGTGTTTAGACCACCTAAATGTCTCTCCTTGTACAATCCTTTAATTTCCCTGAGCTCTCCACATTTTATCCAGTTTTTATAGCCCAGTCACAGACATACTCGAATGTGTGTGTGTGTGTGTGTGTGTGTATGTGCATGTGTGTGTGTCTGTGTGTGTCTGAGACAGACAGAGTGGGAGAATGAGAGAAGAATGAAAATGTGTTCATCCATCTGACAGCTGGCTGTTGGTAATGTGTACTGTAGGTGTTAAAAGTGTGGTATTGTGTGTGTGTGTGTGTGCGTGCATGCATGTAAGCTAGGTGTGAAATGCGTGTGTGAGAACAATATTGGGCGTATGTGGTTTACAATGGCCATCTGTAGTCAGGCTATCAGATCTCTCTGGCATTGTGTTGCAGCATGACGTATTGTCTCCAAGCAGCATCTGACTGGTTTGGAGGTGCAGGTGGAAGGAGGTGAGAACATATGTGCATTAAAACAACTGCTTTTATGGTCTTCCTGACGCACATCCTCTAAGAAGAACAAAAGCATGAACGACAGGAGTATGTAGCCAAGAAACTGTCCATCCTAAGCAAGCATCCACATTCCCTATATTTTCCTGTATTTTCTATGATTCTCGACAAATGGATTGATCTGAACATCCATGACCTTAAATCACTTTTTTTTATGCTGAACAATGCAGGTCCCTTTATAATGAGTTACTTGGACATGGATGTAAATTGCTAAAAATGAAAATGGAAATGCTCCACAGGTTAGACAACGTCCTCAGGAGAGGAGAACAAACTGAAAAGGACACAAGGAAGGCGAGGAGTTTCTAATTCTATCACAATGGCTCAATTTTAGATCTACTCCCATCTTTATTTCTCTGTCCCCCCTCAGATCTCCCAGAGAGATCCATTACCATTAAAACCCCTGAGAATCCTGGGTAATGACAAACAAGCAGTGTTGTCAACCACTTGTGATTGTTCCAAAGTTTCGGAGCTTAACAAGC
This sequence comes from Hoplostethus atlanticus, assembly GCA_034670405.1. Taxonomy (NCBI): domain Eukaryota; kingdom Metazoa; phylum Chordata; class Actinopteri; order Trachichthyiformes; family Trachichthyidae; genus Hoplostethus; species Hoplostethus atlanticus. Next base: position 294,550 of record JAXDDX010000167.1, on the reverse strand, counting down.
GTTGCCCTGCCCTCCTCCAGAGGCCCGGGCAGCTCAGTCGGTAGAGCATGAGACTCTCAGTCTCAGGGTTGTGGCTTCGACCCACACATAGTGTGAAGTAGCACCTTTGTAAGTCGCTAGATGGACAGATAGACAGATAGACATGGCCAGCAGGATAACCTTCAATGTCACGTCATCTATTAAGCAGTTTGCATAATAATACGTTCACAGTTAGACATACAATTCAAAACAAGCAACTAAATAAATGAACATTCAATACAGACTGTAAATAAATTAATTTCAATGTGAAATAAAAATGTCACAAATCAAAGAAAGTGAAATTCTCACCGTGTCACGAGTTGTTGCTAGCACCATAATGTGGTATACATCAACTAACATGACCTACTCAGTGAACTAACCCTAAAGCAGTTTGCAACATGCAGGAATACAAGGATATTCCATTTCCGGACAAAAGCAGCAAGCTGTATCCTTATGATCTTTTATTATTTACAGTCAATAACTTTGTGTTTTAGTCAGTTTATCCACTTTCCATGCCGCGATGCTAGGTCTAGCAGGCTAGGTCTTAGCAAGCTCCGAAGACAAGTGATTTTAGTCGTGTCGTCAACGCAGCAGTCTGCTTGGAGGGGGCGGGAGTTGTAAAACTTGATGATAATGACTTTCTATTGGCTTAAAATTAAACATCAATCAAAGCAGATTTGATTGTTGATTGGATTCATTGTTCCTTGTCTGATTCCTCAATTTATTTATTAAATAATGTCCTTTTCTTTTTAGTGCAATAACAAATAAATTAAATGACTGTAATGTAAAGGGAGTCCTTATTAAGAGGCTACTGATTCGCCAATATTGCAATTTGATTTGTTCATAAGCAGCAACTAAGAAAGTGATTGAAGAAATGTACGCATGTCAGACGAACGTGCATGCGTCCCTCCCTGGCCTTGTAGGCGGAAGATGCAGAGGCAACAATGCAATCGAGAGTGATACAGATACAGATGTTGAACATGTTGTACTGTGACACAGAGACCAACTCACTTTCCTTTCTCAACACTGTCTCATCGCCACCTTTTTGGGACCACTGACTCCACGTCAACATTACTGGGTTTGTTTATCAGGTGCTCACGGATGACGGGTCCCTCTTACAAAGTCAAGCCGACAAGTCAACAATCTATGTGCAAAATCTTTCAGCAGCAGTCTCCATTGAGTGAATGGCATGCAATCGTTGTCTTATTTTGTGGGGCGCCGAAAAGCATCAAATCTTTTGGAAAAAAAAGATTTGGAAAACATGAAAACATGAGTGTATTGTTAAGATCACAATTTATGTCAGTCTCCTTCCTGCCTCCTTCCTCCTTCCTTCAAAAACAGACTCCAGCAACGCTATGGAGCCTATTCTATTTCAGAAGCACTCCAATATACCAATTTAAGAAGGCAAAGAGTAACTTGGGAGTACAAAAATAATACTCAGATTTTATCTCTGCAGTGCAAACAAAAATGGAGAGATGCAATTTGACTTTGAGCTTTGAGATAACATCAGGGTAGCACATCATGTAGCATTTGAAGCAAACACACAAACACACACACACACACACACGATGATGTCAGGACCAAAGTCACATCATCTTGGAGAGAAAACAGGCCAGAATCTCATCACAGCATCCTGAAATGAGATTACCACCCCAGCCTTGCTTTTATATAGAAGTCAATATATCATTCATCCCTCTCTGCCTCCTTCTCCTCCAAATTGTATTAAATGCCAGATATGTCCCTTAGAATCAAGACAAGATGTCTGGGGGTTGGGGGGGAGGCGGGGGTTGGAGAGGTAGCGAGAGAGATGTGAGTGTTTGTTGGGGAGTTTACAGAGCACAGAGCTCTTCATGCGTCACTCAGACCAAGCTCAGTCAAGGACACATTGAGACGTGCAAACTGAAATATCACAGGCAGAGAGGGATCACATGGTCTGTGCGTGTGTGTGTGTGTGTGTGTGTGTGTGTGTGTGTGTGCTGGTGTAAATGTCACTCAAAGCTTGGTGTACTGTTATGTCTGCATACTCCAGGCACGCTACACTATTCTGATTGTCTGGACGAAGCCGTGCGCTCACATTGGCTACTACTACCGCTATTGCTGGTAGGCAGAACTACAGCTCACTGCTCCCCCACAGCAGAGAGCCTATCCCCATAGGAAGACACAGAGAAAGTCTACTGTCCTTACACTGTACCTCGTTACACAGCAGTGTGACTCACCCACCCTTCCCTCTCTCCTCTTGGCCTACAGTTGCCAACTCAGCTATTTAGCTCACGTCTGCCCTCTTTGACCATGCATGGCCTTGCCCCTCCTTTCTTCTCCTCGTCTCTCTTCTGTTGTCCTTCCTCTGCTTTATTCTCTCTGACAAAAAAAACGCTTTCACACATGCCCGCATGCCTGTAGACATACGTGCACGTAATGCATGCACATGCATTTAAGATACCCTATATACTTAAGATGGAAATGCAACATGAAAGAGCGATCAGCAAAAGGTCCCCGAAGCCAATCACCGTAATGAGTTCCTGTGGGGTGTACGTGTTTGTGGTCTGCGTACAGCGTATGTGCACGTGTGTGTATGCATGCACGTGTATGTGTGTGTGTGTGCTTGCATGCATGCACTAAAGAATGGAGCTCTCTATAAAGGCTGAACAGTCCATTACTGTCCGTCTGTCCAAGTTTCCTCAATTAGAACTGGATGACTGTCAGAAAACTTGGCTGTTCCTCTTTCATCCTCAGACCGCTTTGATGTAGCCAGCAGCTGTGTATCAAACCAGCTAGGGCTTCTTATGCACGGTCCAAGACTATTTCCTACAAACACAGGACTCTTTCAGCTGAATGCCGTGATCGCTCTGTGTTCAGAGGTTGACAAAATGGAACAGAAAGAAAGGGTCTGACATATGTGCACGCGTCACGCATGTATCTTGCATCTAGCCTGCATTTATACCGATGTGGCAACCGGAGCCTTTCTGTATCTACAAGTAGACATACTATTACACCAAATACTGTCCTTTAAACATTTGGTTTCTAGGCCATTCCCTGTTGCTTTCTGGTGGCTAAAATGAGAACAAAACTGAAATAACACACAAGGGTAGAGCAGCAGCTCATGCAGTAAAAAGTAGGTTTTTCACAAGTGTGTGTGTGTGTGTGTGTGTGTGTGTGTGTGTGTGTGTGCAGGTAAAATGCAACATTCTGTGACAAATTACAAATACTCTATGCCATCAATGCATCTACTGAAATACAAAATGCTGTTGGCAAGAAATGTATCTGAATAAAACACGTGTTTTTAGTATCCATCAACAAACAAACTCCTTATTTTCTTGCGCCAAGTTAAAATCTAACAGAAACAATCCCTAATTGTTTGGACGTGTTTTTCTTGGCTCAAGGACTTGATTCTCTCAAATCCTGGAAACGATGGCAGTGATATCAGGAATATGTTGCTGGACCCGGGGCGCGGTGATGGATGGTGATAGATGATGTGAACGGCGATAAGAATGTTAAGTAAGCTACTGTGGCATTCAGACACTACATGGCTTTCAAATATACCCTTGTTGGTACATACACATACACAGGGATGCAAAAAGTATAATGTTAATAAGCTAGTTGGCTTTGGTAGAGGTGTATGAGTAATGGCATTATTAGTAACGTATGACTAGATGTACATTCATGTCATTTCAACTGATTATGAACCATGCAACTCCTCATTGGCCGTCTGACTATCTCATAGTGTTAGATCACATTAGATCAATGTGCTTAAAAGAAATGAAAGGGACTTGGTTTTCAGGAGTGGATTGAGCAGCTCATCTTGTGTCATCTGCTACTTGTCATTGGTCCATTACTACCCTTGTATTCCTGTACTGGTGCTCGCTTGGGCAGCAGATTTGCCTGGTGGCATGAGAAACTGTTCCTCAATTGGATGGCTTAGATTTTGGAAGTGCTATTTTCCGGTCTCTGTTTCAGAAAAGTATTAAAATATTATCCCCAAAGGGATCTTGTTACATAGTGCATGGAGGCCTTGTAAATACAAGTCACAAAATGCACAGAACTAGAAAAATATGTATTTCAAAAAACCAAGGAAATGCTGCCCATCTGTGTGTGTGTGTGTGTGTGTGTGTGTGTGCCCACAATTAATGAAGTAGCAGTACTGTCTCTGAAAAAGGGACATAGGTCGAGCTTAGAGAGACTGGCATTGCCATAGGAACCAGCTGCACCCACGCATATATGGTGGGGAGGCAGGGAGAGACACAGCGAGGGAGAGAGAGAGGGAGGAGAACAAGAGAGAGCGAGGGAACGAGAGAGATGGGAGAGTGATGTCTTTGATGTGTCTCTAGCAGCCTCAGGTCTCTAATCTCTTCCCTCTAAATGTTTTTCTGCTTATGCTATGAGATTCACCCTCCTTTTTAAAAAAAAAAATCTTCCATTTACATGTTTTTTTTTTTTCCCGCATCCGTGACAGATGTCCTTGGGCAGAGCTAAAATGGAGACGGAGTTTAGACAGAGATGTGGAGCGACGGGTACGGTTTCAAACAAGAAACGATGTCAGTCCACCTCGCACGTTCGTTGGGGGAGGAACGGCGATAACACTGCCAGGGTGCCCAAAGCTGGATGGAGCCTCCGGGGAAGCAAAAAACACCCTGTACATCTCATACGCACTGGACATGGGGGGGCCCCGTGTCACATCTTATCAGGTGGCCCCAGCCTTCCTAGCAGCAGCCCAGAGTCCGCCCAGTAACAGCTCTGTCTGTCATCGAAACACCGGGGCGGCGTTTTGTTTCGCTAGCCATTTGATCTCACTCATCTCACTTACGGCAAGCCCATCAAAAATTCCTTTTATCAACTCCAGACGTCCATCAATTACTAACTAGGTTGGGGAGCGCAACTTTGTTTCAGCTCGTTTGCTTACAGTAGAGATGCGTTGGCGGTGATAGGGGCGTGTTCTTGAACCCCGGCGGGCCGCGCCGGATTTCACGAGACACTTGTCAACGCGTGTCGGTTAACCTGCTGTCGGATGAGGTCAACCGAAACGAATTTGGGAACGATTTGCGAACGTTTGCTGTGTCCGGTATTCTGCGACAACAATACTTCACACAGTCTGTGGAAAAAGTCGGAAAGAAGAAGGGATGCTCGGTGAGAACGATAAGGAGGATAAGAGAGGTCGCTGGGAAGGATAAGGAGGAAGTTAGATTTGGTCCTGATGCCGACGGTGACGGGACCATCTGTCAAAACGCACCTATCCCCCAGCTAGCCTGCAGCCACCTCACTCATTGTCATCACTATGGCCTGATTGATGGACTCGGTGTGTGTGTGTGTGTGTGTGTGTGTCAACACCATAGCGACTGTGTGATAAGTAGGGCGATACAAGGGACAAAGTGCTTCCAGCGCGTTTTGTCATGAGATGATTGTGTGTGTGTTGTTGTTGACACAGCACAATGTAAAATGCACATATGCTTCAGGGCAGCATCAGTTACCTTCATCCCCTCCACGCTCCTCGTGCCGTAAACGATTCATCTCACTCCCTTTCACTCTCTCTCTCTCCCTCCATTCCCCCCCCTTTAACCTTCCTTCTCCCTAACGTGTCACTGTTGTGTTCGGGGGGAATGCAAATGGAAATGTATGCTGCGGTTTTTTATCAACTTCCAACACACTGCTTGATTATGAATCTGCTCCAGTCTGACAATAGCGTTCGCGAGTCGTCGTTTCCCCCCTTTGGGTTTTGCCGAAGACAAAAAATTGATGTTAGTGAAAAGATTTGAGTCGTGGTTAAATATTTGGTTCTTAGAAAGAAACTCCCTTGTTGCACGTGGTTTTGCTGAAAAGCTGAAAAGCTGAGTGAGATACTCTTTGTACCATTACGGTCATTTCAACCCATCTGACCATCCAAGCCGGTCACCCTGTTCGGTGCTTTGTGTTTGAAGTACAGGGTTTACCATTGGTTTTTGTATGATTTTCTGGCAAAATAACGTGAGATTGTGGTTGTTCCCACGCATTAATGCTCCTTCTGATTCGCTTTCACTCATGTCTCTTATCAAAGTTCTTCTATTTTCTCTATACCTTCCCTCTCTCTCTTTCTCTGTCTTTCCCTGCCTCCTTAAAAATGATCTATACCTCCAGAGGGGTAATTTGCTTTAGCTCAAATCCTAGATGAAAGCCATTTTTCACCCGACAGAGTCAGGGGCGGCTACATATTCAAGTGCTTAGAGCCATATATACATCATAGCAGGGAGGTGGAAATGGAGAGAACACGGGGGGAATGGTTCAGAAGAGCCACCGTTAAGAGTGCACTTTGGTATCGGGGACATGCTTCAGCACATTCGTGATAACCGCGGAACAAAAGTGTTGCTACGTGATTAGCTGGTGATGAGAACGTGAACCAAGGTGTGGCGCGGCGCTAAGGCCTGCTGGGTGAGTGCAGCGTGGGGACTGTGGGGTAGGGGCTCCTCCAAGTGTGACTCTGATGAAGAAGGTAAGCCTGCCGTCTACCTATTGGCTTTCATTTCACACTCTACTCCAGTAATGTATGGGCAGTCACACTAAGGTCCAAATCATCCTGCAGCCTAGGGAGAGGCCGCTTTACCGCTGTGGCGAGAGAGAATTATTACGGCCTCTTCTCTTCTCTTCTCGCCCCAGTATTGGCACTCCAGAGCGATGTCAGCCCAAATGACTTTACATTTTTAATGTATTGCCCACGGGCTGCGAGGCAACGGGCGCACAGTAGCCACATTGTGCTCTGCTCGTCCCTCCTGCCTCCTAACAGCAGACCTAAACGATGCTGCTGGAGGGATTTCCAGCCCCGCCTCGCCTCGTCTCGTCCCCCCCCCCCTTGCCGTTTTTTTTCAGACTGCGCCGTTTGCTCTCGTTTCAGTTTTGAATTTGAAAAGAGGCTTTGGCAGGTGTGCGTTTGCGGTAGCCGGGCAGAATCAAAGTGCCTTGCTTCTCGCGGAGAGGCTCGCGACCACACGGCGAGGCAGCGTGCCGCTTGTGTAGTTTTATGCTAAGTGGAAAATAATGGCAAACGGGGCCTGCAAGGTTTTCAAATCACAACTTTATTCAACCAAATGTTGTTTGGCTCACGTTGTGTTCTGAACTGAAGTCTGATGTTGATGCATACTGTTCTACTGACGTATACACTAAGATGTGAGATGTTAGCAGGAGGAATGTCTCATAAACAGAGCAGAGGGTTGAGGTAGGGATGTTATTAGTTTCTGCTTTCTCTTATCTCTGTACCGACAGTAAATATTACCTTGCTGTGCGTGCGTGTGCATGTACGTGTGTGTGTGTGTGTGTGTGAATTCATGCACAGACAGACAAAATGTGCATTATTCATCAGACTAGTGGTTCCTGGTAGCCTAACACACACACACACACACACACACAGTCTCTCTGTGTCAGCTGCCATATGTACAGGGCAATAGTTTGAGGTTGTTACATGAAATGTTAATGTACTCATGAAGTCTTAATGCAAACTCTTCACAAACCTGATGACAGTCAACAGCATGTGTGTGTTAATAGTGTATTGCAGGTCAGAGGGACAGAGAGCACAAGGAGGGCTTTTTGCAGGTGGTGTTAAAGGAAAATGAGATACTCTTACACTGTTTTATATCATCGACCTGTGATGTTCAATGTGATATTCCAGGAGTTATTTTGTGATGAAGTGTTGTGATTTACCATTTTGGTGTACCCACTTTCCCTCATCCTGCCTCATCTACTGTCTAATGTGTTGGTGGAGAGAGCAATAGCAATAGCGATAGCAAAAGCAGAGCGAGACTTTTTCCAGTCCAGAAAAGTGCAAGTCACGCCACTAACAGAAAACGCAACATGTCTTGTGGCTGCATTGTATTAAGGTCTATTGAGGCTACTGTCAGTGGAGGAATTGGTATCTGTTCCTTCGCTAGAAAACAAAAGAAAAATACCAAACAACAAAATGGGCTCAGAAATACAAGATAGATCGCCTATAGACGTTTTTTAACAGTGTTTAAATGATTATGGGTGGATTTCTCCTTTAAGATACAGTGCATGCTCTGAAGACAAGTGACATTCAGCTTTAAGGCATTGTGTGTGTGTGTGTGCATGTGTGTGTGTGTGTGTGTGTGTGTGTGTGTGTGTGAGCTCCTTCTGGATCATGCTCCTGCATTAGAGAAAAGGCATAGCTGAAGTATTTCTTCACATATTCCCATTCACATATGAGTAATAATTGGAGTTTGAGGAGTAGTTGATTTTTCCTCTAGCGTCACTAGACAGCCACCCGGAACACATTAGTAATATTTTAGTATGTAGTGATGAAAATAAAGCTAACACACAGTAATGTCAGTTATTGTACTAGTTATTGTAAGTAATTTGTTGGCTCAACAAGTAATAACGCACGTTGAATCGTTAGGTAAGATCAGAGATTTGTTTTCCCTCAGATACTTCATTTCAAGATATTGTTTGTAATGTTAATATTGGTTCTACACTATAACCCTGTTCATGAAATTATTACCCACTGCATCAAAGAGCAATACATCATAAAAAAATCATTCAAGCCTCCAAATGACCTGATTCCATGGTGACAAAGACATGTTCTTGGCAAAGCTGAATATGAAACATGGTGAAAACGTATTCATGGACTTCAAGTGCTCAGTATTGTTGTAAGCCCAGGCAGTGCATTATGGTCCGGAGAGCGAGAGAGTCACTTGAATGAGCTCCAGCGGCCTCTGTTTTTTTGTGACTGATGTGAAAGCAGGCTCAGCCGAGAGGACATAAAACATTCCTTCCAGCAATACCCAACATGCTTATTGGAGATTAATAAGAGCCCCGGTTTAGGTGATATAACAATCTGAATTATTGAATGATGTAATTTTTTAATGGGAATGTGTCTGACACTTGCGAGGGTCTCATTCCTCAGTTTTGGGACATGATCCATTGTGAAGCACTGCTGTGGTTACTGCACAACAGGATTACTGCGCCCGGCCTGCCACACAGCTTCTCTCCACAATCTCAGTGTCTTCTGTGCCTCCTTAAAGTGACATGCCACCCACAGTTCATTGTGCTTCGTACCTCGAGGTGGTCGTATTGGATAGAAGTGTCGACTTGCTATGTCCCTGCTAGCATGTTTCTCCCAGTGGCCAGTTGCTCCCTGATTCGCTAGCAATTAGCTTCCCTGCATTATCTGCTGTGACAAGAGCCTTTCTGCAGTTAGGGCGCTAAAATCTAAAATGATTACTACTGGGAAAATGATCAGTACTGAATCCACAATTAGTTGAAAATCCCATTATGCCCACAGATGGTTTCAGGAGAACGCCGCTGAATTTCAGCATTCAACTGTCATCCCGATGCCCCGTCCCCTAACGCCTCATAAAGGAGTGAACTATGATGTCACAATGATGTACAGCTCTACAGAGAACGCACACAAAGAGATGGAAAGTGTCTGTGGCTGTAGCTAGAATGGTTTTCAGGGCACAGAGGTACTGAAAAGCATTTGAATGCAGAAGTTAATAAAATCTTTATGAGTCACAAATCAGTCCTCCATGTATTGACGCCCCATCCCAAGTGGCGTTTTGAGACTCAAGACTGCAAGATTACAACGTCAGTTCATTAAAATGATAAAATCCACATTTTCTGGGCTGTAAGTGTCGAATGTACTTTATTCGACCTGGATTTGGAAACAAATTGAAAAGAAACAACCAATTGGAAACAAACCACTGTTGCACACACACAATATGTCAATCATTTCATTGATTAATTTATTAATCAACTGATAATAGTGTCATCATTAGATATACCTCCAAATCTCTCTCTTGCATCGAAGGAAAGGTGCTCCGTATATCATTTTAACATCAATAAATCATATGTGTCTCATAATTTGTGTCTCAGCCTGAGATGCTGAGACAGGAAGTAACAGGGTTTATCGGAAATGTGGTCTTCATTTTGAGAAACACAAAGTGCTGGCAGCCTTCTGTGGTTTTATACCTTGTGTCACTGGAAACCAACAAACTGAGTCTGTCTGCATTCTGAGTGTGTGGTAAATGGACTGCATTTATATAGCGCTTTTATCCAAAGCGCTTTACAATGTATGCCTCTCATTCACCCATTCACACACACACACTCACACACTCACACACCGATGACAGTGAGCTACCATGCAAGGTGCTGGCCTGACCATCGGGAGCAATTTGGGGTTCAGTGTCTTGCCCAAGGACACTTCGACATGCAGACTGGAGGAGCCGGGAATCGAACCTCCGATCTTCTGATTAGAGGACAACCCGCTCTACCTCCTGAGCCACAGCCGCCCGTTGTTGTGTGTGTGTTGTGTGTGTGTGGACTCTGGAAGCAGGTACGTGGGCGCACACAGTCTTCATTCACCTTGCAGAGGTCACACGCAGAATAACCTGACCACTTCAGTCACCACTCAGCCAGCCTATAACACGGAGTTTGTTGGTCGGTTGGGTTTTCCACCTCTCGGTTGGATCACGGGATGAGTCAGCGTGCGGCCTCGCTGCAAGAGAGAGCATATATACCTGAGTAATCACTAGCTCATCGTCGCTGTGTCTGCTGAGGCGGCAGAGCCCCTCCTGACTCTCCTCGTCCAGCCGATGCTCAAACACCGCCACAAAATCATTTACAAAAAAAACCAACTATTGTGCATCTGTGTGTACGACGCCGTGGCTGTGTGAGCTGCTCTTGTTGCTCTTGTTGCTGGCCACAGGAATAGCATTATATCAATTCTCAATTTGGGTAATAGGCTCCTACAGGACTAATGCGCTTTACATGGCCAGGCTTGTCTCTATCCCAGAATATTCAGTTCTCAAGTTGCCATGGAAACCAGACACATTGTGAGCTACAATACTGTGTGTGTGTGTGTGCTTGCATGCATATGTCTGCATGTAGCTAAGGTATTATGAGCTGTGTGTGTGTTAGCATTAACATACTGTCCTTCTTTGTCTTGCTGAGACACATTCAGGACAAGACAACCCCCCCCCCCCCCCTCCCCACCACGTCCTCCATCATGGTTTCCTATGCCTCATGTGTGTCTTGCTGTTTTTTCGTCACACTCTACCTTCTAACCCTCTCCTCCTTTTCTCTTCTCCAGCACTCCCTCTCATCTCACGTGGCACTCACTTCTCATTCTGTTTGAAATGTCTGGTTCAAAGCTGTAGCTTCTCTCACCTTGGATTATTAAGGCTGATAACAAAAGAGAAAATACTTGAATTTTTTAAAATCTTATGTCTCTTTCTGTAGTATCTCGGGGGGGGGGCAATAAGGTCTCTCTCTCTCTCTCTCACTCTCTCGCTCTCATTTCTCTCTTACAGACACATGAACACACCCCAGAGAGGTCAGTGAAGTGAGAGTACGCTAGTTTCAAAGCCGAGGCCGAGAATCTATCTGACCCGACCATTTCACCAGTAGTCTCCACGATCACGAGGCAGACGTTGCCTTGTGCGTTAGGGACACCGTTGAAACTGGACTGGAGAGAGCCTGAGAGCAACAGCACAATAAACCTCAACCGAGTCTGCACTCAGATGCTCTTAGCTGCTTTGAAGAGATCTCTCCTCTTCCAGCCCGCCCCTCCTCCTCCTCTCCTCCTCTCAACTCGCCTGTCCTTTCCTGTCCTTCCCTGTTTTGTACTCTCCTCTCCTCTCCTGTCCACTTTTTTTTCTACATAACAGCTCATCCGTCTCAACTCAGGACCTATCAAAATGATTTGTATATATGGACGGGCGAAAAAATATAAGGGGGATGATGGGGTGGGGGGTGGACAGAGAAAGAGAAGTTTTTTAGAGTGCAGATTAGTTGATTGAAGTGAGCCCTCGTCGCTCTCACCTTGGATGGTCTCTATAGTGATGACGAGGAGATGAGCGATGAAAAAAGAGGAGGAGATGAAGAGTGTAACAGAGAGTGGAGTGGGGTGGGGGGGGCATAAAATGGGTCTCTATCAGCACTGAGGAGGCAAGGGAATGATTGGAGTGAGATACATACATGCATTATATGGATTACCTGTGCACGCACGCACGCACACACACACACACACACACACACACACACACACACACACACACACAGGAAAGTGCAGCGTTGGCAGTGAGGGCTAATTTATGCTTGAGTGCGGTTCAATTAAGGCAGATGTATAGAACTGCTCCCAGATCAGCATGTGCTACCCAATACACTGTTACACGCAATGCAGAACAACTTGCACCCTCTCGCTCTCTTTCTCCCTCTCTCCCTCTCTCTCTCTCTCTCTCTCTCTCACACACACTCACACAATATATATAGGGTGTTCGAAAAACCACTTGCAACAATTCAATACAGGATCACTAATGCCCCTTTAAACACAGACAAGCTTGTGATCCAGCTGTTTAAAGTAGCGACGCAGCGGTGTGCCGGTCTCACACACAATCACGCCGTCCCTTCCAATTCCTCCTTCCATTTCACACACAAAAGACAGCAGCTACATTTACGGCATTCATGGAAAGATGTTGGAGCTATTCCCCGCGAGCCACAGAATGGGTATAGACCCCGGAAACACCATGGCAACGCAGACAAAACTGGAGCTGAACTTCTCTCACATACAGCGGCACCGGAGGCCTCGTGACTACACGCGACGGTGGCTTATTGCTCGTGTGAGAAATTCTGCTGTGATGCTTTCGCACACAAAGATGAAGCCATTAAGAAGGTTTTTCATCTCCGTGTGAAAGGAGCTAAACACCAGTATTCATTCACCGGAGGAGGATGAACCAATGTCAATGCCATCAGATTGGTGAAACAAGAATGAATGAAGATGAACTATTAATAAAGAACATCAGTAACTTCACCTCGTCAGGGAGTAATACAAATAATAATAATAATAATAATAATAATAACTTTATTTATATAGCACTATATCAAAACAGTGTTAGAAAGCGTTTCTCAGGGGTAAAAAAAAAGAACAGCCGAGAACGGGATCAAGAGATAAAAACAAAATAAATATCAAATACAAAAGTAAATATGATAATAAAAAATACTAAATACAAAAGTAAACACAAAACACTCCAGCACAGAAGGATAGATCAAACAATCAAGATAAAAGAAAAAGTAATTTCAATCTGGGCGGCGGAGACACAAGGTGGAAGTAAATCGGAAATATTTTCCATAACGGGTTGAAAAGTAGAAGTTTTAAATGTTTTGAAAGGAGATTTAACGGAGGGGAACGTCTGACCTCTGACCTCTGACCAGGACTGGTGCACTGATCCAGGCTCAGATGTTTCAGTATTAGCTTATTGTGGTACTACTGCAGTGTGGTGTGTTTTCACTTAGTGGCCTGGTCGCTGTGATCATGAAGGACAGAAAGCTGGATTAACAATGAACAACAAGCTAATGGTTTAATACTTTAAGACACCTATTTATCAGGCAGCTGACGCCAGACGACAGTGACATATGTGACAAATTGTGCACACGTTTCTTGTTGGTGACAACGTGCAAATAAACCCATTTTGACGGGATGGTGCCGATGCAGGAGGGTTGAGCTCAACGTGTTATTATATTTCAACAATCCATTTCTCTAGTTTGACCGGGCAGCAGACAACAATGTAGAATCACATAGAAACGGACCATTCTCTGACAGTCTAACAATAGACAGCGTTCAATGTTGAAGCTCAGTGATGCTCGACACTGAGGTTGGAGCGAGGCTGACGTCTGGTGCTCTGTACCGGAGAGACGCCGGTTGTTTTTGTGTAAATAATTCCTACCCTCTCCTGACTCTGCCCTGTCTTTTTGTACAAATAACTGACATGAAATGATATGTCTCAGACGTAAAAATACTTTGTCCTTCCTCCTTAATGCACTCTCTCTTTTCATCCATCTACATATTTGTCTTTGTTTTGTATAGTTTTAGTTTTTCTGCCTCTCACTTAATTCTCCCCTTCTCTATCCCACTCCCGTTCTCTATCTGTCTATCTTTTTCCATTACCCCCCCCCGCCCCCCCCCGCCGCCCGCCTCTCCCATCTTACTTCTCAGAGCAAACAAATGCTTGCATTATTTGAGATACTGTAGACTAAAATAAACCTGAGTAGATGCAGGGTTCTCAGTCGCTACAGGAATATTAGGCGGGTGAGGGGAAATATAATGCGGTTGAGAGACGGAGAGATGGAAATAAGAAGAAGATTGTTACAGTTACTGAACATCACAATAACCCCTTCCTGTTTCTTTCCAACACATTCACATGTACGCACATACGTGTACACACAAACACACACTTATATATATAGATAGAAACTCTGAAATAGTGCTGGAAAGGAAATTGTGCCCCCAAAGGTACACGGAGAATATATTTTCTAGTGGATTACTAAAGAAAACATAGAGTGCTGTCAGGCCTCGGGGCTTTTTCTTGTTTCTTGGGGAAAATGCTCGTTCCTCTCTTTCTCTTTCTATCCATCCCTCTGGCTTTCTGCACGCTGCTTCCCAGTATATTCATGTTTGATTAAGGAGCTACTGGAAATCTTGTAAATCATCAAACCAAATTAAATCCTTCATCTTGTGTGACTACATAGGAGTCCATTTCCCCATCTATAATAGAATCTCATTCACCAGAACCTTCCTGGCCATGAATTCAAAATCTGTGACGCGGTGTGTGTTTTACTGCCACCGAGCCACCAGGACGGTTTTACTTTTAATTTCATTTACATTTCATTGTCTGAAAAAAAACTCCATTCACTATGGAAAACAAATACGACTGTAGAATTACAAACCACAGAATGAACCGACACCTTGAAACACAACAATCCATTTCATTTCGTTCCTGATGTACAAAGATATATGGGATAATACTGCATTTCCACTGGAGGATAGTATAAGATCTGGGCAAGGGATAATACTGCATTTCGTCATTTCCAACTGGATCGGGTACGTGTGTGTGTGTGTTGATAATAGAATCTTAATTGGTTGATTAGGGAGGATTAAGGTCATTGATTGGATAGAGCTCAGGGCTCACCTGCTGTTTCCCACATCTAATTGGTTGGCTAAATAACATTTCAATGAAGGGCTGGGAGCTGAACCAAGCAAGCGTTCACACACACACACACACACACACACACACACACACAATTCACTGACGCATACGGCTTAGAGTGAAGGATGGAGACAGATAGGAAACAGGGATGCAGGAAGTAAGAGAGAGGGAGGTGCTAGGGAGAGAGCGAGAGCATCCCTTTACACCAAAGTGTCTCAGCCAAAAAATATGGGCTGTCACTCATAGATCAGGGTGCATGCGTGTGTGTGTGTGTGTGTAAAGGGTTCAGGTGTTCAGAACAGACCACTAATAACTTCTCACACACACACACACACACACACACACAGTACAGTGAGTGAAGTATGATAGCTCCACTGAGACTGGCAGGCTGGGGGAGATGAGACTGATAATTGATTGACATTGGTATCCTTGCAGCGGTGTGTTTGTGGACGTGCTGGTGTGTTTCTATGTGCACGGTGGCACCGCAGGGGGAAATGGCAGGTTGTCACAAGCCTAATCTGTGGGCAGATTCCTGGCACGCATCGCGCAGTAGGTAGGATAGGGTTAGCCTTTATCATTCAACTGAAATACAACTCTTCGGTAGTGAGACGTTAAGGAGCGCTTTCTGCAGCCTCCCTGGGTCGTCGCTCCACTTTGAAATCCACTCTGAAGTCCTTGAGGTGAGGCAATCAGCTCCCACCTGGCTGATGAGTGATGCCCCTCAGCTGGGGCGAGATGGATGACTCTAACAGGAAACACCTCACCGTAGTGTAGACCTATACAAATGTTACTGTGCATGGGTATGGGGGTCCTGTGAAAACCTTTGGTGAACCCACACAGTGCCTCATCATTGTAATAACTCATAATGTAATAAAAGCATGACGGAATCTCAGAATGTAATAAAGTGTAATAATTAGGTTAAAACTTTATTTTTTTGGGGTGAAAAATGTAGTAAAATATCTAAATTACCACATTAATGGGAATCTGTCTCACTATTCAGATGATGGACTCATGTTGCAGCTGCCTGTTAAACTATGATAGCAGCAGTTTCACACGCCAATGGGAATCCAGTCTGATGTTTTGAGACAGACAAGCCAACAAATTGTAACTTTTACAAAAAAAGTGATCAAATTTTTGTGATTTTCTTGCAGTAAAATGTCACAGAACCTTTAGTGCAGCAACATATTACATCTTCTATTGCAACAACACAATAACATTGAGAGTGTATCAACAATGACTATACTGTATATTGTCATATATATCTGCTATATATGATAGATATAGATATGACAATATACGCATTATTACACATTATTACATTACTACATAATGAGTTTCTACAGATGCTCAACAATGTTGCTCAGAAAAGACAAACAAACAAACAAACGAGACCCAAAACAGAAAAAAACATTTTACACCACTGTCGCTGTATCTATGTGTGTGTGTGTGTGTTTGTGTGTGTGAATCCTTTGTGTTTCACACATTTCAAACATTCTGTTTATGTGGTGTCAAAGCGGGATAGAGACGGAGAGAAAGACTGAGAGAGAGAGATAGAGAGAGAGAGAGAGAGAGAGAGAGAGAGAGAAGACAGAGAGAGAGAGAGAGAGAGAGAAAGACTGAGAGAGAGAGAGAGAGCGAGAGAGAGAGAGAGAGGTAGCAGCGTCGTGCATGCAATGATCTGTTTACTTCGTTACCTCTTTATGACCCGGATATGATGATGCTCACACACACACACACACACACACACACACACACACACACACACACACACACATTATACTGTCAGGCCTTGACCTTTTGGCCTCTGGCGATGTCATACTAAGTAGGGTGAGAACATCAATCTGACTCAGCTCTAACTGTTTACAGAGGGGGAGGGAGAGAGAGAGAGGGAGGGGGGAGAGAGGGAGTGAGACAGAGGACAGAGAGAGGCAGAGATTATCCGTATGACTGTGTATATGTGTGTGTGTGTGTGTGTGTGTGTGGGGGGGGGGGGCGCTCTACCTCCTCATTGGTCACATTGTTCAGGAGAGGGTACTTAAGACCAGATGGATCTGGATCACATGCAGCAACACCATCACACTGCCTTCACAAAGTGACTATCCATATTTATAAGATGAATTGCTGAATTATTGAAACGTTTGAAATGGAGTCAATGGAGGTACAGTAGTGTGTGTGTGTGTGTGTGTGTGTGTGTGTGTGTGTGTGTGTGTGTGTGTGTGTGTGTTGTAGCAACTCAAGGGAAAACACAGGGAAACCTGAGATGTGGTAAAAAATAGAGTCTTTTATTATTGGGAGAGGGAGTGTGGGAGGAAGGCGGGTCGGGGGGCTCGGTACTAGTCGTTGGCGTCGGTGGCCCGTCCGACCTATAGGGAGACACGAGAGGGCGGTGAGACCTGGAGCGATCACAGCGCCGGCGTCCGGCGTGCCATCGTAGGTCAGGTTTCCCGGGGCACCCACTTTCTCAAGATCCAACCTGTCAGGCACGGGTCATTCGCGGTTTCACAGTATTTCCCTCCTCGCGCCTCCACAACTCCCTACCCCACCTCAGAGATTCGGTCTGCTTCTCCAGTACCGTCGTGTCTGGGCGGGGCTTAAACAGGGAGCTTCCTGTTCACTGACGGGTTTCCGCTGTGTCATCTCCAGGCCAGGGCGGGGATGCACTCTATCCAGTTGCTTCCTGTGTGGGACTGATCCTCCGTGGAGCTGTCATCTTGTCCTGGGGCTCCACAGTGTGTGTGTGTGTGTGTGTGTGTGTGTGTGTGTGTGTGTGTGTGTGTGTGTGTGTGTGTGTGGTCTAAAAAGCAAATGACCCAAAAATCATGAAGTGCATACCTCTGCAGTTATGAATGGCTTCAAGCTACCACATGCATGTGTTGAAGAATTCATATTAGATCCTTTAGGACTACACACACACACACACACACACACACACACACACACATTCAATATTTTATTGTTGTTAAGGATTCCAGTGGAGGTTTTGAACAATTCCTATTTTTCCATGAGCTCGGGGCTCCATTCAGACTATTTTAGGATATAAGTGTTGATCTGAGACTTTTCCTTTGAAGTCCTTAGGAAGTGTAAATGGTCATGTGACCTGACCAGCCATCCTAGAACAGTCCTATTCTTAGAGGTCCCAGTTTGACATCTTAACATGAATCACCCAGTGAGTGGACTGATGAAACTGGTGTATGGGCGGGTCTTCTCACTATTGAAACTCTGCGGTCAACTTGTTATTGAAGGTGAGAGACGTGTGTTTTCTAATCTAGCTGCAGTGTTGTGTTCATTCACAGATATCAGACAGCAGCAGAGTTGAACGGGCAATGTATAGGATTCACACTCCACAAGTATGTGGGCTGCTCGACTCTCACGTGTACCAGGTTCTTTAAGGCTTCATTTGAACCTCTCGTTACCATGGTAACCATATGTAAAAGTACCAGGGATGGATCTCAACATGATCCTCTCTCCTGTCTCTCGCCATCTTTCTCCTGAAAAAGCCATCGCTACTATTTCAAACAAATGTATTTAAAGCTCTCACATGCAAGGTAAATGGAGCATCGGTGCATCAGACGCGCTATGCTCAGCGGTTGCCATGACATTTGTACCAGCGATCCGCCAGCTGAACTGAAGTACTGAGGACTTCCTGGGTCAGGAGCAGGGGCTTGTTCTTCTGAGGTCGGTTTTCAGAAATGTCATTGACCATTTAAAAAAAGGGAATACCGCAGATTATGAAGCATTGGTGTTTTCCAAATACCTTTCCATATAGAGTTCAGTTTGTCTTTGTAAAAAACATTTGCTGTATTTTCAGCTTTGACAGAGCAGTTAGTCTCATCCGTTAATTGATGTACTCGTCCAATGAGAGTGGTGCAAACGTGCCTATAATGGTGGTCTGCCCAAAATCTATTTCAGAGATGCAGAGATACAGTATGAGTTTTCCCCTACTGTGGGATAATGTCCACAATCTGAGGCATTATTTATCAATGGAGCAGCTCCAGGATGAATGTCTTGATGATCAGTCTTAAACGACTACACCGACTGTTTGGGAAAGTGGCTCGTTGGTCAACTTTTACATGTTACAATAGGAGAACCACCAAAATCATCTCTTGTGTCTAGATATCTCTGTCCTGTGCACATGCTAACACATTACCTTACGTGCCTGTGGCAGCTAGCATTAACAAAAGAAGATAGACCTATTAGTAATGCAGAGGTGGTGTTTTTTTTCTGCCAATCCTCTCGTCACATAAAGGGTAAGATAACCAACGGGCTGGTTTAGTCCTTAGAGGCTCATTCATTGCATGATCTGCTATACGTCTCCAGATGGAAGGATTTGTATACAGGCCAGTATCGTTATTTCAAAACAGAGTACGGGCCAGAAAGTGATTTTTTGAAAACCAGAAAAACCCAGAAAAGTGCCTGGTGAAGTAATCTTTGAGTCATTGGTATCGATCAACATCCCCATCAAACCCCCATCGATATATTACAGTCATTCTGCGCTTTGGGACGGTTAAAATCTCATTTAATGCAGCGTTCATTTCAGAATCATAATGCAGGAGACGGAAGTGAAAATCCATAGCGCCAGTATCAGAATTCCCACAATGATCGGGATTGTTTTGTTTTTTTCCACTCTCTTGCATGTCATCTTATCTTATCTTCCATTATCGTTGCCCGCTAAACGAACGCTTTGCTGGTTCATGTGAAGATATAATAAGATAATAAGATATAGTAAGATAATGAAAGGTGACAGACATGAGCGAGATATCGGCAAGGAAGACGCAAAAAACTAGACAAGACTATGAACGCTTCGGGAGACGACATCATTTCATGCTTACAGATTCAGGCTGGAGTGATCAAGGCCACGGGGAGTAGCAGGTGAATTCTTAAATCGACTGGTATTTCCTCTCCAATAACCAGCTGAATAACAAGTTGAAAACCAGCTGAGAGTTTCACGTCTCTGCCAGCTGGTTTTACAGTCTTGATTAACACGGTGACTAACGGGCGGCGAGATTGACAGGTTGGATACAGAGAACATGTAACGACAATGACGCTCAGTGTAATGAGTCGTAATGCGGTGATTATGTTCAAGCTAATAAAATGTGTGTGTGTGTGTGTGTGTGTGTGTGCGTGATAATGAAGTGTGCTTGAGTGATTGCATGGGTTCATTTCCATTATAGATGAAGCACTTCAATAACTGATTGTGCCTATTAAGTGAGAAGACTTGATGCCGGGGGTAACAGGAGTGGCTGGTGATTGGGTGGAATAACACGGCTTCTTTTGTTTTGATTCCTGTGCTGTTTGTTAATGCTACTCTTATTTTAAGGCCCCTTTAAGGCTTTAATGATGAAGATGGAGTGTGTTATCTTCATGTATTGAGCATTAGTGTACATGAGAAGTTATTTAGTGTCTGTATTGTAACTGTGGTGCCTCGACCACGACGTTGCTGCCACGTTAAAAGTGCTCATCTCTGCAGGTGATTTACCAACATTGTAGTACCAAAAATGTGCTAACTCTGCAAAGATCATAATAAATCGACAAAAGGCCTCTAACTAACCACGCCTAACCTACCAGTAGAGAAACACACAAAAGACGAACAGTCACGGTTGCCATTTGGTAGTGCTTACCTCATCACATCACGTCAACCAGTCCAGGTCAAACCAATGAGGCTGAATCGTTAGCTACAAAACAAAAGCGTACAAAAAACTGTCGTCCGTGACCGCATTTTCAAGCTGTGGAAAAACTGACCATGTCTTGATACTAAGAAATATTTTGCTGCTTTTTTTCTCGCTGCTCACCAAAACTGCAAATCTAATCAGATAGATCTATTTTTACCAGAGGAACACAAAGGCAACGTTGCTGCCATGTACAAAACCCTCCTCGGCTCTTTTCTGTATCTTTATATATATTTTTATGTAATCTTGATATATTTTTATGTAATCTTTATATCTATCTATTGTCGTTGCATGCTAAATCCTTGAATGAGTGTGTGAGCTGGTATGTGTGTGTGTGTGTGTGTGTGTGTGTGTCTCAGTGTTTTCTCTCACCTCTAATCACACAGCAGTCTTGCTTCTTCCATGACAGAAATGTCTTTAAAGAGCAAATAAGCTGCTTCTGGGCCTAGTGTGTCTGTGTGTGTGTGTGTGTGTGTGTGTGTGTGTGTGTGTGTGTGTGTTAGACTTTAGCCACTGAGTCCTGTCAGAACCTTGCGTAAACACACACACTACCTCATTTCCAGAGGTACGCTCAACCACGAAAAGACAAGACAAACAGGCCCGAAACAGAAAGAGGCATTTTCATTTTTTACACTACAGCTGTGTCTATGTGTGTGTGTGTGTGTGTGTGTGTGTGTGTGTGTGTGTGTGTGTGTGTGTGTGTGTGTGTGTGTGAATCCTCTGTGTTCTGGCCTTATTTAGGCCCATTTAAAGTAAACAGATGAGTTGGAAATTCTGTTTATCTGGTGTCAAGGGGGGTTAGAGACGAAGAGGAAGATGGAGAGGGAAGAGGGAGAGGTAGCAGCTCCTCGCATACAATGATCTATTTATCAATTCCCCATCCTGTTTCCCTCCCCCTCCACCCATTCTCTCCTCTCCTCCTCCTCTTTTCTCCTCCTCTCTTGACTGGCCTACTTGCTCTATCCTCTTCAGAGCACTTTAAATTCAACTTCACCACGTGTTCTTTTGGCTGCCGTATCATTCCTCTCCTTTCTCTTCGACTAGCTGCCTCTCTCTCATTCTGCAATTACTCCACCCAAGAGTGTGTGTGTGTGTGTGTGTGTGTGTGTGTGTGTGTGTGTGTGTTCGTGTTTCAGCAATTGTGTATTTGTGATAGAAGGAACGAGAGAGAGAGAGAGTGAGAGCAGCACGCTATCGACAATAGTCCATAATAACTGTGCGGTTGTTCTTTAATTAATGTCTAAATATAGATAAAGAAACGCTCCGAGGCTGATTTCAACAAATTCATGCCAATTTCCTGCAGGCATGTTGCTTAATTAAAAAGGTTATTTTCAGAATTAGGATTATGTCAGCCTGTAAACGGATGCAGTTCACACCGAGAGGGGGAGGAGGGGGGAGGAGGGGGGAGGGGGGGGGGGGCAGCCTATCAAGGGTGTGAACATATGGAAAGTTACAGTTCTCTTCCTCTCTCATCACTTCATCATCACACTCCCTCCCTGCTATGTGTGTTGTTTTGATTTGTGCAGTTGTTTTGATGACTATTTGATCCTCCTTCACGTGTGTGTGTGTGTGTGTGTGTGTGTGTGTGTGTGTGTGTGTGTGTGTGACGAGGGGGGGGGGGCGGGAGTGTATGACAAATCTTTGTCTCCTCATTTTGTGCCAGAATTGTACATCCTTCACACAGTGGGTTTTGTTTTTGTATGAACAAACAGTAATCAGAGCAGGAGAACTCAGTGGGGGGGGAGTGGGTGGAATCATTACATTGTGTGCTGCTGTGTGTGCTTGAGAGAGAGAGAGAGAGAGAGACAGAGAGACAGAGAGACAGAGAGAGAGAGAGAGACAGAGAGAGACAGAGAGACAGAGAGAGAGAGAGAGAGAGAGAGACAGAGAGACAGAGAGAGAGAGAGAGAGAGAGAGAGAGAGAGAGAGAGAGAGAGATTATATAGTGAGCTGATTGGAAGCCATGCTGGTCCAGAACATGTGACTAGATCATGTTGACATGATGGAGTCATCAAGACTAGTGCACGTCTTCAACACCCAATCAGCAAAACTCTTGTACTCCTCTGTGATAAAACTGGATGCTGGATTTGTAGAATAATCATTCAGTTGTCAAGTCCAAACCGTGAGCCTTTAAACCAACATCCTTTTGATAAACCTGATGTGACCACCGTGACCCTTTCACACCAAACCATGTAGACACCAGAAACAGGACTTCATACCGGCTCTTTCCCTTTGTCCATCCCTCTTCGCCTACCTCCGGTCCCAAGGCTACGCCGGCCCAGGCAGGGGCCGGGACCAGACTGGTGGTTCACGGAGAGGAGACCGGGACCAGACCGGTGTTTCAGGGAGAGGAGACCGGGACCAGACCGGTGTTTCAGGGAGAGGAGACCGGGACCAGACCGGTGGTTCAGGGAGAGGAGACCGGGACCAGACCGGTGTTTCAGGGAGAGGAGACCGGGGTCAGACCGGTGTTTCAGGGAGAGGAGACCGGGGTCAGAGGAGACCGGGACCAGACCGGTGTTTCAGGGAGAGGAGACCGGGGTCAGACCGGTGGTTCAGGGAGAGGAGACCGGGACCAGACCGGTGTTTCAGGGAGAGGAGACCGGGGTCAGACCGGTGTTTCAGGGAGAGGAGACCGGGGTCAGACCGGTGGTTCAGGGAGAGGAGACCAGGGTCAGACCGGTGTTTCAGGGAGAGGAGACCGGGACCAGACCGGTGTTTCAGGGAGAGGAGACCGGGGCCAGACCGGTGTTTCAGGGAGAGGAGACCGGGGTCAGAGGAGACCGGGACCAGACCGGTGTTTCAGGGAGAGGAGACCGGGGGCCAGACCTGTGGTTCAGGGAGAGGAGACCGGGACCAGACCGGTGTTTCAGGGAGAGGAGACCGGGGTCAGACCGGTGTTTCAGGGAGAGGAGACCGGGGTCAGAGGAGACCGGGACCAGACCGGTGTTTCAGGGAGAGGAGACCGGGGTCAGACCGGTGGTTCAGGGAGAGGAGACCGGGACCAGACCGGTGTTTCAGGGAGAGGAGACCGGGGTCAGACCGGTGTTTCAGGGAGAGGAGACCGGGGTCAGAGGAGACCGGGACCAGACCGGTGTTTCAGGGAGAGGAGACCGGGGTCAGACCGGTGTTTCAGGGAGAGGAGACCGGGGTCAGACCGGTGTTTCAGGGAGAGGAGACCGGGGTCAGACCGGTGTTTCAGGGAGAGGAACGGACCAGACGGTGTTTCAGAGAGAGACCGGGTCAGACGTTTCAGGGAGAGGAGACCGGGGTCAGGAACACGGGTGTTTCAGGGAGAGGAGACCGGGCAGACCGTGTTCAGGGAGAGGACGGGTCAGACCGGCAGACCGGTGTTTCAGGGAGAGGAGACCGGGACCAGACCGGTGTTTCAGGGAGAGGAGACCGGGGACCAGACCGGTGTTTCAGGGAGAGGAGACCGGGGTCAGACCGGTGTTTCAGGGAGAGGAGACCGGTCAGAGACCGACAGACCGGTGTTTCAGGGAGAGGAGACCGGGGTCAGGACACGGTGGTTTCAGGGAGAGGAGACCGGGACCAGACCGGTGTTTCAGGGAGAGGAGACCGGGGTCAGACCGGTGGTTCAGGGAGAGAGTGACCGGGTCAGACCGGTGTTTCAGGGAGAGGAGACCGGGGTCAGACCGGTGGTTCAGGGAGAGGTGACCGGGACCAGACCGGTGTTTCAGGGAGAGGAGACCGGGGTCAGAGGAGACCGGGACCAGACCGGTGTTTCAGGGAGAGGTGACCGGGCCAGACCGGTGGTTCAGGGAGAGGTGACCGGGACCAGACCGGTGTTTCAGGGAGAGGAGACCGGGACCAGACCGGTGTTTCAGGGAGAGGAGACCGGGGTCAGACCGGTGGTTCAGGGAGAGGAGACCAGGGTCAGACCGGTGTTTCAGG
>JAXDDX010000167.1:257500-267500 GCA_034670405.1 Hoplostethus atlanticus | reverse complement strand
CGTCAGCCGGCTGTCGTCTGTTAGCCGCTATCCGAGTCTCCTTCCCCTCTCGTTCCTCGGTACGAGCGCGAGGGGAAGAGCAGCCATGAGGTTGTCTGTCTCAGCTCGTTTTTTTTTTACAATCTCTGAATTCAATTAGCGTCCGCAGCGGTGTAGTTGGTAGTTTGCTGATGAGCAGGAACTCGTTTGTTTTGATCGCTCACTGTCTGGATGTCTGAGCAGGGTTTCTATGGGATGGAGTGGTAATGGAGCATCAGAGAGGTGGTAACAGTGATGAAGGACGATGCGTTCTCAAAACGGATAAAGGATCTTCGTTTCCATTAGTTCCTTATTTATTTTCAGGTTTAATTTCAGTTAATTTTCACATGGCGTGTTACTTTAGTTGTTCATAAATCCTCAGATCAGTTTTTATTTAATTGTACTTTTTCAACTGTCAAGCCTGTTGGAGTTGCCAATCTCAATTTGTGAATTGATTCACTGCCGGGGGATTCCAGTCAAAAGACTAAACCTGAAAAGAATTCATGTTTATTTTCATTTAGTTTCAATTAAAGCAGAGGTATGTTTTAGTTTCAGCTTTTTCTTTTACTAAGTATTGTTTTTATTTTATGTCTTTTCAGCTTATTGGCATTTTTCATGCCAATGTTGGTCTGAACCCCAATAACATCAATACTTACTGTAGTGTAACTATAACTACATAATAATCTATTCTGTAGCTCCATCCATCTCCATCAAATCCTCCATTCTCTTTGAGGTCTGTCCTCACTAATCCCCTCCCCGCCTGTCTCTGTAATTTCACATTAATTTAGTTCATATTTCATCCATGCTGTTTTATTCTAACTTAATCTATAATTCACAGCCTGTTTTAAAAATGTAACAGTGCTATGGTCACTGATCCGTGCTTGCTCCTCTGTGGCTCATACAAGCACACACACACACACACACACACCCACACACACAAACAGGCAAACACACACACACTGCTGCTATGATCCTTGGTTTTTCTTCTCACTCATCTGCATAGTAAGTAAGTAAAACTTTATTTATATAGCAAAAGTTACAAAGTGCTTTAGATCAGCAAAGATACAGAAAAGGAAAGCACAGACACAAAGCACATACAAAGAAAATACAGAAAGCATTCAGCAACCAGTCACCGCCCAGAGCACACCTGTGAAGTTAAAGAAAGGCCATCCTAAAAAAGTGTTTCTTAAAGCAACCGACAGACTCAGCTGATCTGAATGGAAGGGGGAGGTTGTTCCAGAGTCTGGGTGCCAGAACAGCAAACGCACAGTCGCCTTTGGTTTTTAGTTTGGCGCGCGGTATAGCCGACAGGTTTTGGTTGGATGACCTAAGTGAGTGCTCGGTGGTGTAAGGGCTTAGTAGCTCGGAAATGTAGGCAGGAGCTAAGCCATGTCGTGCCTTAAAAGTAATTAAAAGAAACTTAAAATCGATCCTGAACTTTACTGGCAGCCGATGTAGCGAGGCCAAAACAGGAGTGATGTGTGATCTACGGCCAGTCCTAGTTAATAGCCTAGCTGCTGTTGAAGACGTGCCAGGGCAGCTTGACTAAGGCAAGTGAAGACGGCATTGCAGTAATTGAGACGGGACAAAATGAAGGCGTGGATAATACGTTAGAGGCCGATAATAATGGTCTGATTTTTGCAGTTTTGAGTTGAAAGAAACAGGACTGAACCAATTTGTTGACATGTTCGAATTTCAATTGAGGGTCAAATGTAACGCCAAGACTCCTAGAGTTTGGTTTGACATTGGGGGCAAGTGGGCTAATACACTGAAGAACGCCATTAGTGGTATGTTCAGGGCCGATAATAAGAAGCTCTGTCAGAATTTAGTTGAGTGACATCCAGTGCTTTATAGCGGCTAAACAGTGGAGAGTGGCTAGGTTGCTGAAATCATCTGGCTTTACTGATAAATATATGTGTCATCCGCGTAACAATGGTAGGAAAGCAACTGATTAACTGGCCCAAGGGAAGCATAAACAGCGAAAAAAGAAGAGGCCCAAGGATTGACCCCTGGGGCACCCCATACAACAGCGGAGTGGATGAGGACACATAGTTACCCATAGAGACCGAAAAACGTCTATTTGACAGATGTTACACAAACCACTCTAGGGCTTTCCCTGAGATACCAACCCATGTATTTAGTCTATTAATGGTATGATGAATGGTATCAAAGGCAGCGCTCAAGTCAAGTAAAACCAAGATGGAGTGTTCCCCCCTATCAGCGTGCACAAGGATGACATGTCATGTTCGTGACTCTTAACAGAGCAGTTTCAGTACTGTGTTTATGGCGTGATTGAAATGTATCAAAAATAAATAGTAGGCGCTTGGCTGTAACTTGGTGCACACACACACACACACACACACACACACACACACACACACACAATGAGGCATGAGGCTACACTGACATAAAGAAGGAGCCTCTCTTGGCCACTGTAAAGGAGCTATCATTTCTCTACTTTGAGCAATCACTGTTTTCATGTCATGTGGGAGACAAAGAGAGAGAGAGTGAGAGACAGAGAGAAAGAAAAAGAGGGAGCGAGAGGCTCAATGATGAGTTGACATGAATCAGAAATCAGACAGACAGATAGAGAGACAGACAGACAGACGAGAGACAGGATGAGAATAAGAGAGAAAGATGGGATGGGGGCTGGACAGATGCTGCACACTGAGCCAGCAGATGTTGGAATTGAAAGGAAAGAAGGAAATGAAGGGAGAGAGAGAGAGAGAGAGAGAGAGAGAGAGAGAGAGAGAGAGAGAGAAAGACAGAGATCCATTGACATAGAGAGGAGGATGAGGATGAGGGTGAGTTGGAGGAATGGAGTGAGACAGATAAGAACTGAGGGATTGATGGAAATTGTATTAATGTAAAGAAGTTGAAACTGCAGAGAAACAAAGAGGCAGGAGGGAGAAACCCACTGACACATGCACATGCACATGCCCACACCCTGTGTAACAGATCATTGGGTGGTTAAATAGGATCGTCAGTTAGGGTTTAAAGAACTGAATGACATGCCTGCAGTCTCCCAAGGTGTCTTTCACTTTGAAGCGCACTCTCACACATAAATGTACAGAAGTCATCAAGCCAGCTCCCTCGCTTCCTCTCCCTTCTCGCTTTCTCTTTGATTCACATCTATGCAGTGAATTCTAATTGCCTCCTTTACCAGCCAATTAAATGACAGTATCTGTCACCATGACACCTCATTAGCAAATCAGCATTCAGCTTTAAGGCAGTGTGTGTGTGTGTGTGTGTGTGTGTGTGTGTGTGTCTGTTATTTTGTGTATGTGTGCACAGTACTGACACCCAATAACTCTGCAGCCCAGTATGCTGCACTCGATAGCCGACCCCGCCACGTGTGGTGTATGCGGGAGTGGGGCTATTAGTGAGAACAGAAAATGAGGCGTGTTTTTCCTGTGACTGTGTATACAGATGAACTACCAAAACCCTGAGCTCCATACACGACATTTTGGATCTGCAGTTGGGTCTGAATACATTTTCGTTTTGTTTAGAAAGGAGATTAGCTCCACACTTGGTGAAACATAGTCGGGAAACACAGGGATGCTGGCTTGACACCCTGCCAGACAGGGAAAGACCCAGCAGAGGATGCTGGGAGTAATGTGTGAAAACAATGGCACTGTGCCCCATAACCAAGGTAGTTCAATTCTACTGGTCTACTCCCGCAATTCAGACCATTCTTTATAATGACACAACACTGACAATCCTGCTCAAGACTGGAAATCAGTCAGTCTGTTCTAGTCTATGGTAGTGGAGTGGGAGGGGGCGATCGAGTCAAACAACTCATGCACTTGCTCTGAGTCTGCATGAAACATGTACAAGCCTGCAGGTTTCCCCGGTGGGCTGCCAGGAAGTCAAACAATGAACTAAATCAATTTGATTAACGATGCCTTGCACGCCTGGCTTCATTCAAGTCCATTCATACACAGGACCTTTTATGGATCCCAGGTCAGTGTCATACTGCTGCATGTCTATGATACCTTTCGGTGATACTGGTGGGGAAACTGGGCCGTTGCTGCTGTGAATAGTAAGAGGACACAGCAAAGGGGGTGCGGCGTAATCGGTTGAAAAACAAGCTTAACTGCTTTGTCCTTTTTCCCCTCCACAGTTTGGCCTGGTTGCCCATAGCCAGTGATCCTCCTCATCCCACTCCACACCTCCTTCAAACTGTTTTGCTGCAGATTGTTCTCAGTCCTCTCATGGTAGGTGTTCTTGCCATCCTTAATTCTCCTTCCCCTTCAGCTCCCTTTGGACAGACTTAACTTCCCCCCTGTCCCCGGCGCTGAAAGCCCTCTTCTTCCTATTGAGAAGCGATTTAATGCTTTTTGTAATCCAGAGTTTGTTGTTTGGAAAACAGGAAAACTGTTTTTGTTGTGAATCTTAGTGTCCACACAGAAACCGACATAATCTGTTATGCAGAGGGAGCGTCCTTCAATGTCCTTGCTGTGTGCCCCACAGTCTGTGCTGCCGAGCCACAGACGCCTGTCTTGGTGGCAATATGCTGATGGACAACAAGCACATAGTTGGATCCCGGGTGGATCAAGTTGTGGTCTGATCTACTAAGGGGGGGAAGGGCGATGGAGCTGTTCTCACCCCTGACTAGGAGTGACTGCAGGAGAAATAAAAAAATATATATTTTGAGGCCACGGTTTTACGGAGCCCCTGAAATGACATGTGGCAAAAACAAGGCAAAAAAAAGATTCTAGTGCACACGAGAAACCATTTACGGTAATTTTGCCTACAAATGACCAATGATTTCTCTTATTGTGTGTAGAGTTGACAATACACCGTTACACCGTGGTTACACCGTGGTTACACCGTTACATTATCTCTGAATGACATCTACAGCCAATTTTGAAGTCTCATAGACTGTGTAGCTGAAAGGAGTACGCCAGCCTTCAGGTGCTCCGTACAATTTACTGCAGCGAGGGCACGAGGTGGGAGCGCATGCACAAAAAAGATCTCAATTTAATCTCATTTTAATTAATTAGAGTGCACAAGATACTATTGTTTTCTGTGTTTTGGTTCATTCCTGCTCTCGTTTTCCAGTATTTTCTGCCCACAATTTCATAATTCGTGCAAACAAAATAATTACACATTTCTTAGAGCGTGTGCTCCATTTAGCTCCTGCAGCAAGTTCAAACAGGTTTCACACTTGCCATAATTAGCTGAATTTACTTGATTGCACTGATTTATTTAGCATGATTAGCCGGATATATTGATATGCTTAGTCAAATGAGGCTTTTGAGAAGGTATAATGGGCCGATGTTTTGATTACAGCTTTCCGAAGGTAAAAAAACAGGAGATGAGTTATCGAGGCGACGCTTGCAAGGTGTCGTTATTAATAACAACTGACAACGGACAAGCTGACAGCTGACGGGACTTTAACCTCATGCAGATATTACAGAGTATCAGTCAACCAGCTGGCCGTTGCCGTTGCACCATATTAACTTATGGCGAACGTTTTCCATGCATACACTTTTTATGCAACTCGAGTGCATGTTTGAGATAATATTTCACCATGACATTTTGTTTTCCCTTACAGGACAGGACAGGCCAGGCTCCATGTCTTATTGTCCTTTGTCTTGCATTGACATATTGAGTGGAGAAGAGAGAGACGTGGTTGAAGTCTCTAGATATTATACCTTTTATATACTTTTTATTGTAACATGCTTCTTAATTCTGTAAATTCATATGACACATCATACTAAGTCGTATCGTAATAGTTTTTTGTTCATAGTGTCATTGTTTGCTTCATGATGATCACTGACAGAAGGTTACTGTTGATCCATTTTAATTCACCACTTCATCATTGCTCTCATAGTCGTACATTAAAATGACAAATGTAACAGATGTGTTGCTTGAGAGAGATTATATAGACGACCTTCAGAAATGTCAGAATAATGCTCTGGTGATTGGCTCGGTCCTCCCAGAGCTCGCCGACGGCCAACCTCATTTATACGCGTCAAATTGGCTGTTCCAGACACCAGACTCCCGCCGACACCGACCAGCTGAGGCCGGCTAACTCGCAGCGGTCCTGGGCTAGTTGGTCCAATTGGATTTCAGCCGTTGCGTCCACTTGTCAACACTAGCATAGTATGACAGAACATACAGAGCTCCTCCCTCCTCTCCATCTGCAGTTTAGGAGACCACAGAGGAGCAAAGTCACTACTGATGCATAAGGAATAACTGAAGAGTAGTGTGTGTGTGTGTGTGTGACAGTTAAGTAGTAGTTTTCTATGTTCAGCTAATTTGCCAGCAGTAATGCGACAGGGCCTCTGCTTTTAGTTCTCCATCCTCTTCTCCCTTGTGTTTTGGAGCGAGACGTTCAGATCTCCTCTGTTGCAGCGTCCACTGCTTCCACTGCATGTCACTTTCTGGAGAGAGTCTGTGTCACATGATGTAAATAATGTCTCAAAGAACTTTCTAGAATGGCCTCTTGGTTATTTGTCCATGAAAGTGTGTCTTTCATGCCTTCATTGATTCAGAACGCTCCCTAAAGTTAACCTTTTGTTATGAAGACTATTTTTTCTATCCAACAGGTTAATATGACTTGTTGCCCTCTCTCTCACACACACACACACACATGCACACATACACACACACACATAAATACTGCTACAACTATAACAGTGACATTCAGCTGTCGTGACATTCATCAGTAACAGTAGATCAGTAACAGCCTGTTCTCATTCACTAGCATCTCTCTATGTATTTGTGTATTTGTGTATTTGTGTATATGTGTATATGTGTATTTATGTATTTGTGTATATGTGTATATGTGTATATGTGTATACATGTATATGTTCATTGGTTCAGCAGGGCTATCCTCTGTGGGTTAGGGTTAGGAGGGCTGTGTGGAGGTCTGCAGGGGGCTTTTATTTACATTGAATGTGCAAGCAGCAGTAGCGCTCCAAGCTCCAAGAATACCAAGTGGAAAAACTGATCTAGATACAGTAAAAGCCACTTCAGGTCCATAAGGATGCTATTGAATAGCAGCTACATGAAGAAGCTTTGTTCCATTGCAATTAGAAAAGATGCATTTGGGAATTACAGCCCCGTTTCTATGAAAACCTTGGGCTAAGTTAATAGATAATACAGCCATTTGGTTTGTATTACAAATGTGTACTTTATTATCAATTTACTGTGTACTTTATTATTACGTTTTTTATTTTGTATTGATTTTATGTATCAATTTGTTAAGACTTGTTGTTAGGGTCTCTTGTTAGGGTCCTCTAGAGACCAGCGCGATGTGCACACGCATGCATGCGCTGACACACATACAGTACAATATGCTACATATATGGATGTACACATACCCACAAGACTACACACACACACACACACAGACACACACACACACACACACACACACACACACACACACACTCATGTGATAGAGTGGCGATGAGATAAGGGAGAATGGTTGTACATCCATTCTGCATGAGAGATTTCCTGCAAGGCAATGCCGTGGCTTTCCCCTGGAAATGGGAGCTTTCTCTCTCTCTCTCTTTCTCTCTGTCGCTCTCTCTTTCCCTCTGTCGCTCTCTCCCTCCATCATGGACTTGCCAACCGTCAGATGTTGCTGTCATCCTGAGATTGCTCTTCATCTATCTCTCTAAAGGGAATCCCCTCTGTTTCTCCTTCACACGGCCCTTTTTTCTCACTCCTTTCTTTCTTTATTGTCCCATTTACCAAGCGCTCTGTTTCCCTCCCTCAGAGCTTTGAGGGGCTCTATTAGTTGTGTTATATAAATCCAATTTCATTATTTATTACTTAATGAGTTTCACTTTACCACAGTAACCAGGGACAAAGCTGAGTCCAGAGCCATTTCATTTCCAACAGACTATCTATTCTTGTGTTTCTTTCCTGCGTGAGACTTTTAATGTGTGAGACTGTCAGTCTGTCTAGACAGCATCGCTGAAATATTTCACCTTTGTCATTCTAACCACCCTCCGTCTCTTCCCTCCCTCCCTTTTTTCTTTGTGATAGTGATGTGAAAAGCGCACCGAGACGAGAGGCTCAGCTGGTTGGAGAGGTCCTCCATCTCCAAAAGTAAGAACTTTTCCTCCCTCCTCTCTGCTTCTATCTCTTTTCCATTCTGGTCTCCGTCTCCGGCTCTGAATAGAAACCTTCACCGTTGGATGAGGAGACGTCAGCAGAATACAAAACAATACTTTAATAGTCCAGAGAGAAAATAGAATGCGGCAAATACTACGAACAAACTTTACACCCATAACCTTGCTTACAAGGCTTTGATGCAGACATACAAATATGCACAGGTGATGCATGCAGGCACACACACACACACACACACACACACACGTACTAGAGCAAAGGGGATATTAATCATGTGATTTACCCTCATCTCCTTTGAGAAAAATGTTGTTGACACAAATACAAGAGAGCCTATTTTGTATTTGGTTGTGCACGTGTGTGTGTGTGTGCATGTGTGTGTGTGCGTGTGTGTGTGTGTGTGTGTAAGGGGACAATCCTATTTTCTCTTCCCTTTTATGAGAAATTGTGAGCTGTCAAGACTTTTAGGGTTACTGCCACCCAAGGACGGTGGGGTTTTGCAACAGAAAAACAGATGCTTTATGTCCACTCAGCCTAGAGCTGTATATTCTGAATGTCGAGGTTATAGTTTGTCACTTATGCCAATTGTACATTAGAGGACAATAAAAAAGGTGTCCCAAATTTCAAGGTCTGTTTTCCCTCTCTCTAGTCTGCCCATTATAGCTGCGCTCAAAACATCTCAAACCCATTTTTTATGATTACTTTGACTACACTTCCTCATGTTGGGCTCAGAATCACATCTAGCCTGCAAAATAAAACCAACTGTGTCAAATGAATGAAAAGCTCATCCCAGCATCACTACTTGTTTCTCTTGTTTCTGTCCGCCACACACTCAAACCTTCAACCCGATGTTATCACAGAGGCCGTCAACATTTATACGCAGCTGGAAAATGGTGGTCCATGAAGGAAGACCAGGCCACCTCCGCCAACTGCATACCTTTCTGCCCGTCTGTCCGTTCGTCCGTCCGTTCCTCCTTGTTTTCCATTCCCTTCCTTGCCTTCATTCATCTGCTCAGTGAGCAAGCAGCAGGCGGATAAGTGTGTCTGACATCACAGCGCCTCGCGTGGCCTTGGCTCGTGCCCTTGTCTGTTGTCATTTACACACCAAATGAAGTTTGACTAGGATACAAAGCTTTGCCTATTTCCTCTCTAATGCATGTGAATGACCTGTCCCTGTGTGTGTGTGTGTGTGTGTGTGTGTCACTCTGTGGATGCGTGTTTGTATGTGTGTGTGGGGATGTGTATGTGTAAGGCTGCTGTAATGAGGTGATTTTTATTTCGCCCTCCCTGTCCTCTTGCCCTGTCAAGACCACAGATTCAATTTGAGAGAGAGAGAGAGAGAGAGAGAGAGAGAGAGAGAGAGAGAGAGAGAGAGAGAGAGAGAGACACACAGACACACACACACAGAGAGAGCGAGCGAGAGAGAGCTTCCTGCCAAACGATTCTCATCTCTGAGCCCAGAATCAGAGATGGATGCAAAGATGAATGCTATTTTTTGCCAGGCTGCATGTGTACCTCTGTGTGCGTATGTTTGTTGCTGTGGGAAAGGAGAGGATGTAGAGCTCATATTTCACAATTTGGCGCACGCTTTTGTGTGTGTGTGTGTGTGTGGGGTGCTGTGTGCATGTAAATGTTTGTGAAGGTGGGAGTGTGTTTGTGCGAGAAACAGAGAGCAGGAACGAAAGCAAGATGGAGGGAGGGAAGGAATGGGAGCGTAATGTGGAAGGATGAGGGAGTTTGGGAAGGAGAGCGGTTGATGGAGTCGTCCTCCCCCAGGATGTCCTCACATTCTCAACCCTCTCTCCCTTCATATATTTACCGTAAACAAACGAGACTGTGATGCTTCGTAGCCTTTATCTCACGCCAGCGGTATTGTGAGTGTTCCTCAAAA